>OZ038483.1:30976576-31049076 GCA_964036315.1 Acanthosepion esculentum | reverse complement strand
TTTTGGCATGCGTGTTTTTCCAGGATTTTATTATTATGTTTTTTAATGATACTTTCTAGATTTTCAGTGCAACTGTAACTTAATTTTAAGGTGTTTTTATTAAAGATATTGCTAAGTGTGCTATTAGTAGAAAAGTGTTTTTCAATTAAAGCTAGGAATTTATCTTCTAGCTTAATACTAACCATTTAGTTGAACGGAGGGGTATACCAAATGATTATTCTTTTCCTGTTTTTCTTCTGGTTAGTACTATTGTTTCTATAATTGATGTTAGCGTTTGTGTATCCGCTATATTTTAGAGCTGTGTTATAAAAATTACTGTGTTGTTGGAATATTTCTTTATTAGCGGAGTTCATGCTGATTCTTTTTTCGGTTTATGAGGGTATATGCGTAATTATAGATGGAGGGTGGTTTGATTTAGGGTGTACATACAAGGGATTAGCGTTAAGTTTTCTGTAAGGTAGGTATATGTTGTTCACTAAGTCCAGAGTTACGTCGAGGAAGTTTACCCTTTTCAACTTAGCATTGACTGTAGTTTTTAAATTTAGTTTTCTGAATTCACTATATATTATCTTTCTAATTTTATCTATTTTAAAATTACCATGAGCCCATCATCTGTGTATAGCCCGATATCCTTAATGTCTAATTCATGGTGCGCGGTTAGGTTGTATAGAATAAATAGACCGACAAGGTCAGAAGACTCTGCAGAGTCTAAAGATCCCATGGTGATGTCAAAATTGTCATCAGTGTTTTTAATCCATTAGTCCTCATTATGAATGTGGACAGATTTTTTTGCACTAAGAATTATATTCATTTCTTCTTTTGTTAGGTCTGAATATACAGTGGCAAACTCCAGGGCATTTCTGTCTATATTTCTGATATGCGATATTGTAAATATTTACAGAGTTTAATTTGTCCGGACTCTTGTACTCTCCATCCTTCTTCAGTTGATTGGAATTTCGAACAGAACCCTTTGTTCTGACCACCGGGTTAGATTCTTCTGGTCCCCTGAAATAAAGGGTTTAGTTCAAAATTCCAATCACATGAAAAAGGCTGGAGCGTACAACGACCGAAATGTCATGAATATGACAACAAAGATGAGAACAGACCGAACAATGTAAATAATGTAAATAAACAATTTCTGTTTTTTTTTAACAGTCCTGGTTCAGGGATGATGACAAGGTTTTGTGATGTGAACGACCCTCCACTCGTTGCCACTTCTGTAATGCCAAAGAACACTTGTTGCCAGTTTTGTAATGTCAGCGAATACTCGTTGTCACATTTGTAATGCTCGTTGTAGTAAAGTCTTTATAATCGTAAATACAAGTATAGTAACGCCGTTGAACAATACAGATGTCAGGCGCCTTCGAATAACACTGGCACTAATAGTACTTGCTTGATAATACTCGATCGAAAAGTAACCACTGAATAGTGAACCGTATAGTGAAATAGTATAGTGGATAGTATATAGATAGTGGTTAGTGTTTAAGTGATCCGTATAGTAATAGAGGATAGTGTAGAAAGGGTAAGATATCCACTAACTACCCCACGCGGTCGGATGCAGCACAAGACCAAGTTTATTGTAGCGTATCCGAGCCCGTAGACTCGGCCAAAAATTCCCCGAAGAACCCGTAAAAATCGGGGTCGGGTAGCTGTCTTCCGAGACGAGGGTCTGCGCTTCGACATTGCCTCGTCTAGGGATCCGCCCTGCCCGGGGGCAGAGAGTTTGATGAGTACACTTCCGAAGTAATCCGGATAATGCTCATGGAGACACCACGCTGATTCCCATACCTACATTTCCTTTACCATCACGTGATCTACTTATTCAAAATGGGATCGCCCGTGTTTGCTCTCTGGTGATCTGTGTTCAAACTCCAGTGTCGACAGCGAATCTTTATTCCTGTACAACACAAAGACAAATACATAAATGTATTTATAACCACCCCCCAAAAAAACAAAAACAAAAAAACAAACTGTTCTTTATTAACCTCTAATTGTACAAAGGACTTTTCTGTCCTAATCATGGCATTTAAAACTAGTCATATTGAAAATGGTGAACGTTGCTCAAGTTTTATTGAAATTTTAAAATCATGACCTTTGTTTTCACTTTGAAAGCTTCGTTTCATTTAAATGACATTGAACAACTATGTTTCCAAAGTTGTGTCATGCTCCATGCAAGGATCGACATTGGATGTAGCCAAATATATCCTTGGAAATGGTGGCAATACTAGAAATGTTGAAAAATGATCAGTTGAGTTTGTGAAATACAAGAGTAGAGAAATAACTATTTCTTATACACCATTACATTACAACATGTAACTACTACTAAACTGTACATTTTATTCGACGTTTAATAAAACATCTTATCAGGTAGTTAACAATGACGGTAATCAATCACTAACTACCTGATGAGTCGTTTTTATTAAACGTCGAAACAAAATGTAAAATTTAGTAGTAGATATATGTTCTAATGTAACAGTGTATATTATATATATGTGTGTGTATGTGTATGTGTGTGAGAGTGTGTTTATACGTGTGTGTTTATGTGTACATGCACATATAAATATATGTGTGTGCATGTCTGTGATTGTGTGCGTGTTTGCTTGTATGTGTGCCTGTGTTTGTGTGTGTGCACGTGTGTGCGTGTGGATATCTATGTGTGAACCTGCGTACGTATATAAACGGGGTAGATGTTTGTTTGTTTGTATTGTGTCTGTATGTACGTGTGTTTGTGAGCATATGTATGTGCGCGCGCGTGTGTTTGTGTGTGTGTATATGTGCATATGCATATATACATATATATATATATATATATATATATATATATGGGTGTCTGTCTGTGTGTACCTATATCTGTGTGTTCATATATATATATATATATATATATATATGCGCGTGTGTGTGTGTGTGTGTGTGTGTGTGTGTGTGTTTCTCCCTTTCGCATTCTTCTTTGATTCTTTTTCTATGCAATCTCGCTCAAATTTCATTCTGTCTAAATCACCCCGTTGTAAATGCTTCTCTCTTTTCCTATTCTAAAAGCCTTACCTTCTATTGTTATTCTTTTTCTTGTATTTTTCTTTCCTTCTTTTCTCTCTTTATTTGTCTGCCGTCGCCATTTTTTTCCTTTCCCGCACCAGCACTCCACCTCCCTCTCTCTCTCTCTCTCCCTCTCTTCCTCCTCCCTCCCCCTCTCTCCCCCTCTTCCTCCTCCCTCTCTTCCTCCTCATCCTCCCTCCCTCTCCTCCTCCTCCCTCCCTCTATCCCTCTCTTCCTCCCCCTTTCTCTCTTTGTATCCATCTTTTTCATATTTCATTCGAATTTACATGAATCCTTTCTATATTCCAAATATTGCCTTATTTTTTTTTTTTTTTTGCTACATTTATTTTCATTTTTATACTTTCGAGTCTACTTTTCGATGTTTTTCATTCGTACGTTTTTTTCCTCTTTTTATTCTCTATATTTTTGATTCTCTTCCATATCCCTACGCATCATGTCGCTAGTTCGCTTCCGTTCTTTTATTTCCACTACGGTTTTCTTAGAGCATACACTCAAACACTTTTATTTTTATCTCCAATCTGTCCCATCCGAGATTGTCCTCTTCGATTTTCCCGTCAACTCGTTCTTTTGCCATTTCTCATTCCGGGTATTTTCAATTTTCATATCTCGTATCATTATTCGGAATTTCCGAACACGTCCGCTCTTTATGGCAGATCTCATGAATATTCATTTTCATCGACGAATATTAATCTCTCGTGACCAACCCGCCTTTCCGGACGCAATCTCAAACATTCAAAAACGTCTGATCGCTTTTCGATGACGCGCCTATGCTCAAAGACGATACGAATAGGAAAACTGTAAAGATGACATCACCGTGTCCTTATGAGAAAGCGTGGGAAAAAAACAACCCAAAGAGAACCGATTTTTACTGTTTTTATTTTTATGATTGTTGATAATATTGTCAATATATTATAAGATTGTATGTCAGAAAATTCATATATACAGCTGTGATCGGGTCATTTTTATAGCTAAAATGCTAACACTGAATGTGGCTTGACCACAGGTATTCTTTCTAATGTTGATTTTACAAGTGTGAATATTAAGATTCTGGTAAAGTATCTTTCTCTTTTTATGAGCCGTGTCCATTCAGAATGTAGGCGATCATGGCTCTCCACTTCCCCCTAACCCTTGTAGTTCTCAATAAGTTCCCTCTCTCTGCTTCAACCCACAGACCACGTTCTGCCATCCACTTGCTTAAGCCCGCCAGGTATGTCATACGTTGCTTTCCCTTGCCTCTTCTTTCCTCTATTCGACCTGTGAGTATCAGATTCTCCAAGTCCTCCTTTCTCATTACATGTCCCAGAAACTTCAGCTGCCTCTTCCTTATGTTTAGTATAAGCTTCCTCTTTGTTTGCATCCTTACTCGCACGCTTGGTCCATGATATCCTCAGCATCCTTCTGTAGAGCCACATCTCCGCTGCCTCGTGTCTCTTCTTCATCTTTGAGGAGACCGTCCAATATTCGCTGCCGTATAAGAGGACCGATGTCATATAGCAGCTCAGTACTCTTTTCTTTGTCACCAAAGAAATCCCCCTGTCTCACAGTACTCTGCCCAGCTTTTGGAACGCATCCTTAGCCATCCCGATCCGTTTTCGGATCTCAACAATGGCACCTGCCGTCCCCCATCAAAAAACTTCCCAGATATTTAAACTTCCGCACATGATTGAATTTAGTGTCTCCGACCTGCAAATCGCATTTCGGGCTCATCCTTTTGCTGATGACACATGCATTCTGTCTTCTTGTAGTTTATGGTTAGTCTCTTCTTCTCGCTCTCCCTCGCTACCTTTTTTTAGAAGGTTAAGCCTTTATAAAATAGACGCTAAACAAAATTACTAGAACTTCCGCTAGGGAAGTTGGTTCACTGTATTGCGCTAGACAATTTTTTCTGCCAGAAACTTTCTTGCAAAAGCCGGCTATTCGTCCATATATTTAATATTGTTTTCATATCTAGTCTAGTGTTCAGGCTATGTATCTTGACAAAAAAAAGAATCTGTAATTTTATCGGGCTTGACCTGATACCTCGGCTTCAATCCTTTTCTCACTACGGTGGCATAGCTTCCTTATGCCTTCTCTATAAATATTTTCTTCTTCTTCTTCTTCTTCTTCTTCTTCTTCTTCTTCTTCTTCTTCTTCTTCTTCTTCAAGAATAAATAAAAATATATTAAATAAAATAAATAAGAAAAAACAAGTAAAACAAATTAATCCAAATAAATAATAAACAAACCACTCGCGCCAAAATAAACGTTAGAACAGACTACCTACAATGCACCACTGACCCGTATATATAAATAGTCGAGAAAAACACAACATATATGGCCTGATGATTGCGTTTAGCATGAAACTGTCACCTCTGAGTGTTGACTTCAATGTTCACTCATATATATATATATATATATATATATATATATATATATATATATATATATATATATATATATTGTACATTGAAGTTAACATATAGGAGACAGCTAAACGCAATCGTCAGGGGACTGGATGTTGACTTCAATGCCCATTTTTATATTTACATACGCTCTGTCCCTGATATTGAGCACTTTAACCTATAAATATAGCATATCTTAAAACTACATTTCATCATATATATATATATATATATATATATATATATATATATATATATATATATATATATATATATATATATGATCCTACATTTTCTGTAGGATTGTTACCAGTCTGATTTAATTCACCAGATTTTTCCTGGACAAATATGTCGATTCTTCTGAAATCACCTCTCCGTACGCTGAAAATGGTTTTACGATTTGTTTTTAATTATTCAGCATGTTGTTAATATAACATCGTCAAATCACAAAAACTATTTTTCGGAAACCTGGGTCAGTTAATTTTCTTTCGTTGTTTTTTATATATATATATTTTTTTTTTCCTCTCCTTTTTCAACTTGTTTTATCCTACTGCATAAAATTACTACGCCTGAATGACTATTTACATCCTGCTTCCCCTCTCGCTACTTTTGTATGCCTGTCGATTTTTTCTTGTCTTTCATTTCTGGTTTTCCAGATATTTAGCCTTTTTATAAATTTCTATTTCTGCTTCTAAGATCTTTCTTCTCTGTCTCTTTGAACGTCTTATTTTCTTTCGCCTTTCTACGTCCGTACAGATGTTCAAATGATAAGGCTACGTGATTCCTTAATATGTTTTGTTTCATGGAAGTTAGGGCCGTGCAACTTGACCGATATTTCTGTTTCCCGCGTTAGCAATATTTTGAACGAGATCATACTCTTATCTGCATTTATATAGTTCGATACTGACTAAGAAACAGAGAAATGTAAAGGCCGGCATACATATGGGATGAAGAAAATGAACTTGAAAATAAGATCTAAGTGCGCATGTGTGCATGTTGTTTTTTTTTACTCTATTTTTTCTCTCCCTCTCTTTTTCCCTCCGTCTCTCTCCCAACTCTAATTCTTTCTTTCCCAATATTTTCACTTATTTCTCCTCTCCCCTTTTGACATGGCCATTCTTTCTCTCTCAAACTTCTTTTCTCTCGTCTGCTTTTTTCTTCTCCTTTGATTATTTCTCTTTATTCAAATTTTCACTTCTCATCGACATAGTTTTTCTTCGGTTATGTCCAGATCTGACACTCGATCAAATAGGAAAAATATAAGATATGAAGATTGCGCCACGCCAGCCCTCCAAAAGAGAAGCATTTGCCTACTTAGAAAATCTGCATTCGAAATTTTTTCCTTTTTATTCCTAGTTCGAAAATTAAATCCTAATACGTGTGGGAAATACATACATAACACGGAAACAAGGAAAAATGCAAAAAGATAGGGAAAAAGAAGATTGTGATGCGTCAATATTTTTTCCTTTGAAGCTAGAGAATCGGTGAAATATGTCAAAGTAATTTATTTTTATTTTTTATAACGCAAGTACTTTGCATTCTTTTCCAAGATCATCCTCATGGGGTAATTTACAAAGACAAACTTATTGTAAGTGTGATAAAATCTCATTCTGCTATGATTTTTAAAAACACGCTCAAACGCGTTCTGTAATTGTTATTTTAAAATTTAAATCAGTTTCTATAAAACATTTTGGAAAAAAAGCTTTCAGTATAAAGTAGTATTGGTAGAAGTGTAAAAATGGCATTAAATGGTTGTTATATGCACTTTAATATGTTGCTGCTATAGTCGCAATAAATTTTGTTCAGTGTTGATTGGTTGATTTTGATATAGAGAGCCTCGAGAATTTGAAGTTTTTGCTTAATATTTACGTAGTATAGTATATATTTCATTTTAACTTCAAGAAACTGATTAGACATTGGAAATGCATCAGTATAAAAAAAGAAATTCACTCTGTCTATATTATTCAATGAAATATGCTTGAATAAAGATATGTTACCTAAATATATGTAGAAATTCCTTTAGCAAAAGAAAAACTGAAAAATGCCGTCGTGATATTTCAAATCAATGTTTATGTTCCGTGGTGTCAATTCCTTGTACACACACATACACACACACACACATATATATATATATATATATATATATATATATATGTACCTGATGTATGTGAATTTGTGACCTTGGGTTTAACGCTTTTGCGACCAACAGACAAAGAGGTTTATTTTAAAAAAACTGAATCTACGCTTGTTTGTGATCGATTATGTTTGATGGTGGGAGGGTAAAATTCTCCGTGTTCGTTTGGAATGACACTCTCATACATACAGACACACAGGTGTATGTATTTTAGTTCACACAAACATATCTATATAAACAATCCCAGATTAGGCGCAAATACACATCCATCTTTTCAAGCATACAAACATACACAACTGTAATTCTATTTCGGTGTCGATACTGTATGTATGCATGTATGTAAGCAAGCATGTATATATGTATGTTTTATTTTCGCCATCATTATCATGATAATCACAACTGTTATCATAATTACCATTGTCATTTTTACCTTTACACTATCGTTTCCATCACCATTATAGCTAAATTTAACGTTAGCACATCAATAACTATTACTAACATCATAATATCAATTATTAAAACTATCAACATAGTCACAATCGTCAACAATACACAAGCAGTCAGCGTTGAAAATACAAAACATCATTATCACCATGTCCACAAACAGAACTCACTTAACCAAATTCGTGGTGAAAGGCTGTTGAGATGTTGAGTGTTTCCACGTGAGTATATGGTAATAACGAACAAACACAGTCGTAGGGAAAAATACTGGTATATTCAGAGAGGTATTTACATCAGAGAGATTAGTAGTAGAACGAACGTAGGTTAGTAGTAACAGTAAGTAATAGTAATAAAGTCCAACGGTATCTTCCGGTCGAGAAACGGAAGTGTAACTGATCACTACAGACGTCTCACTCTGCACTGCACTACACTGCTACACTGCTCACAGTCTCTAGAACTACTGTTCTATTTATAATAATAGGATCAGTCTATTGTGGTTGTGAAGGTGAGTGCGCCCCAATAAAGGCCCAGACAAATATGAGTGTATGTGCATGTCTACATATGTATGCGGAAATGTAAGGTTGTCTGACGACGCAGGCGGCCGATCTGAAAATTGTAAAGAACACCTCAACATGCCACGTGTTGAAAGAACTTCGCTACATACAGTCTCGACACAGAAATAGGATTACAATTGCGTATGTATGTATGTATGCTTGAAAGCATGGATGTGTATCTGCGGCTAATCTCGGATTGTTTGCATGGGTATGTATGCATCTTTTTTGGAGATTTCATGCTTTTTCCGGTCGCTGAGGAAGAAGAAGTAAGCTGTCCATCTCATTCTCCTGATTAAGTCTTCGGTTTTTGCGACTAGATTTTGAAGGTACTCCCGTTTGTCTGGGATGGGAATATTATTCAGTGAAATGCCGAAATCGATTTTGTCCATGTTTTTAGTTTGAATCGTTAGCAACAGTGCTCAACAGTAATAGGAGCGAGATATCCGATGCGATGAGAACGAAAGTAATACATGAATGCCAACGTTCACAGCATTAATTCAAAAGGAGGCTCGATACCGATAGTGGAGCGATAATTATTTATATCTCGCTCCTATTACTGTTGAGCATTGTTGCTAACGATTCAAACTAAAAACATGGAGAAAATCGATTTCGGCATTTCACTGAATAATATTCCCATTCCAGACAAACGGGAGTACCTTCAAAATCTAGTCCCAAAAACCGAAGAATTCATCAGGAGAATGAGATGGACAGCTTACTTCTTCTTCCTCAGCGACCGGAAAAAGCATCAAATCTCCAAAAAGATTGATACATATGGATTTAAAAACTTGAAAACAGCACCTTTCATCGGCCAACTGAAAAAATTCGAAATGGACCTTTTAGATATCATCAAAAATATTAGCTTCCACAATTACAAGAACAGCTTTCAAAAACGCTTGGATTCGGTCGTCACAGAAATCAAACAGTCAAAACAAATATTTGTAAAGCCGGATAAGACTACAAACTTTTACAAACTCGGTTCAAAAGATTATATCACCTTGATTAAAAAGGAGTTAACGAAAAATTACAAGAAGCTTAATACAGATAATTATAATTATATAAACATAATTAATTCATCGGACAAGAAGATTACGGATAAGCTGAAAATAAGTGATAGGGTGCCCAGACTTTCGACTAGGGAAGCCTACATTCTACTCAAAGACCATAAACATGATTTCCTAAACAAACTACCCACAAGAATTATCAACCCGACCAAGTCTGAAATTTGGAGAATTAGCAAAACAATCCTAGAACGTGTAAACAAACAGATAAAGGATCAGCTCGGCCAAATCCAATGGGTCGGCACTGCAGAAGTGATTGATTGGTTTAAAAGCCTCAATAACAAAAACAGCAGTACCTTCATCCAATTCGACTCCGTGGATATCCATCGATATCTAAAGACCTTTTTGAAACAGCCTTGGAGTTTTCCGAGTTTTACTCCGATATTTCTAAGAATGAAATCGACATCACCCTAAATTGCAGGAAATCAATTATGATACACAACAACGAACAATGGTTAAAAAAATCTGGTGAAGTCTTTGATGTATCGATGGGATCGCTGGATTCTGCTGAATCATCAGACTTGGTAGGACTGTTTATTCTATACAATCTCACAGTTCGCAATGAAATTAGTCTAAATAATATAGGGATTTCTAGAGACGATGGTTTGATGGTAGTGAATAATTCCACCAGTAGCAAAGTTGACAAGTTGAGGAAATGGATTCATAGAGTGTTTAAATCTTTACACCTCAAGGTTAAAATTAATTCTAACATATGAATGAACATCATCACTTGATAAGGCACCAGAAGTGTAGAAACAAAATTGCTATTTTTGTAGTGATTTTATAACATATTTATGTTATAATTTTCGAATAAATAATTATATTTGCTCTACACTGTATTGAGCACTCTTTTAAGAATAGTAATTGTTGGTTATTGGAATTTATTCCATATACACCAATACTATACTTATATATATATATATATATATATATATATATATATATATATATATATGAAAAATACGGTAAGCACAAATTTAGGAAGCTAGTTTCGAGGTTCAATTCGCTATTGCATGGAGAGCCTCTGTCGCCCACATCACAGTGGCATGCGGGAATAATTAAAATGTTGTAAATCAGTAGAAGTATCGGTAGACAATCATAAAGCAGATTTTGGAGAAAGTAACAATCAGAAACGAGAGTGGGGGTTGTTTATATTCGAAGTCTTTTACAATTTCAGATTTTATTTCTTGATTGAAATTCAATCATTAATATTTTGGGGACACTATCTTGGTTTAAACACTTCTAAAAGAATTTTAAGGAAATACGTTTAGAAATGAAACCAGCAATATTACTAGGTTTTATTTATAAGAAAGAAAAAGGAACAAACAAAAATAAAGAAAGAGAGAAATAATTTAAGGTAGAGTGAAATAGTTTATGATAAAGAAAACAGGAAGTATTTCAGAGTAGAATAAGGTTTTTTATGGATATGAAAGAAAGAAAGAAAGAAAGAAAGAAAGAAAGAAAGAAAGAAAGAATTAAAGAAAGAATGAAAGATAGAATTAAAGGAAGAAAGAATTAAAGGAAGAAAGAATTAAAGATAGAAAGAATTAAAGAAAGAAAGAAAGATTTAAAGAAAGAAAGAAAAAAGAATTAAAGAGAGAAAGAAAGAAAGAATTAAAGAAAGAAAGAAAAAAGATTAAAAGAAAGAAAGAAATAATCAAAGAAAGAAAGAAAGAATTAAAGAAAGAAAGAAAGAATTAAAAAAGAAATAAAGAAAGAAAAAAGAAAGAAAGAAAGAAACAAAGAAAGAATTAAAAAAGAAAGAAAGAAAGAAAAAAGAAAGAAAGAAAGAAATATTTCAAAGTAGAATAATATTGTTTATAGGTATGAAAGAAAGCATGAAAGAAGAAAGAAGAAAAAAGAAAGAAAAATATTTCAAAGGGGAATAAGCTTGTTAATGTATTAGAAAGAAAGAACAAAAAACATGAAACAGAATAAGATTAACATCCGGCTGTCAATCAAGATGTCAATTTGTCAATATCTTAAATAAACACCTGCTTTATTTCCTGCTATATTTTAAACTAAAGGAAAGTACTATTTCTTTCAAATCAGTTTAATTAAACATTTAGTCAGCTAATTTTCCTCAAATAAAGTTTCAGAAAATTATATTTTTAATGATTCTTTAATAAAGACAATTACATTGTGCTGACAGATGGCTAAAATGGCACCTAAAATCAAAGATTTTTAGCGATTTAAAAAATCCCTTCCAGTCAATTTAAGTATTTTTCTTATTGGAAATATTACATTTTATTTACTAGCTTGAAATTAAAACAAAAAAAGCTTCAAGAACTTCTTTTTTCATTTCTATTGCAAAATATGTATTCGATTTGAAAGCGAGCTGCAATTGTGCAGGTGGGAGTTTGAAGTTTCAGTGGAAAAAAAATCGTCAGAGTGTAAATGCAGAACATAAAAAGGAACACGTTATAAAATACAGAAAAAGAAAAGAAAAAAATAAAATAATTTAAAAAAAAAAAAACATCCAGAAACAGAAAGACAAAATTATGGTTAATATAAATAACAGCGTAAATGCCGGCACGTCATTGAAGATTTTTGAGTGATGAATTACTTCCAACCCTACAGTTACTTTCCCATAGACGAAATGTCACAACGTCATCGCTACTCTATCGCCATTTCCACGGCAAATGCTCACGCGAACTATATTCCTTAGTTACATTAATTCAGGTCTTTACAGCTAGGACTTGTCATACACAGAGTCGAATAATCTTTATTCCCTTTATATTCCATTTGTAAGGAAAAAGTTCTACTTAAATCAGCTTCTTTCTAATAACCGACACTTTGTCGAAGAGACTTCTGAGCGGCTGCTCCCCACATCCCTACAATCTTAACATCTTCGCCTAATTTTAATTGTTATCTATGCTACATATCCTTCACTTCTTACTCCTATTTCTCATGTCCATACAACAAAGCAGTTCCTTAATCCTATATCTTGATTAACTCTTGACTCCTGTATGGTGTGAATATTTGAGAAAAAGACAAAAAATAACGCCCTGGTTCTTTGATTCTTTTTACGGATTTTGATTGTTTTTTTTTTTACGGCTTATCGATCTTCTGTAGGTTATTTAAATCCAGAAAAAAATATCCATTTTTTAAATTGTAAGAATATCTTTGTAGATAATAATGGCTTCGTGATATTTATCTTAATAATTAACCCATAGATGGGGGAGAAGAGACGGATTCATACCTTCCCAAAGTGTATTTGCACGCAAGTTAACACAACAAACCTAACGGGAATTGGAACTCTGATCTCTGATTAGCAATTTCGAAACATTATCTATTAAATCGCATTCACGCTTATAGCACTTGATATTCCGAAGCGGTCACTCATCTAGGTACTGACGAGGCTCGGCGATGTTTAATTCCGATGAACGTACGGTAACTTGAGTTTCAACGTAATGCGACCGTAACCACTGTGGGTTTTAAAGGCGAATTTGAAGGATTCTATAGGTTAATTTGATCACTAGCTCTTGTTACCGTATGACTTTTCAAATATTTAAGCTAACTCTTTCTAAATGTTAGCAAAATTTTCTTTGCGGTTTTTTCATCAATATAAAGCCTTCATCAGTCGAAACCATATTCTGTCCAGTGTATTCTCAACATTCGGCAGTATAACCACAATCGGTTGCCAAGAATTTTTTTTTTTTTGCCGTTAGTTCTTAAATGTTACACTTTCCACTGCAAGGTAAACCTCACAGCGGCCATTTGCATTTTTATTCGTTCCTGATGGTGTATTCGTACCATATTCGGTTTCTGAAAAATATCTTTCGCTATTCCTATTTAAGCGCTACACTTTCCGTTTGAGTGTTCAGATAGATGAATTTTCGAACTTATTTTACATAAAAGTCCCAGATGGATAAACCACATCCATGACAGCCCCATTTGAATGGCCAGGTTGCAACACAAGGTCATTTTAATGTGGGGAGCCCGTGAGCGTATACCCGCCGAGCTAAGAACAAAAATTGCTCGAGCCCTCGCAACCATCAGTTGCGCTGGCCTCGGTGGGTGCACCGATAACCTCTCTCTGGTGCAATGAAAGGGCGGGGTCTCGGGCAGCTGTTCCCCAGGGCCAGCACCTCTCAGTATAATTTTCCTCAGTTGCGAGTCTGTCCTTTGACAGAACCGCCCCTGAGCGCACTCTGCCCAAAGACAGAGTCACAGCTGAGAGATGATAGAGTATTATAAACTCCTCGAGAGAGTAATTTACATACAGACAATTAATATTAGTAGGGCCTTTACTTCTTACAGAATACTCTTACTGCACAGGTTGAAGTTTTCTAGTCACAAAATATTATTTGGGCTCTTTTAATTCGTTACCTGTTCACCTATAAGCTTATAATAACATATAATAGATTTTGTATTATTTATATATCCTTTCAATGTAGACCAAGTTTTGCTAACATTTCAAGAACTACTTCATGTTTTACTTCGTTGAATGCCTCTGTGTAGTCTATATATAGTAAATATAAGTAGTTCTGATTTTCTCTTATGAATTGAGAGTAGCTTTTCTTCTTACACCGATTTGTACAGAGACACTTCGTTATTCCCTTATTTTTGGTTTGATTCTGTTAGTATCTTTATTCATTAGAATCCTAATTACTATTTTCCATATGTTGATTATCAATTGATTGTTTAATGGGATTAACGTTCATTAGTATCTGGTGTTTTTGGCAATGTTACGAATATTGTTCTACTTTGATCCTCCGATATTTCACCGCTGTTGTATAATTCGCTCACAACTACAGAAATATTGTCATATCTAAAATCAACAATACTATATCAATCTAGTTCTGTTGCTTTGATCATATTCATTTTTGACGTTTTTGCTCTTCGGTCATGGCACGTTGAACACTGAAATAAGGAAGTGGGATTTTACGGTCGCGCGCTCTGAAGATTCTAATTCTTGTTGACTCTTGATTCAATGTAGACTTGAGATGCTGCAAATGCCTAATTTTTATGCAGGAATTATTATTCAACTTGCTTAAATGCGTTGAGCTTTGGTCGAATAGCAAAGAAAGGCATCTCAATGTAATTAAACAAGATACAGTTCTAATTACTGCATAAAGTAATGTATTTAGTAAAACTTTTTCTTGAAAATTGCCATAAAAGTATCCGTCAGCAATGCCTCTGATTGGCGAACCACATCTTAATTGTTTTTATTCCCAGGTCCACCATTGCCCGTGGTGATAGCACGTGTTGGGGGTCGTATCTATGGGCAAATATTGACCCTCACCAAAAAAGCATCATGAACGTGTAAAAATATATTTTTATGGTAAAAATACCAGCAGTAAATGTTTATATTTAAAAAAAATTACCAACAATAACTATTTATAGTAAAATTAAAAATACATCAAACAACATGGAAGAACACTTTAATGATATTACTCCATAAAATATTCTACAATTTCTTAAAAAGAGACCAAACAGTATTACAAAATATAACTTCAACAAGACAACGACATAAAACACGCATATCATCGCCCCTAGCAATTATGTTCACACAAACATGTCTATGCACGGAAGCTGAGTATCATCTACCATGTATTCAATTGTGAAAGCAGAATAACATATAACATACAGTAGAAACCCTGACAACCGGAATAAGAAGGTCTTCCGGATATGAGGAATTGGTCACAAAGTCCGGATATGAGGGGTTATATTTAGATTAAAATAAAAGAACTGAAATCATATTTAGCATTTATTTTCAATGTTTTATAGTAAACAAAAAAGCTAATGGTGAGTGAATTACAATGGAAATGATGTTAAGAAATTTAAAGAAATAATGTAATGTTAATAAAATTTCATTAAATCAAGTATGCCACGTATGCAAAACAAATAATGAAACGAGGATTTTTTAATCGCAGTTGAATGATGATTTTTTCTCTTCTAATATCATTCTCAACTTTTTCCGCAATTCGTTATGCTTCTGTTCTTGAATTTTTTTAAATGAAAGACACTTTTTAACTGCGTGCGTTAACTGAATGCTTGCTTTCTTTCCATAAAACTGACAACCTTTTCAATAGCTTTTTCAATTTCAGTCCAGGTTTCATCACAATCATTTTTTTATTTCCTTCTTCTTTGTGACAGTGTGAAGGCTGGAGAATAGTTTCTTTGGAAGATTTTATATCTTACAATGTTGACTTTCCTGTGTTGAACTCAGCCATTAGTTGCAATGAGGTTTCACCAGTGTCTAATCTTTTTTTAAATTACCGCTTTTTGTAATAACTTCAGAGTTGTCCTCTTCCTTTTATTGCCATTATCTTTTGCACCAATACAAGCCATTAGGGTGAAATAAGCATAACCAATTATCCAAAGTAAATTTCCTGAAAAATGGAAATTTCAAATGAGTTATATATCACTCAAATAGTTCAAATATACACTTCAGAATTATGTCTGGATATGCGGGATTTCCGATATCAGGTACTCTGGATTTGAGGGATTCTAATGCATTTTAATTACCTCAAAACCCCCAAGAAAATTAAATTTCGGCTATAAATGAACCATAGGGAGTTGAGCTACTATTAAACAAACAAATCAAGTAATCAGCATAAAAGTGGTGGCTACAATCTTTGCAACATACGATATGTGGATGACACTGGGCTGATAGCAAAAACAGAAAGGAAACTACAGGAGATTCTACAGTCAGCAGTAATGGACAGCGAAGAGTAAGCACTAAACATAAATTGTCATAGATTGTATAGCTATCAGAAAAAGAACAACCCAAGCTACGAACTACTAATAAAGCAATTATAAAAGATTAAATACCTAGGAATTGTTTTAAAAGAGGAAAATGCGACATTGAAAACTTAAGACGCTTTGGAGTAGAGAACGCTAAGCAAGGTATTAAGAAATATGAAAATGTCGTTAGAAATAAAAAGAAAAAAAAGAGTAATGGACTCTTTTGAAGAAAGAAAATTGTTGTTCTGCAGAAAGATGCTTCGAATTCCACGAAAGGAAAATGTGAGAAAATATTATGGAAAACAGAAACAAAAATGAAGTTTACGCTTAAAATCAGAAAGAGACAGTTGAAATTACTTGGGCAGCTAATGAATAAAGCGAGCGTTGTGAGTTTGACATTCACAGGACAAGGCAGAAGGGACAAAAGAATACGGCGAATAATATTCTAACAAGCTTATGTAAAGGAATAGAAAAACAAGGAATAAAATAGACAACAAAAAGGCAGACCTTATTAAGAGATGCAAAGTACAGAATATTGTGAATCATAATTGCTAATATCCTGAAGGGACACGGCACATACAAACGACGCCACGCTGACGAAGTTGCATAAGGTTTAGCCAAATTTGAGTATAATTACTTATTTAAAAATTAGAGCATATAATTTACACTACGTGACTTAACAATCAAACTTACAACCGATTAGACTCCGTTAACAAGCGCTTTTAATCACCAGTAGGTTAAACTTTGAAGTTTCAAACCTAATGTCTATTTTTGCATTGAATGGATGAACGAATATAAGATATACTTTAATATGGTCAACGAAAAGAGAAAAAGCCTGTTCTCGTAGGATTGATTAAATATTCAGCTCAAAATTCCCAGTTGACCGATTATAAAAGAAAGCTGACGAAAACCAAAACGTAGAACTACCGAAGTTTTGGAACGATGACAAGCAAGATAAAGACAGTCGTCTAAATAGATAAGCATAACATAATGAAAAAATTAGCTTGTGATAAATGATATAAAGTAGAATCAAGAAAATAGTCCTTTGATTAGAATAAGATCGAAACGGCATATCTCGACAACACTCAAAATTGGCGCCAATATAGAATTATTAATTTGGCGTTGAATGCGAAGGGACGTTGGGAATCATTTCTCTTTTTAAATGATTTTCTCGAATCCCTGCAAATCTATGAATACAAGTATTACAACCAATTTAATAGGAGTAGGTAGGCTCGCCTATCGCCCGGTTCAGCGCTTCCCCTGTCTGTAGATGTTTATACGTTCTTCCCTGTTTAGGATTCGATTCTAAAGTCTTTTCATTCTCTTTCATTTCCAGTAGCCCCTTGCGGCTTAGAGTGTCTTGTTTGGGGTGTATTGATTAAAAAATATAACATCCCAGAATTACATATTGGTAGGTTCGATGACACCGAGAAGCTGTCTGCCTGAACGTGTTAAAATTTAGAAATGACTGCTTCATATGCTCCCAGTAAGTCCTCCGTCTATGGAAGACGAAATCGGTCATAAAAATAACAGGATTGGAATACAATTATTTATCAGCAGTTAGAGCTGCTATATTTGGCGCCTAATCTTTAAATGTCTATCTCCTTAAGAAAAGTTACGAGAGACCAAGGAAATCCTTAAAAATAAAGAGTCACTATTTACATTATTCGGACTATTGTCCACATCTTTGTCGCCATATTTATTACAGCGTTTCGGCCGTTGTACGCTCCGGCTTGCTTCAGGTGGATGGAATGTCGAACTGAACCCTTTATTTCGCTCACTGGGGTAGACTGTTCTAGTTCCACGTGCCATGATTAATGGATGTCAGTTAGACCGAAACGTTGTAATAAATATAGCGACAAAGATGAGACAAAGATGAGACAAAGACGAGACCGAATAATGTAAATAATGTACATAATACCTCATCTCAGAAATATAGACAGATAATAAAGATTCATATCCTGGTTCCTTGGCATCCGTCTCCCAGGGCGATTGCCCCCACCCTTTACATTAAACAGGGTAAAGTCACGCTCTGAACAACATCGCCAACAGTCAAGAAAATTGGACAAACAATACGCATACAAGTTTGTGATGGGGGTCATTTTAAACTGATCTTGTGTCAGATTAACTCTTGTGAGGAGAGCAAAATAAATGCTATCAAGGCAGACAAGGGGTTATATGATACGAGACAGAATTTTAAATTCTTCCAAAAAATGTGACTTAGGGCGCCTATTGAAGAGTAGAGGTATGCAAGTTAGCTTGCAAGGCATTGCTAACTTGAAATTGACTAGCAACTCCAAAGATTGCAGCCTGGGATCAAAACCTAGTGAATAGATAGTTTCGACCGGTTCACACTTCTTTCCCTTCTTTCGAGCAGGATTAAAGGTTTATAATTTGTTTTCTGTTTAGGATTGGGGTTCCCTTTTTTTTCTAAAGTCTTTTCATTTTCTTTCACTCCCAGTAACCCCCTTCGTCTTAGCGACATCATTCCCTTGCTTATGGTGAATTGATTAAAAACAGACAAAACAAACCATACTGTCCCGCTTTATCCATCAAAGAATTGTTTGTACAAGGCCGGATTTGATTATGCCCGTTATGGATTCTGCAATAAAAGTAATATTAATCGACAGATTTTGGTAGAATTTTTATTGATTTTACTTACAATTATAATAAGGGTAATGATGCGGATATATGTTACCTTTCATGGAAACGTTCGACATACATTGACCGAATATATAGCATAACACTTGGATGAAATTTATATAATCCTTCTATTGAAAGAGTTTATTTGTTTCTGGAAAATACACTTCTAATAACTGTTATCGCTGTTTTTTCTACGGGTATGAGTCTCTATCCAAAATTTTTGTTTAAGGTAATTGTTGTGGTAGGATCCACCTAATTTGCATAGTGGAGTACCGACCATATAAATATGGTTGGTACCGGGAAGAGAAGGGAACGAATCAAGAGATTCAACCAGAGACTCTGTCCGACTGAGATTCAGTCAACACATTCTCCAGGAACGGTCTTCCCATGAATATACAAAAGACTATATGTAAATATTGTGTACACTTTCTTGTTTCAATACATTTTGTTCTAAGTACATTTTGTGTTGCATTATTATTCCATGCATTAGTCAAATTTCAACAGTAATGTTGAAAGTCAGTATGTTGATTATATCAATACTTCCCTTTTTAGTTAAATGTAATACCAGATTTTGTTGTTCTTGTGCTATTGGAAGTATTCAAGCGATATGGTTTTTGTGATATGAGATAATTATTTAGTTTGTGATTCTGTAGGGCCAGTCTCAGAGAGTTGATGAAGGATTTTTCTAATAGGAAAGAACTGTTAGATTGATGATCCGAAGTTCTTTAGTGCAGAGCCTAAATTATTTCGAAACATTAAATTCTATGTGGCGATGGAATCATATTTTTAAAAAAATAATTGAAACATATATATATATATATATTGTCATCCACAGACAGAATGTTTCGCTGTATCACAGCTCATCAGTGTGGCTAGACGTCCGGTTGCCTCTGGCTAGAATCGAAAACGGCTGAATTCGAGTCAGTCGTAAATTTTACCCTGAAGCCGTTGGCGCACGACAGAGAAGAAGGTGAATTTAAGCGTATTTATTTTTAGATAAACACACAGTAACTGAGAGAACTCAATTCGATTTACTGAAGAGTCTTGCATGCCGTAATAGTCACTGTTTACAAACCCACACATCCTCCCCAGAGAGCTCAACCGAAATAAATTTTTCAGGAGCATATATATATATATAT
This sequence comes from Acanthosepion esculentum, assembly GCA_964036315.1. NCBI lineage: Eukaryota > Metazoa > Mollusca > Cephalopoda > Sepiida > Sepiidae > Acanthosepion > Acanthosepion esculentum. The sequence continues at coordinate 31,028,980 of OZ038483.1, read as the reverse complement.
ATATATATATATATATATATATATAGCATAATGAGAAGCCACGTATACTTTCTTAATATGTATATAATATAGAAAAAACAACTGAAAAGTTGCAAATTAAAAAAAAATGAATGTTTTTTTGTGAAAATATTTATTTATATTTTTTTATATATATATATATTTGATATTTCAGATCGGCCCCGATCTTTCATCAGAAATGGCTGTTTTCAGAAGTTTGTTTACATTAAGTAGCGTCCGTCGCGAGACGCGGACGTCACGTGATATGGAATGCAACTGTGTTTGAATATTTCTAACGTAAATCTAACTGTAGTAATATTTTATATGTTGTTTAAAAATTTTTTTAACTATATCTAACAAAAATTTTTTGTTTAACTATTGAAATATTTATAAAGATTTAAAATACCCAAGTCTTTATTTAACACTAGTTTATATGTATTTAATTTTAAAATCCAGAATTTTTTTTTTTTTGCGTGTGTATGTGGAACTGAAATCAGAATCTATCAATACACATTTACAGTTTTCTAATGAGGGTCCTGGTTGATTAAAATGTTCATATATATATATATAAGACCAAAAATACGCGACGATACGGAGACGTCTACAAGAATTTTAACATTCAACATACTTCCGGCACTCAAAATCCTTAGAGAGGCAAGCCAACGCTTGGGGAAGAAATTATAGTTCACATGTGATCTCTTAGTCATCTTCCTCTGGCTTCCTTATAGAAACAACGCTACAAATAATGTTGCTCATAGAAAAAAAAACATGATAACAAAATGAAACTGTCCGTCCTTGATTCAGTCTACGGTGTAGTGATGTGGTCTGAAGAATTGAAACCAGAGTCGATACGAAACTCTACATAGAATTCCACGCCTATCTAGTTCAACCCTTCCCATACTGAGCTTAAGTCATCAAAGCTCTGACCAGTAGGGTAGAGTTTGACGTTTTCATCTCGCCTACGCATTTTGTAACACTGTTTCATAGTGATTCTATCTTCTAAATATTGAGCAGGCTAATCGTTGCTTAACTAGGGAACCGCTTCTTTAAGCTTAGTTAACCGTAACAATCCTTTATATATTTTATTCTTTCATATTAGAATTTTATTAATCTTAATACACAAGTTTTCTTCAGTTTCCTTCCCGGTTCTTGCTTAAAGAGTCCATATCCGCAATTCACTGCTTCTTCTCCCAGTGATATAAACAGACAAGCTCATTTCAAATTATTTTTTCTACTATTCGCTGCATTGTTCCGACCGTAATTAAACTGACCAATAATCTCATTAGGAAGACAATTCTTTTGTTTTTTTTTAACAACGTTGTGCAGACTCAGATTGGCGTTGCTTGTTCGTCTTTACCCGCCTTTGTTGTTTGCTTTTCCATTGTTCAAATGATATCTCTGATCAACGCGGACATTAACAGGCTTTCTTTCTGAATTTGACGATTTTTTTCTTTTCGTTTTTCTTATTTTTTTCATTTCCAAACGATTACTAATTTTTTCTTCCATTTCTTCTTCTACTGCGTCTCCTCCTCCTCCTACTTCTTCTTCCTTTTTTCTTCTTCTGTTTGTAACAAAAAAAAGAAGTGGTAGATGTCGACGGGATATTTTCTCCACACGTCAAATGTTTTTCTTTACCATGAATTATGACAAATTCTTCTTTTCTTCTTCTTCTTCTTTTTCTTCTTTGTCTTTCTTTTCCCCTTCTTCTTCTTTGTCTTTCTTTCCTTCTTCTTCTTCTTCTTCTTCTTTGTCCTTCTTCTTCTTCTTCTTCTTCTTCTTCTCTGTCTTTCTTTTCTTCTTCTTTGTCTTCCTTTTTCTTCTTCTTCTTCGTCTTTCTTTTCTTCTTCTACTACTGCTTCTTCTTTCTCTTCTTCTACTACTACTTCCTTTTCTTTCTCCTTCTTTGTCTTCTTTTCTTTCTTTTCTTGTATGTCTTCCTTTTCTTCTTCTAATACTACTCCCTTTTCTTCTTCTTCTTCTTATAACGACGACAACAGCAACAACAATAACAACAACAACAACAGCAATAATAATAATAATAATAAAAACTTGAGGAAGCCGATGAAAACGATAATTAAGAACAACCATTAGTTTTTTTTTTTAATATTGTCATATCTCTTCAGGACGTAGGTGATCATGGCTCTCCACAGACAGGGTTTCTTATTATCCCTCAATTTACATGACGCCTTGGGCAAAACAGTGGAGTGATATAGCATTGCATTCTACCATACTTTGAATTCACAGTTTTCTTTGTTTCCCACTGATTCCCACCCACAGCTAGAAAGGCCAGTCAATCCATCTATTTTACTGATAATTGGGGTCAGGGGTAAAAAGTGGAATCTTGTCTTTTCCAAGGACTTAATGAGAAAATGAATGCAACAGATAAAGCACTAAGTATTAGTCATCATTATGTATTGATAGCGATCACCCTTGTCTTTCTCAATGTTCGGCTGTATCATGCTGAAACATCGAAGTTAAGCAACGTCGAGCCAGGTTAGTAATACCGCTTGGGAATACCGGGTGCTGTAAGCTTGGATTCACGGGTGGTATAATGGATAACGGTTAGGAATTGGACATCGTGGGAAAGGTATGAATCCACCTCTTCTCCCCCAGTTATGGGTTAATTAGTACTAGTATTAGTAATTCATTATTATGTCCAAAGATTGCTTACAATCTAGAAATATTTTCGGGCTTTAAGTAAAATACAAAGGGTTATATGGACCGTAAAAAAACAAACAAATGAATCAGTTCTCAGTTTTTTTCGTCTCCTTCCTTTTTTGTAATTGTATAATTTTGTGGAGTAATGGATCGGCTCGGGTTGAGAAATCAGAGAGCCGAGTTCGAATTCCAGTCGAATCCATTACATTCACTTCCGTGCTAATACCCTTGGGTAAGGTATGAATCCTTTTCTTCTCCCCCAGATATGGGTAAATGGCAGGATAGGCCGAGTTCTATAGCCTTGCATGGCAACTGATTTACCGCAGAAAGAAATGGCAAACTACCGCGGGGAAAAATCTGCCTCGTCAGTCATGTATCGAAAGATACATGATCACTTAAGCATGTATAACGGATAGCACATAAATGACTGATACTTTTTATATCGATGTTTTAATATCATTTTTATTGACTTCTTCCTCTTTTTCATTTTAATCCTCCATTTTAATCATTATCATAATCATCATCATTATCATCGTCTTCTTCTTCTTCTTCTTCTTCTTCTTCTTCTTCTTCTTATTATTATTATTATTATTATTTATTTATTTATTTATTTATTTATTTTTTTAAGCTTATCACCCCAAGCAAGGCTGGAGGCCACTAGCACGCAAGGGGTTACAGAAGGTTTGGAGGAAGAGCAGATAGGAGTGGTAAAGGAGGGGATGTGGAGAAAGATAGTGGATCGATCAAGGCAAGGGGGTTACAGAAGATTTGGAGCGAGAGCAGATAGCAATGAAAGGTGAAAGGATGTGGAGAAGGGAAGTGGATAGATCAAGGCAACTGGAGATGTCGATTGACGTTACACTTAAATAGTTGGAGATTGTATTTGTCAGGGAAACAGGAATAAGGAAGGGAGTTCCACAGGCGAGATGTGCGAGACATGAAGCTATTGGAGTAGAAGAGACGTCTACATCTAACAGTTTCAACGGTGAAGGGGCGGGAACGGGATGCCAGCTTCGTAGGACGTTTAAATTCATGAGGCCTGGGAACCAGGGAAAGCAGCTTATCGGAGCAATTACCGTGAAAGTATTTGTAAAAAAGACAGAGCGAGGCAACGGCGCGTCTGTGAGAGAGCCACTGCAGACGAGATGACAGATCAGGGCCAATTACATTGCATATCCGTCTCTGGATCTTATCAAGAACCCTGAGGCAAACAGCAGGGGCTCCAGACCATATATGGCAGCAACACTCCATGTAAGGGCGAATGGTTGATTTATAGATTTGGAGGATCGATTCCTTTGAGAAAAAATTTCCTGGCTCGGCACAGGGAGTTTTATTATTATTATTATTATTATTATTATTATTATTAGGGAGTTCGGAAAATAAAGTCCGATTTTAGATTAAATCTTTATTTGTAGTCTAATTTATTATCCTTATAGTAGCACAGAAATATATCACGCATTCTTAATAATTAAATTGTGATCTTTGTTAATTTTTTTTACCAATCTCTTTATTTAACTTAAAACATTATATACCCCACATCTTGAACATAAAAAGAAGAGATATTTTTACTTTTTGGCATGAGTTCAAACTTCGTCATAATGCTTCTGGAACTGCTACCATCATTAACAAAGTATGGGGTGAACGATTCAACGGACAGTACGGCGCTAATTTCTGAAGTTCCGAGTCTTGGAGATCAAGTTCTTAGAGAACGTCAGTCATGGTAAGGGTGTATCAGGCACATGCACCAGAGCCAAAATGGTAGATGCTAAACTCCAGGAAAATGTCTCACTGTGCCTTCTTAGACTCACGCTTTCAAATGACTTGAAGTGGAACAACTACATTGAATCAATAGCCGCATCTATTGCAAGGAAAGTTAGCTTACTGTGTCGTGCCAGAAGTTTGTTCTCGTCAGAGTCCCTCTTACATATCTACAAATCTAACATTCGGCCGTGCATTGGGTACTGTTGCCATATTTGGTCTCGTGTCCCAGCTGTTCATCTCGAGATTCTCGACAAAATCCAACGAAGGTTCTGCAATGTAATCGGTGCTGACTTGGCATCTCGACTCCAGTCACTTTCTCACAGACTTGATGTGGCTTTTCTCTGTCTTTTCTCAAATATTTTCATGTCAACTGTTCTGGCGAGCCCCAACTACATAAATTTAAGCGTGCTAATAGACTTATCATTCAGGCCCTACCTTTTTACCGTTGAAATAGTTAAACGTAAACGACACTTCTACTCCAACAGCTTCTTTTCTCGCACTTCCCCCTTGTGGAACTTCCTTTCGTGTACATGCTTCCATGATTCAAAAACTTAAATGCAATGTCAACCGCCATCTTCTGTCTTGAAGCCGGGTCATCTTTTATACTTTCTTCATCGCCCCCTCATACACAGTTTTCCTTTAACCTTCACGGTATGTAACCCCCTAAAAACCAGTAGCACTACCGACTTGCTTGGGGGAAATGCTTAAAAAAATACGGTGGCATATTTTAATAGAATTAGCGTGTATCCTTGCAAGAGTCCTGTTAGAAATAGCATCATGACGGGTAATACGCTATGTATTATTATTATTATTATTATTATTATTATTATTATTATTATTATTATTATTATTATTATCTTTCTTATTATTCGTCTTCTTCTTCTTCTTCTTCTTCTTCGTCTCCTTTTTGTTGTTGTTGTTGTTGGTGGTGGTCTTCTTCTTCTTCTTCTTCTTCTTCTTTTTTGTCACCTTCTTCCTTCTCTTTTCACCTTTTTGCATTAATTTCTTCCTCTTTCTTTCTCTTTTTTAATATTTTTTATTGCTTATTCACCTTCGTTTTCGTCCTAGTTTTTCTTCTTCTTCTACTTTCTCCGTCCCCGCCGAGAGAGCAGACCTCCCATTGCAGTTCAAGGGAGATTCAGGTTCGTTCCCTGATGCCCGAGGCGTCCCAAAACGAAAGTGCCAAGGGAGACTGAGCAATTTTGTTACCAATTCCATTTACGCGTGGGATTCCTTTTTTCAAGACGGCCTTTTGACATATTCTCCCCATCCTCCTCTTCCCCCTTCTCCTACCCAACTATCTTCTACGCCTAACCTCCTGCTGCTCAATGTTTCTCTTCTCCACCTCATGCTACTTCCCTCCCTACTGGCCCCTCATCTTTCTCCTCTGACTTCTACTCATTATTATCATGAGACTCCTACTTCCTTACTATCTTTCTTCTTTTTCCTTTTTTTTGTCGTCCGCTTCTTGCTGTTTGTGTTACTTTTATATTTGCGATTTGTTCATTTTATTTTTCTTCTTAAAATACCCCTTGATTTGTACACTGCCGTCATCTACAATTCACACTGCTTTAATATGAATGTGACGGTGGCACCAAGAATATTTGGAGAACTGGCACCGTTCTCCTAAAAGTCTTTTAAAGAGATTAAAATATTGAGGAATATGCGGGAGAATTGAGAGAACACCAGGTTCAGCATCGCGGAGATCACCAGTAACTGAGGAATATTTCTAAAGAGATTTGATAATTGTTCGTGCCGAGCGATGATCACAAAATATTATTGATTTACAGTTTCTCTCCAGAAAGATGAAGTAATTTTCCAAATATGCTGTCACCACAATGGGTTCAGATTGAATGCTTATAGAAAATGTAATAAACAGAAAATGCGTAGAAAGGTAAATGATCATCCGACCTATTTTTCAGCTTCTTGTATGTGCATCAAAGACGTAGGTGATCGTGTCTATCTTGTAGCTCTTAAAAATGTGTCTTTTACTATACTTTCTCTTTCTGTTCACCGTTCCACCTTCTACATATAAAATCCAGTGACTTTTATTAATCCGTCCTTTCGTCAGTCCGTTCGACGTCCGTCTGTCACACCCTCTAAAATAGCCAAAAATAGGGAAATTAACAGGAGATAATTGATAACTGACATCCATTAAACATGGTACGTGCAGTTAGAACAGTCTACCCCAGTGAGCGAAATAAAGGCACAGGATATCAAAGAGTGTGAGTTCAATACCCGGTTAAGGCAGTGGAGAAATTTCAGATGGAAATTAACAGGAGATAATTGATAACTGACATCCATTAAACATGGTACGTGCAGTTAGAACAGTCTACCCCAGTGAGCGAAATAAAGGCACAAGATATCAAAGAGTGTGAGTTCAATACCCGGTTAAGGCAGTGGAGAAATTTCAGATGGAAATTAACAGGAGATAATTGATAACTGACACCCATTAAACATGGTACGTGGAGCTAGAACAGTCTACCCCAGTGAGCGAAATAAAGGCACAGGATATCAAAGAGTGTGAGTTCAATACCCGGTTAAGGCAGTGGAGAAATTTCAGATGGAAATTAACAGGAGATAATTGATAACTGACATCCATTAAACATGGTACGTGCAGTTAGAACAGTCTACCCCAGTGAGCGAAATAAAGGCACAGGATATCAAAGAGTGTGAGTTCAATACCCGGTTAAGGCAGTGGAGAAATTTCAGATGGAAATTAACAGGAGATAATTGATAACTGACATCCATTAAACATGGTACGTGCAGTTAGAACAGTCTACCCCAGTGAGCGAAATAAAGGCACAAGATATCAAAGAGTGTGAGTTCAATACCCGGTTAAGGCAGTGGAGAAATTTCAGATGGAAATTAACAGGAGATAATTGATAACTGACATCCATTAAACATGGTACGTGCAGTTAGAACAGTCTACCCCAGTGAGCGAAATAAAGGCACAGGATATCAAAGAGTGTGAGTTCAATACCCGGTTAAGGCAGTGGAGAAATTTCAGATGGAAATTAACAGGAGATAATTGATAACTGACATCCATTAAACATGGTACGTGGAGCTAGAACAGTCTACCCCAGTGAGCGAAATAAAGGCACAGGATATCAAAGAGTGTGAGTTCAATACCCGGTTAAGGCAGTGGAGAAATTTCAGATGGAAATTAACAGGAGATAATTGATAACTGACATCCATTAAACATGGTACGTGGAGCTAGAACAGTCTACCCCAGTGAGCGAAATAAAGGCACAGGATATCAAAGAGTGTGAGTTCAATACCCGGTTAAGGCAGTGGAGAAATTTCAGATGGAAATTAACAGGAGATAATTGATAACTGACATCCATTAAACATGGTACGTGGAGCTAGAACAGTCTACCCCAGTGAGCGAAATAAAGGCACAGGATATCAAAGAGTGTGAGTTCAATACCCGGTTAAGGCAGTGGAGAAATTTCAGATGGAAATTAACAGGAGATAATTGATAACTGACATCCATTAAACATGGTACGTGGAGCTAGAACAGTCTACCCCAGTGAGCGAAATAAAGGCACAGGATATCAAAGAGTGTGAGTTCAATACCCGGTTAAGGCAGTGGAGAAATTTCAGATGGAAATTAACAGGAGATAATTGATAACTGACATCCATTAAACATGGTACGTGGAGCTAGAACAGTCTACCCCAGTGAGCGAAATAAAGGCACAGGATATCAAAGAGTGTGAGTTCAATACCCGGTTAAGGCAGTGGAGAAATTTCAGATGGAAATTAACAGGAGATAATTGATAACTGACATCCATTAAACATGGTACGTGGAGCTAGAACAGTCTACCCCAGTGAGCGAAATAAAGGCACAGGATATCAAAGAGTGTGAGTTCAATACCCGGTTAAGGCAGTGGAGAAATTTCAGATGGAAATTAACAGGAGATAATTGATAACTGACATCCATTAAACATGGTACGTGCAGTTAGAACAGTCTACCCCAGTGAGCGAAATAAAGGCACAGGATATCAAAGAGTGTGAGTTCAATACCCGGTTAAGGCAGTGGAGAAATTTCAGATGGAAATTAACAGGAGATAATTGATAACTGACATCCATTAAACATGGTACGTGCAGCTAGAACAGTCTACCCCAGTGAGCGAAATAAAGGCACAGGATATCAAAGAGTGTGAGTTCAATACCCGGTTAAGGCAGTGGAGAAATTTCAGATGGAAATTAACAGGAGATAATTGATAACTGACATCCATTAAACATGGTACGTGCAGTTAGAACAGTCTACCCCAGTGAGCGAAATAAAGGCACAGGATATCAAAGAGTGTGAGTTCAATACCCGGTTAAGGCAGTGGAGAAATTTCAGATGGAAATTAACAGGAGATAATTGATAACTGACATCCATTAAACATGGTACGTGGAGCTAGAACAGTCTACCCCAGTGAGCGAAATAAAGGCACAGGATATCAAAGAGTGTGAGTTCAATACCCGGTTAAGGCAGTGGAGAAATTTCAGATGGAAATTAACAGGAGATAATTGATAACTGACATCCATTAAACATGGTACGTGGAGCTAGAACAGTCTACCCCAGTGAGCGAAATAAAGGCACAGGATATCAAAGAGTGTGAGTTCAATACCCGGTTAAGGCAGTGGAGAAATTTCAGATGGAAATTAACAGGAGATAATTGATAACTGACATCCATTAAACATGGTACGTGGAGCTAGAACAGTCTACCCCAGTGAGCGAAATAAAGGCACAGGATATCAAAGAGTGTGAGTTCAATACCCGGTTAAGGCAGTGGAGAAATTTCAGATGGAAATTAACAGGAGATAATTGATAACTGACATCCATTAAACATGGTACGTGGAGCTAGAACAGTCTACCCCAGTGAGCGAAATAAAGGCACAGGATATCAAAGAGTGTGAGTTCAATACCCGGTTAAGGCAGTGGAGAAATTTCAGATGGAAATTAACAGGAGATAATTGATAACTGACATCCATTAAACATGGTACGTGGAGCTAGAACAGTCTACCCCAGTGAGCGAAATAAAGGCACAGGATATCAAAGAGTGTGAGTTCAATACCCGGTTAAGGCAGTGGAGAAATTTCAGATGGAAATTAACAGGAGATAATTGATAACTGACATCCATTAAACATGGTACGTGGAGCTAGAACAGTCTACCCCAGTGAGCGAAATAAAGGCACAGGATATCAAAGAGTGTGAGTTCAATACCCGGTTAAGGCAGTGGAGAAATTTCAGATGGAAATTAACAGGAGATAATTGATAACTGACATCCATTAAACATGGTACGTGGAGCTAGAACAGTCTACCCCAGTGAGCGAAATAAAGGCACAGGATATCAAAGAGTGTGAGTTCAATACCCGGTTAAGGCAGTGGAGAAATTTCAGATGGAAATTAACAGGAGATAATTGATAACTGACATCCATTAAACATGGTACGTGCAGTTAGAACAGTCTACCCCAGTGAGCGAAATAAAGGCACAGGATATCAAAGAGTGTGAGTTCAATACCCGGTTAAGGCAGTGGAGAAATTTCAGATGGAAATTAACAGGAGATAATTGATAACTGACATCCATTAAACATGGTACGTGCAGCTAGAACAGTCTACCCCAGTGAGCGAAATAAAGGCACAGGATATCAAAGAGTGTGAGTTCAATACCCGGTTAAGGCAGTGGAGAAATTTCAGATGGAAATTAACAGGAGATAATTGATAACTGACATCCATTAAACATGGTACGTGCAGTTAGAACAGTCTACCCCAGTGAGCGAAATAAAGGCACAGGATATCAAAGAGTGTGAGTTCAATACCCGGTTAAGGCAGTGGAGAAATTTCAGAGGGAAATTAACAGGAGATAACTGATAACTGACATCCATTAAACATGGCACGTGGAGCTAGAACAGTCTACACCAGTCAGCGAAATAAAGGGACAGCACCCAAAGAGTGTGAGTTCAATACCCGGCTTAAGCAGTAATAAATATGACAACAAATATGAGTACAATAGTCCGAATAATGTAAATAATGTACATAATATTTCATCTCAGAAATATAGGCAGATATTGTTGGACCTTTGCTGCTGTCGTTGGCTGTGGTATCTTCTGCTACAGTTGCGTTTTATCCAATTATTTGTTGTAACTCTGTTGTTTCAGTTGCGTTCCCTCGAATCCTCGTCGCCAATTTGTTGCACCGCCGACGTGAATGGTACACAGAGAGGAATGAGTGCTTAATATTTTTATTCAGCACCATTATCCGATGTTAACGGATACGTACAAAAAGCACATAACAATAAATTATAAAACAATTAACAAGACAACTTACAAGGAATAGAGGAGGGTCAAATTCTGTATATCCAAACGAAGTAAGATATGTCCGAATATTAATCAGCTTAGTATCAACTTATTACCCAACTGTTGAAGTCCTTAATTGTAGATTATTTAAAGCTGTGAGCCATCTGGCAGAGTGCTGAAGGGGTGCTAGCTACTCTACAACAGATATGCAGATTTCACAGTTTTGATAGCAGACACAGAAAGGGAACTGCTAAATCACCTATAGAATGTAGTGAAGGAAAGCAAGAAAGGAGTAAACGTCAATTGCAAGAAGTCAGAATCCACGACTGTTAGCAAAAGGAAAAGCGTAATATGCAAATTACAGGTGGGAGATATCAAGTGCAATCATTTAAATGTCTGGAAATGTTTTAACAGAGGACGGAATGTGCGACACCTAAATCCGAAGGGACAGTGAAAGATGCCTTCCAAAAGCTCATCAATGTATTAAGAAAAAGAAATACTTCATTAAAAAAAAAAAAAATGTAGTGAACTGTAATGTAATACCAGTCCTCCTACATGGCAGTGAGTGCTGGACAATTTCCTCACATAATGAGGAAGAGACTTGAAGCAAGAGAAATGCGGTTCTATAGAAGGATGCTGAGAATATATAGATTGAACATATGAGCAACGTCGAAAATACACTTATGCATAACATTAGGAAGATACAATTGAAATTTCTAGGGCGCATAAAGGAGGACTGATATTACATAACATTTCTATTTTGCTATGTATCTAGAGATTCTTGATAAAAACAAAGAAGACTCTGCAATGTTATCGGTCCTGATCAGGCATCTCGGTTTCATTCAATTTTCCAATGCCGTAATGTCGCTTCCTTGCTACTTTAAAAAAATATTTTCATCGTAATTGTTCTGATAAACTTCAATCATTGATACCTCGACTCTAGTACGGCGCAGATTGGCAGATAGGTGTTATATTTCAGATTAATAGATGTAACCGCAAGTTCTACGCTAACAGTTTCTTCTCTCACATTTCTAGCTTACGGAACTCTCTTCCGGACTCTTGCATTCCATTTTTTTGATGTTTAAAAATTCAAATGCTATATCGATTCTTATATTTTGTCGTCCTAATTCGTGGTCTTTTATTGTTCTCTATCTTTAGTAATGTTTTCTCTTTTCGCATATTCTTTCACACTCAGCAACCACTTGCGGCTTAGTGGCTTTATTGCCTTTCTTACGATTGTATACAGCAGGCAGTTTAGATATATCTGAAGGGGTTTGGCACCGTTCAGGGCATCAACATGCAAGTCTTGATCTGACGCGGTATTTAAGAACATAACACGAGTTTTCAGGTTAATACGTTGGTTTTGTTGCAATAAAGAATTCCGATTACCGAGAGAAGGGAAAGAAGAGAAGGAAAGATTAAGAAATAAGAAAATGTAAAGACGAATTAGTGAAAAAATATGCGCGTACGTACACACACACGGACACACACACACACACATACACACACACACCCATCAGTGGTTACTTAGAAATTTTAATCAGTCATAACGAAGTCTTTTCAGTAATAAAGGAAGCCAACAAATTCAAAAGATAGTTTCAGGTGGATGAAATTAACTACGATACACCTAGTGCAGCAGCAAAGAACCTAAAAAAGAAGACAAACGTAAATGCAATGGACCAAATGCAGAAACGATAAAAGATAAACCTCTTCATTGCCAATACTCTGCTCAAGCCAAACAAGCTGATGTAGACAAACCCCGTATCCAGCAGTGGCTACGTAGGGCAGGGTTAAAAACTGAAACCGAAGGTTTTATTCTTGCTGCACAGGACCAATGCTTTCTATCTAGAAATTAACAAAGAACGCATACTTAAAAACCGTGTTGACCCCAGATACAGATTCTGTGTTAAATACGCAGAAACAATTGATCATCTTGTATCAGGTTTCACAGTGTTAGCACTCACTGAATTTAAAATTCGGCATGATAGAGTGGGCCAATATCTGCATTGGAAGATCTGCCACTTTTACGGGAAGGAAACTGCAAGTAACTGGTATGAACATAACCCCCACCCAGTTACCGAGATAGGACTTGTAACAATTTTATGCTACTTTACAATACACAGATAAAATAAGCAAAACGAATCACCTAGGCATTGTTATTAAATACAACAAAAACGGAATTTGCTTTCTTATTGACATGGCAGTCACTTCAGTTTGCAATGTATCTTTGAAGATCTTCAAAAAACAATCCCGTCCTGGGTATGACAATAAACTACATGCGCGTCCTGGACAAAACGAAAAACTACGTCCGACAGCAAGGCCTCTGATCAGAAGGTTTTGAGAAACGTGGAACCATCTCTTAATTGCTGGTGTTCCCAGGTCCACCCTGACCCGGGGTGGTAGCACCTATTAGGGTCCCAGCTATGGGCAAATAGTTAAGCCCTAATCTGGGGTCAAAACACTATGAAAGTGTAAAAATAGATTTTAATATCAGAAATACGTTTTTTTTTTAATTATTACCAGAAATATATTATTACAAAAAAAAAATAACATTATTGAAAAAAAATATTACCAACAATACATTTTTGAAAAAATATATATTACCAGCAATAAAAATTGTCGGCATTAAATAACCCATTGAGATTGATATGCCGTAAAACAAACCAAACCAATCAAAAAACAATGAAAATGCTAATATCTTGAAATGGAAATCTAAAACTATGGCATATGAGGACATTAATAATTCCAGTTTATAATTCCTTGATATTTTTTCCTTTTTTATTCTTTTCTTCCTAATCAGTTCTATTCCATTTTTTACTTGATTTGATATATGCATTTCTTTTTTCTCTTTTTCATTCTGATTACCCTTCTCTGCTTTAATACATTACGTATATATCGACTTATATTTTCTTTTTTTCATCTGACGAAATGCTCATTGTGTAATAGACAGCGGCTCCGAATGAGAATTCGTAGAGCCGTCTTAGAATTCCGGCTGAGTTTGTTGTTGCCTCTTACGCGCAAAATAAACCCAATGGGAACGGATATGAACAGACTGTGCTCTTTCGGCTTGCCTTGCAACCAGTCTACGAGGACAACTCTGAATTTATAACCTTTGGCAAGGGATAGCACATGGAAACCACCGTCGCTAGGGTTACCGTTGCTAGGAAGACATCACCAGCAGGATGACGTATGTTATAAATGACAAAATCTAACAAACCATATTTTTGTGGCACTGGATTGCAATGGTGTCATGTAAAAAGATCCTTCATATGAGAACTGTTGTGGGGCTCTCCCCTTTTTACCCAAGATAGACTCGTCTAAAGTATACTTATAATGACAGAGTTGGAGACAGGGTGAAGATACGTTGAGGGAAAGTGGAGATACGTTGAGACAAGGTGGAGATATGTTGAGACAAGGTGGAGATACGTTGAGACAGGGTGAGAGATACGGAGACAGACACAGGGTGTTCACCGAGAGTTATACGAGAGTCCAGAGATAATTACGGCTTCACTTACAGAGACTTGTACATATTCTTTCTACTAACCCGCATTCCTGAACTACTAATCTTCATTCCAAGTTCGTATTCTTACGTTTAATACGCTTATTTTCCTATTTCAATTACTGGCGTTGTTTATTTATTTGTGTCGGATTCCCTCCCTGGAATCCACAACAAGAACAATGGATGAAACCGGATTATTAAGAGTCACGTGGAAATTGCAAGAATACGTCTCTTAATATATGCTTAACGGAAAACTCTAAAAAGTGGTGTCCCGAAACGCTTTTGATCTATTCTTTTTCTTTTTTCTGTCATTCCTATTTTTAAGACATTATTCATTTTCTGGTTATTTCCCTCTATCTCTTTTAGATATTCTTTGATACTTAGTCATCATAATGGTCATTCATTATACTGTTTTACTTCTCTTTTTTTTTTTTTTGTTATATTCTTTGACCGATTCGCATTTCTTTCATTTCAGCTCTCAATATTTTTCTTCTTTTTCAAATTAGTTTCATTTTTTGCCTGGTATTCTTTCATATCTTTAATTAGAAAAGATCCAACTCAATTCATAAGACATTTATCACGTGGGAGAGGAGTTTCAGCTATGACAGTCCAAAGAGCAATGAAAAAAAAACTTGAAAATGAAAACGTAGGTGAAACTTGCGGGACACATTGTTACTTCAGGACAGACAGAAGGTGGGGGAGGACGAAGACCATCTTGAATAAATTGGAAAAAGACCCTGGAAAATATATATATATATTTGAACTTTATTTCAATACTGCATGAGCTTCTGATCCTTAGCTATGATCAATTAATGATGAACATGTTATTTTCGTTTATGATCGATTTCACCACGATACTTCCGTTAAGCTTAGAGAGTATGTATACATTTTTATTGCTCAAAGTAAAGTTCAATAGTGTTATAAAAACCTCGGAGAATTCCAGTAAGATATCTTTAATCATTTCTAAGATATAACGGTTCAGAGCATAATCTAACAATTGGACAAGTTTGGTGTTACACGATTTGGTCCATTTTTCCTGTTACATCCGATATATATATATATATATATATATATATATATATATATATATATATATATATATTAAAGAAAAACAGACCAATTTAAGGCTTTATTGTAATAATTTATTTCACCAGAGCCCTTTTAAAGGACGCTGGATCATCAGACATCATATATATATATATATATATATACAGAGAGGGGGAGTGAAAGAGAGTTGTGATCTATATCGTGTTTGATATAGTGTTTTCTCTTTATTCTTGTAATGTTTAAAGTCCAATCGCTCAGCTAATTTCCTTTGTCATAATGTGCTGCTAAAACGAGATCTTCCATACCTAGAAAAACTATATTCATAATTGAAACTGTTTTCCCTGCATCTCTTTGTTGTTTTTTTTTCTTGTCGGGAAATGTTGTGACAAACGGGCAGGAACCTTTTGTTTTCTTTCTTATTTGTTCATTTTTTTTAAATCTTTTCTTTGTCACTAACATGAAATGAAAAGATTGTATCGAATCAATTGCTAGTTCTGCTGCTAGGAAATTTGGTTCCCGGTGTCGTGCTAGACAATTTTTTCTTACATATTTATAAGTCTACCTACGCCTATTCTTCGAATATTGCTGTCACATATGATCTGGTGCCTCGGCTATATATTAAGAGATTATTTATAAAATCCAAAGAAGAATCTGCAATGTTATTGGTCCTGACCAGGCGTATCGGCTTCAGGGGCTCCCCCACCGGAGTAACGTAGCTTCCCCGTGCCTTTTCTATAAATACTTTCATAGTAATTGTTCTGACGAACTTTTTTATATGGTACCTAGATTTTATGTATTTAAGCGCAGTACTAGATTGGCAGCTAGGTCTTATCATTTTACAGCTGAAATGGCTGGATGTAACCGTATGTTCTATTCTAGCAATCTCTTCTCTTTTATTTCTCGGTTGTAGAACTCATTTCTGGCTTATTGCTTCCCAGCCAACTTTGATCTTCAAAAATTTAAATGCAACGTCAATTGTTACCCTTTTTGCTCTTAATTCCAGTTCTTTTATTGTTTTCTCCCTTAAGAGTTTTTTCTTCTTCTTTTTTTTATATTCTATCATACTCAGTAACGCCTTCTGTCTTAATGGCTTTATTACCTTGTTTGGGGTGAAATTATTTAAATCTACTTTTCATCTGTCCTTTACTTAAATCACTTCACTCCCATGTAAGGTAATAATTCCACTAAGATGCAGAGGGTCGATTAGAATATATGAAGATATTAATGAGGAGAAAGGACAATAAAAGAACAGGTTTCAGGAAGACAAAAGATGCCGATTGATGTTGCGTTTAATTTCTTGAAGATCGTAGGCTGCAGAGAAGCACTAAACTTCAAGAGAGTTCCATAGGCAAGGAAATAAATTATTAGAATAAAAGTTACGGTTACAGCTAGCTATTTGAACATTAAAACGATGAGACCTAGCTGCCCATCCAGCAGTAGGCTGAAATTCATTCGGCTGAGGTATCAAGGTGCAAAGCTCATTAGAACCATTGCTATGAAAATATTTATGGAAAAGACACAAGGTGACAGCAGTGGAAAGTATCAAGTCAGATCCAATGATGTTGCTGATGCTTATTTGGATTTCATCAAGGATCTGTAATTACATAGCCGAAGCACCAGACTAGATGTGGCAGCAATATTCAAAGTAAGGACGAATAATAGACTTATAAATATGCAAGATAGATTCCAGCAAGAAAAATTGCCTGGTACGACACAGTGAACCAATTTTCCTAGTAACAGACCTAGCAATTGATACAAGATAATCATTCTACCTCATGTCTGTAGAAAATTTGAGACTAAGAAGATGCACAAAGTTGATACCTGTTAACCCTAGACATGCACATGTTAGGATTGCGGTGGTCGAGTAAGCATAGAATTGGGAGTCAGTTTCACAAAGCAACACTTCGTATGAGTAGAATGAATGGAATATAAAAAAGAAAATTCGTCCAAGTGTACCTTGCACGCGTTGATCGTAGCCTTGATGTTTAAAACTGGTAGAAGTAAGGAATGTGTCTGGTTTGAACATTTTCCATGGAACTAACCACTGAGTAGTGAGAGCCTTGCAACGTTTCTTCCGTGGAGAAGTAGTTGAATTGAGAGAAATAATTCATCATCCACAAGGCCACGTAGATTTGGATTGTCAAAACTAAAGACTAGGCAACTCCAGCCTAGATATGGAAGTAGTCCACCATTTTCGGTCTGATCTGTTTTTTGTTTTTTGTAAACGTCGAAGATAGCAGAAGGAGTCAGGTACTTACTCATACGGTACAGAATGCTGACTATTTTTCCAACATCTTTAGTGATGGATCGTAGATTCATGATCTGCTCGGTGATGAGAGAACGTTACTTGTTTGTCTTTTGTAGGTATCGAATATACACTATTCATATTATTCGGACTATTGTTGGCATTTTTGTCGCCATATTTATCACAACGTTTCGGCCGTTGTACGCTCCGGCCTTCTTCATGTGGTTGGAATGTTTGAATGAACCCTTTATTTCGCTCACTAGGGTAGATTGTTCTAGTTCCACGTGCCATGTCTAGAAATCGTCTAGAAATCTTTGATCATCTAGAAATCTTTAATATAGGTTATCTCTGATTTCACTGCTCATTCTAGAAATCGAAAAACTTTATCTCTGTTTTTTCTTTTTAATTTTCTCCTTGTTCATATTATCATTTCTAAATAACCTGCAGCTTGAACACATATATTCGTTTCAAATAATTTCTACATTTGTTCACATATATATTGACCTCTTTTGGTGGGGCTGTTATAATATAAGATGACTTATATATTTTTGAACATACTGGGTATAACAGCAAAATTTTCCAAATCGTATAACAGCATGTGATAATTTTTCATCACACAAAATGTTTAATATCTAAAACCAACAAAACACACACACACACACACACACACACACATGCACACACACACACACACACACACACAGAGACGCACAATAAATTAATTGTGTTCTACTTTTCCGGGTTTTTAGATAAGACATTTTGCCTTCTTGATACCATTTGTCATAAGAATCACTGAAAAATATTCGAGCAGAAATAAAAGAGGTTAAAGTCATTTTGGGTCAAACCCACTGTCTTCCCAAATGATGAGACGAAAAAGATCATTCAGACCTACAGTAATGGTACCAATATTTATACTCTGGCTTCTATCTTCAAACTCCATTCAAGAACCATCAAGAGAACGGCGAATAAGTTTTAAAAAAAGAGAGAACGGTAAGGAGAAAAACTGGATTAGGAGGTCAAAACAGCAAGAGGAAGATCATCATTTCAACTTAGAGCCAAATCCATTCTTATTGTTCAAAGTTGAGTCCAATAGTATTATAAAAACCTCAGATAAGTCCAGTAAAATATCTTTAATCATTTCTAAGATACAACAGTTCAAAGCTTAATCTAACAATTGGACAATTTAGCTGTTACATGATTTGGACAATTTTGTTGTTACACCCGGTATATATCTCTTCACCTTTTCCTTACCGATTTTTATAACATATTTTGGTTCGAGCGTTTATAACGACTAACGCAAATAAAAGCAAAATAGAATGATAAACTTCACTAGGATACGTACGGGTTGTGCCTGTGGGTGGTGCCACTAAGAAAACGCGTTGTGGTTGGAGGAGAATATTAGTTTTTTCATGGGCAAGGATGAAATGTGACACGAGTCAGATGACAGACAGGAAGCAAACACGAAAAGTAGAGAAAGTGCGGGAGAAACAGAAGGGGAGAGAGAGAGAGAGAGGGAGAGAGAAAGAGAGAGAGAGCGAGAGAAAGCTTCTGCTGAATCTGAAAATGAAACAGGACAGCAAAAATTGAAGGCACAAGAACTACGAAAGAAATAAAGAAAGAAAGAAAGAAAGTATGCGTAAAAACGAAAGAAAGAAAGAATGTGTAATAGATAAAGAAAGAAAGAAAGAAAGAAAAAGAAAGAACTAAAGAAAAGAAGAAAGATGGCGGAATAAAAAATGAAAGAAAGAAAGAAAGAAAGAAAGATGGCACAAAAAAAGAAAAAAGAAAGGAAGAAAGAGAGTGCAAAAAAGAAAGAAAGAAGGCATAATAAAGAAAGAATGGAAGAAAGAAGAAAGAAATAAAGATACCGCAAAAAAGAAAAAAGAAAGAGAAATAAAGAAAGAAAGAAAGACAGACTGAAGGTGGAATAAAAAGAAAGAAAGATACCGCAAAGAAAGAAAGAAAGAAAGAAAATGAAGGCGGAATAAAGTTATCACAAAAAAAGGAAAGAAAGAAAGAAGCAATAAATAGAGATACTACAAAAAAGAAAGTAGGTGCAAGCAAGAAAGATAGAATGAGCAAGAAAGAAAGAGAAAGAAGGAAAAAGAACACTTCACAATACAAGTAGTATGAACTCTAAGAGAGACAAAATCAAAGGATAAATGCAGAAAGACAGAATGAGAGAGAGAGAGAGAGAATGACGCATTGTGAGAGAGTCAGATGATAGTTTAGTGGAGATAGGGAAACTGCCAAGATGACAGTAAACACATTAGCATTGGGAAATTATTGCTAATTAGAAAAATCGAAACATCTGAAATCTCATATGCTATGGCCTAATTGCGCATGCGCGAAAGGTGCAGTTCGAAATATCAAAATTAAAACCGCGCAGCTCTCTCATGGCGAACTTCAATAAGTCATCAGTTTTTAGAATCTGGATAATCAGCACTCATTTGAACTCACATAATTGCAAATGAAGATGCTTGACGTAATAGCCATCATGCTAATCTCGCAGACCCTACACAGATGTAAGTACAGTGAGTTCGATTTTCTCTCTAAGTACGTTTTACGAGACCTAGCGTAATGGTGAGGATAAAAGGGCCTTGTTCGAGTGTGCCGTCGTCGTCGTCGTCTTCTTCTTCTTCTTCTTCTTCTTCTTCTTCGATGTGCCGTGTCCCTTTAGGGCGTAGGCGATCATGGCTCGCCACCATTTCATATCCTTTGTAGCTCTTAATAAATTTTGTCTTTTTGTTATCTCTCCTAAAACTTGTTCTGACATCCATTTACTCAAGCTCACTAAGTTACGCACTGTTTTCCCCTGTCCCCCATGCCTTCAATCTATCCTGTGAATATCAGATTTTCCAATCCGTCTTTCCTTAATATGCCCAGGAAAATTCAATTGTCTCTTCTTGATATTAAGTATAAGTTCCCTTTTCGTTACGATTTTCTCTAAAACTTCGTCGTTGTTGCTTACATGTTCACTCCATGGTACGGTGCATTAGGAAAGAATCGACGTTCTTTTTAAAAATAGTCGGGGTCGTCAGATTGTAATAAGCTTTACAATATATGATTAGTAAATATAGTTTTACTTAATAACTATATTTTCTAAGAGTTACGACATTGAAATTGAATTTCAAAAACTTTAAAAAAAAATTATAAATTATTCAATTTAAAATAGTAAAATAAATGAAAGCAAATCTTGTAAAAATTCATTTTTCATCGAAATTTTTTTTTTCTTCGGACAATATTGTCTTTAATACATATTATTCATAAAAGCAATTAAAAGATTCCTTAATTAAATAATGTATTACTTTTATTACATTTTTTTATTTTTCGATTCAGAGCAGATTTTTGCTAAGCCGGAGTCCGATTTTGCAAAACGAAAATCACTAATTTAAATTCTTAAAATAATTCTGCTTTTATAGATTCACTAAAATTTATCATGTTGAATTTATCAAGTTTTTATAAAATTAAGTTAGAGGGTGAAAAACATGTAAAAATATTTTTATCAATATTTTCTCATAAAAAAATAAAAAAATAATTTTATTCATTTGTGAATAGGTCCTGACAATTTAATTAAAATCCGATAATTACTTGATTTTTGCCAGAATTTTCAAATTAATGTCTGTCAGCGCAAAAAAAAAAGAGGCTAAAATTTGCTATGCTAAAAGTTAGTACATTCGCTGACGCAAGAAAAACGAGTTTTTTAATCAGAATTTCGAATGTTCTAAAAAGGAGGAAAAAATTTAATTAAATATTCAAAAAATACTTTGAACCTTCCTCTTAATAACAACGTAAAGATTTTGACCATGAAACCATGTTTTCATTACGTTTCGAGGATGTTTTCATCACACTATGCTGATTTATTAGTATTTTCTTGGGGTTTACCTAGGTAATAGTGATAAACAAATAGCTAGAACTACATAGGAAAGTCTCTATTTTGTTTTGTTTTTTTTCTAAAAGTTCACCTAATGCAAGACCCAAGAGCCACTCAATGTAGAGTGTTAATGAATGAAATTTTGTATAGCTGTAAGAGGAGGAGAGAAGTGAAGATTATGGAGGTATAAATAATGGTTGATCTTAGACATGAAAAGGTTAAGATTAGTGTAAACGGGAAATTATCCTCTCTGGAGTCTGTTCCACAAATTAATTGTCCTCTGTGGCTGGGGGAACTGTCTGGATAGAATTTCCTGATTACGACTGAAGTACGAATGGAATGAGAATGATTTAATTCTGTAACGACGTCTTGGCTCTTCCTTGTCTAATGCTGTGATATTAAGAATTGAAATTCGTCTGTACATCTGCCATAGAACAGCGATAGTGCTAAGTGTAGATGTAATGTCAGTGGGCTGAAAGAGGAAACATTGCTTGGATGTAACGAGTTTAAGTACAAGGTAACCAAAAAAGTTCTGTCCGTTTTTAAAGGAAAAAAAGTAAACGCTTCACAGTATGTGTAACTTATATTTCGTCTTCGAAGTAATCGCCATCGGCATCCAGCACCTTCTGCCAACGTGTCTCCAGCTGTTCAATGCACTTGCGGTAGAACTCTTTGACGCAAAGAAGTCCGCGAGGGCTTTGCGCAAGTCTGCTTCATTGGTGAAGGGTTTCCCACGATGATGATTATCTGGGGAGTGGAAGACGTGGTAATCGGATAGCGGAAGGTCAGGTGAATAAGGTGGATGGCACAAAGTCTCCCACTCAAGTTGCTGTATGGTAGCCCTGACCACTCGCGCGACATGTGGCCTGGCGTTGTCATGGAGGAAAAGCACACCTTTGCGATTCACCAGTGCTGGCTCCTTCAGGCGCAATGCCTGTTGCACACGTTTCAATTGCTGCGAGTATAGGTCTCCAGTGACCGTTTGGCCCGTTAGTAGCAGTTCATAATGAACCACTTGACGACCTGTCCACCAGGCACAAAGCATAATCTTGCGTGGGTGCATAGGCGGTCTTGCGGTGTGAGGGACAGCATCCTGAGGAGACAACCAATGTCTGGAACGCTTGGGAGTTTCGTACAGAACCCACTTTTCATCACTGGTAAGCACTCGATTGAATAAGGATGCGGTACGGTGGCGAGAAAGCAGCGATACGCAGGCTGCCACTCGTTGTCCCTTGTCGACCTCCAACAGCGTTTGCGGAACCCACTTGCTCAGTTTGTACGTCTTACCTAGGCGGTGCAGGTGAAGTCTAACTGTTTCATCGGAAACGTTGAACTGTCTTGCAAGTTCGCTACACGTTAGACTACTGTCCTCTTCAATGGTCGCCTTCAGGACTCCGTCATTCAAGACCTGTGGTCGTCCACTGCGAAGTTCATCATGGAGAGACAAATCTCCCGACTTGAATTTTCGAAACCAACGCCTTGCAGTACGTTCATCCACAGCACTATCCCCAAACGCTTGACATATGCGGCGACTTGATGCAGCTGCTGATAAGCCCACTTTGAAGTCGTAAAGCAAACAGTCCCGAACGAGATCTCTAGATAATTCCATACTTCCCACAGCTGTCCCGCTTATAACTGATGGCCGGGCACGGTGCGCGTGTTTTTTATAACGTCTGATGTTCCTACTTCCGGCTGTCCGAATTTGAAAACAATTGCTACACGCATTTCGTATATATTTCAAATTCATTCAATGACTAATCAAAAAACGAACAGAACTTTTTTTTGGTTACCTTGTATAATAGACGCAGGAATAGAATATTATTGTTAGTTCTATGAGTTTACATCTTGAGTTTACTGGCTCATAAAATCGTTGTAGTCGGTATAAATATTTATGGGGTAATACAACCAAGCATTTCCATAAACGACAAGCTGCTTCGCTCGTTGTCAGCCTTGACATGATCCAAACATATCAGACTAGGACACGCCCATATCCCTCATTTATTTCTCCTTCAAAACTAAACATTATCCGGAATGCACGACATGTCAGGAGACGTATACCGTGAAACATATTCTAACCAATTGTGGTGTCGCTGCCATTATACGTCGAACCTGACTTGTCTGGAGGACCTACTCACGGGGATAAAAATAGAGATTATCCTATTCTATTTGAAGGGATTTGAGGCATACGTTCATATCACGTTAAAGCGCCTGTTCCCATAGGTTCACCGAAGATAAACCGGGTCGAAGCTGTTCAGAAACGAGATAGATGACCGCATGAGAATACCAAGTGCTCTAAGCTTGGACGGGTGGGTAGGTTTTGTAATGGATAATGGCTCGGAACTGTTAATCGGGGAGCCGAGTTCGAACTCCAGTTGGCTTTATTATATTCACTAACGCGCAAATACACTTAAAAAGGCATGAATCCGCGTCTCCTTTTCCCCAACTATGGTTTATGTAATAAGACTTCTACCTTTAAATCATTATCTCAAAAAATAATTCTTACAATTTAAAAAAAATATTTTCTGGCTTTAAATAACCTGCAAAGGGTTGATAAGCCGTGGGAAACGAATTAATTTGGTTGACTGTATTTGGTCTATACCACAAGTTATAGCATTAAATAACTCCGTTCCAAAGTCACATATTTGGAGACTGATGGAATCAATGAACCAAAGGATTATTTACAAGCCATATATCTAAGAAAATATTTTTCGGTCTTCGTTCAGAGTTTCTATGCCGTTAAATTAGAACAAGCAATCAATCAATTTTCCGATTTATCTAACGAATGTAACATTGAGGACAGGAAACTAGTATAAAAAAGGACACTTTTAACCAGAATCAGTAAGAGGCAACTGAAATTTCTGGAATACATAATGAGGAGGGAGTACTTGGAGAATTTGATACTTAGAAGGCATATCAATGGCAACAGAGACGAGGGAAAGAAGCGGGCTACAAACCTGACTGACTTGTGTGAATCGACGTCGGAACGGATGGTGGAAGTCTTGGCAAACGCACAAACGTTGTTAAGTGCTATAATGACAGGAGCTTGTGGGGAAGCTGATCGACCAAGTCTTGAAGGATCTCAGCACACTCAAGAAAATATGCTCGCATATTTGTACGTAAATATTCTTCTATTTTTTAATTTCCTTTTATTTAAAAAAAAAATATAAAGAACTCTTTCTTTATCTTTCTCTCGCCACCATGTATGAGTGTCAGTGTTCTCTTTATAAGTGTATTTTGAATGTGATAACAGTCCGAAAATATCTCCTATTAATATCAAAAGAATAAAGCCTAAGTCAGTGGAATCTGTGAGAGAGCGTATTTATGAAAAGGTGCTAATGAAGTCTCTTTACAAACTGAATGGCTTCTTCCATTTTCACTGTTTATTAACTTCTTTATTTTTCCCCCCTAATTTATAGACCTAATGCGGCATCGGAGCTTCGAGAAAGAAAAGAATCAAGAAGAAAAGAATAAAGACTTACACATCTCTTTCAGTCTTTGTTGTCGAAAAAAAAATAGGACCCATCCAGAGCAGACCAACACAATAGGGAGTCCACCAAATCATATTTATTTTTGTCTATTCGATGTTTCTAAAAAAGGATGCGAAGACAAACAAAACACAGAGCGTATTAAATCTTTAAATATGAAACTCTCGAGATTTTCTTCTTCGTCTTTTACGGGTCGTGTCCCTACAGAACGTGGACTATAGTGGCTCGCCACAACTTTCTCACCTTTAAAGATATATTTGTCTGTTTACTATCATTTCAGTTCAATTTTCTGCCCTGTCATCCCTTTAGTTCCGAGGCTACTGGCTGTTTCTCTTTGCTTCTCTAAACATTCAAAATGCTCTGTGAGTGCCAAATTCGCCAAGCTCTTTTTCATCATAATGTCTATAATATATAATAATCTTATTATATATTATATTATATATTGTAATATACATATAAGGGATATGGGCGTGTCCTAGTCTTATATTATATTATATTATATTATAATATATAATAATCTAGAAATTTGAACTGTCTCTTTCGGATTCTAAATGCAGGTGTTCTTTTAGTTTCCATTTTCATTAAATCTTACTTGCTGCTCACATACTCCGGCTATGATATTCTCATTCCGTCCAGCTACCTCTCTGTTGCGAATCACACTTCTGTTGCAAAACACGACTCTGTTGCGAACCAAATCTCTGTTGCCAATCACATCACGAGCGACTGTAGACGAGATGCCAGATCAGGACCAATCACATTGCATATCCGTCTCCGGATTTTGTCCAGGACCTTAAGGCGAATAGCGAGGGCGCCAGACAGACATGCAAGGGCGAATGGTTGATTTATAGATTTGAAGGATGGACTCGGGTGAGAAAAACTTTCTGGCGCGACACAGGGAACCAATTTCCTTGCGGAGGAAATCCCGGAACGAGTCCTAGTCTGCTCGTTGATAACAGAAAGATGTTCTGTTGGTAGGAGCTTCTTTTCTGGGGTCGGAATAGAAGGAGATGTTCACAGACACTACATCATGATCAGAGTTGCCAAGAGGGCAGAGCTGCGAGGCGCGACAGGACTCGGGGATGGAAATGAAACAGAAATCGAGCAGGGAAGCCTTACCGCCCAGTTTGTTGGGGAAACGTGTGGAAAAGTCACCTATTTGCGTGAGGGATTGGGTAATTGAAAAGTTAAGGGTTTGTATACCAGAAAGATCAGTTATAGAGTTTTTAAGCCGCTTGCTATGGTGGCCGTTAAAGTTCCCGAACACGAATATATGAGCAAACTGATGGAGAGAGATAGCCTTGTCTATATTGTTGGAAATGCGGAGGTTGGAGAGCGATAGAGGATGAAGAGGTAGTGTACAGCATTGAGGAGAGATAGAAGGAGACGCAAGTATGAGTTGTCTGGAGATTTGAAAGAGAGCTCTCTAGCCAGTGGGAGATGGTCTTTGACGTAAACTCCAAGGCCGTGCATGTGGGTTTGAGAGTCTTTTCTAAGAAAAGGAAGGTAACTGGGGATCGAGAGGTCAGAGGAGGGATTAAACGCGTCGAGGTTGGTCTCGAAAAGAGCAAGTATATCGGGTGGCTTCTCAATGAGGAACGATTCCACACTGCAGAATTTGGTTTGAATGCCACGGACGTTAGAAAAGGAAATGTTGAAGGGTTTAGATGATTATTTAAGAGCTGGTTTAGGTTTGCTTTTTGAATCATTATTTGTCATGTTGAGTAATTTTGGAAGTGAAAATGAGAAGGCCTGAAGAAGAAGTAAACTTGTAACTAACATCGGAAGAATTTTTCAAATTTAATCTATAAACATTTTAATCATTCACCAACACTAAAAATGATTTTTAATAAAAACAATGTTAAGATCAGCTATAGCTACGTTAACAACAAAGGCACATCAATCTCACATCATAATAGCATTATATTAAACAGCTATATTTCCAACAAAGACAACGTAATTTTTTCTAAAAATAAATGCAACTGCCGTAAAAATACGATCTGTCCCTTAAATGGTCAATGTATAATCGATAATATTATATACCGAGCGAACATACATTCAGGTAACGATGTTAAATTTTATTTTAGTTCCACGGAAAATGCTTTTAAATTTTGTTTTTACAATCATAGAATGATCTTAAATGATTTAAAATACAAAAACAACACTACTTTTTCCAAATATTTCAGGCTATTAAAAAATGATGGCATCTAACTATCAATCAACTGGGAACTTATATGTAGGGATAAGTCTTATAACTTTAAAGGAAATAAATACAATTTATGTCTTGTAGAAAAGCTGGTTATCTTAAAACACTTAACCCTAACTTATTAAAAAAGACAAATGAATTGATGAGTACGTAAAATGAAATACCTGCTTAAATACGTTGATCCAGATTTTTTTAGTTCCAGTTTTATATTTAATTTTTAATTTTAATTTTAATTTTTTTTTATTTTTAACTTTTACTTTTATTTTTTTATTTTTAATTGTTATTTTAATGCTTATTTCGGTTTAATTTTAATATATTACTATTAAATATATATTCATGCATTAATGAGATAAATATCCTTTTAATTATATAATAAAAAAATTAGAATATTAATGTTTCTCACTCTTATATATAATTTTTTAATTTTCTCTTTTTTAGATACATATATAAATCACGCTCATTTTAATTGCAAAACATAATTTAAAACTTTGAAAATGAAAAAAAAACTATAATCCCAGCATAATCTATAACTACACTGACATTTGTGATAACCAGATATATTATAAGTCAAAATTTTGTAACAATCATTTCATACTAAGTAGCGGTGAGGAATAATATGTATATTTATTACATATACACACACACACACACACACATATATATATATATATATATATATATATATATATATATATATATATATATACATATATATAATAGCTGACCACTCGTATTCGAGGATACCCGTCTACTAGCCATTGCCTATTGCAGTGTCGATTGCTCAGGCACATATATGATTGCTCAACACCCACATAGCTAACCTGTGGTTTATACTGTAACTATGGTGAGCAGAGCTTAGTTGGGAGAGAGCATGTTATCTAGCGTGAAAAACAATTTGAAGAAGGCCACCTCGCTCAAGCCCTCGGTCACGATGACTTGTGGCTTTGTGCTAGCACAGCTATCGACGACCCTCAAAAGTTCCGTCTACCTAATTTCACTCACAAGTTTTGGTTCAACGCGTGGTATGGCTTATATATATATATATATATATATATATATATATATATATATATATATATATATATATATATATATATATATATATATAATCAGTTTTCAACTACTATGCTTATAGAATGTTTTATCGCACTAATCAAGTATTATGCATACATTAATCGAATTTTGGTATATAAAAAATTTAGTCCACTAATCGAAAACGTGTTAATCAAATGCGCATTAATCGAGATATATCTGTATATGTGTGTGTGTGTGTGTGTGTGTGTGTGTGTGTGTGGTAGGGATTTGCGCCTCGCGTATTGTACAAATATATGTCTATCCTGTTATTATTTCAACATCGGCTGTTTAATGCTAATATTAGTATGAAAATATTGATTGTATGATAACATCTGACAGTTGATTTGTCGCCTCCTCCAAAGGTTTCAGACGATCAAGAAATAAGAAAAGAATTTATCACGTCAAGCAGTACGTCCCGATGAGCAATCCCAACTGTGTATCGACGGTTAATCACACTTGATAGATTCAAGAGGCTTTTAAGATTATAGAGAAAGGATCAATCCCGGCTGAAAACCCTAGGTTCTATTCAGAAGACCCCATACCATTTCGCTCTCCTACGTGCCTTTTTCTCTCTCCCAGTCTCTTTGCAGCCGATCACTGATTCTCGTACGCTTGGGCTCAACGTCAAGCTACTTGAAGTAGACACAGTTCGCGAGAAAATTGACCAATTAGCTAGAGAGGTAGTATTTCGAAGCTTTCAAACTTTTCACAGTCTTTCCTCTTCAGCTGAACGGGTCAATTAGGGAGCTTGCAACAGAAGTTTTACTGGTGCCATTGCTAGGGTGGGGAAGAATGAGAGGAGATTTGAAAAATATCTGGCAGCGACTTGATTGAGTACTTCGAATTAGCATGTCTATCTATTTATCTAGCCAGCTGAATATACCTCCTTTCTTCATCGCCTTTTGTGTTTCCCTAGTTTTGAACACACATGTACACACCCATACACATACGGACATACATACCTACATACATACATATATATATATATATATACGTATATATGTGTGCGTGTTTTTGCGTTATTACATGACGCAAACCATATATATATATATATATATGTATGTGTGTATGTGTGCGCGTGTGTGTATTTAGGCAACAAATTCTCATTTAGACATGTCTGACTAAATAAATTACAGACATTATGTCTGCTAATTTTTAATAAAATCCGTTCATACTCACGAATAACCTTACGTGTATTGATGTTAAAGGTTGAGAGAAATGTGCTGTAGCTGCTTAAATTTCTTTTATCTTCATTTCCCAAGTACTTTCGATCTTTGTTCAAGATCACCTTCAGGGGTGCAAGTGGTACAAAACTATATGTTGTTCATTCGTATATATATAAATACGTATACCAATGAACAAATACTTATACTAATGAACTTCAAATAAATAATTACACACACACACACACACACACACACACACACACACACACACACACACATATATATATATATATATATATATATATATATATATATATATATATATACATATATATAATGATGTATATCCATTTTATTCACAAGTACTTTCGACATTAGCACAATATCATCTTCCGGGTCTTGTTTTTGCTAAGACTAAATTAGTGAACACAGCAATTTTGTCTTAGGAAAAACAAGACCTTGAAGATGACACTGCGCCAATGTCGAAAGTATTTGTGAATGAAATGGATATACATCAACATTTTCTTTTTTACTTTAATAAGGATACTAAGAAATCCGTCCGTAAATATGAGGGGGGTCCTGTTAAGAATAAGTAGACAAAACTTATCTAAATTATTTAATGACACATGTCTTAATATATATATATATATATATATATATATATATATATATATATATATATATATGATTAAATAAGGAAAAAATACGAAAACGTTCATCAATTTACCATGTTTCACTGATATTATTGCATCGTTATCAGAATGGAATGGAGAGGGAGGAATGAGGAGACGCTTGGAAAATGTTTCAGTATTTCGCAAACAATGCTGTGTCTTTTCATTGGCTGGGTAGATATCACGTATTCCTATTATATGGTGTCCGTGTCTGTGCGTGTGTTTCTCTGTCTGTGTTTACATTCTCGATGTCTCCCCTCACCCTCCATTACCAAATTCTAATGAACCTGCCATAAAGCCAGTGAGGCATTTTGAAACAGGATACTGTGCATCTGTTTATATTTCTGATATGAGGTATTATGTACACTATTTACATTATTCGGACTATTGTCCTCATCTTTGTCGCCATATTTATCACAACTTTTTGGCCGGTGTACGCTCCGGCCTTCTTCAGGTGGTTGGAATGACGAACTGAACCCTTTATTTCGCTCAGTGGGATAGACTGTTATAGTTCCCCGTGCCATGTCTAATGGATATCAGTTATCAGTTATCTCCTGTTTATTCCTCTCTCCAAGTTCTCCTTAACCAGGTATTGAACTCACACTCTTTTGGGTCTTGTCACTGGATCTAACTAACGGCTTTATGCACTGTGCTGTGTGTCCTTGAGGACACATGGCACAGTGGATAAAGGTGTTAGTTAGATCCAGTGAGAGTAAAGGCGTTAGTTAGATCTACCTGGAGAAAACCGAAGCGTACAACAGGCGAAACGTTGTGATAAATATGGCGATAAAGATGAGAACAATAGTACGAATAATGTAAATAGTGTACAAGATACTACGATTAAACTTTTTATTTAGTCTTTTTAGTGTTCGTGGAAGTGTTTACTTTTCTGCACATAAAGTGGATAAAAATTGACCATATATCATTCATGAATTTGCATGCCTCTTACAGAAATGAGTTCCTGGTGAAATCAAATTCGTGGATAATTATATTAGATTTAGCACTACATAACTGTCGAAAAAAAAATTCACGTTACGCCTCTCCGACCATAGATCAATTGGGATTCATTTCAACACATACGGAAGCCAACCAAACTCCATCCGAAACATACTTGTAGAAATTACAAGTGTAATAGCCTCATCTACAAGTAAAGAATGACTAAAAATAAGTGATGCACTCATTATAAGAAAGAAAACAGACAACAGTCAGTAACATCAGCTATGAACACAGCTAAATGTGAAAAAATATAAAATTATATGTCCAATATTTTTAAACATTTACAACATTCCTGAAACATTCTTGTCGAAAATACTTCTAAACTTTTTCAGAAAAAGAATAAAAATAAACTACAAATTCTGGAAGCTATCTATATTAAAATACTGAAGCCAAACCTTAATAACATTAATTACAAATACTGCACACATGTTTTAAAATGTGTACAATAGATAATAGATAAAAATGTCAAGGCTTGCACTAATAGTTTTTTTCCCAACTTATTTCATGTTTTATGAACATACTCTCAACAACCATACTTAGTTACCTCCCCTGAATTGGTGTCAAGGGATCACGCACTGACTCAGTATTCTTCACTCCACAAGTAAAAAATATTTAACTTTCAGACGAACACAACAATTTTGTCTTTGAAAATAATAAACACTACAATATTTTTTTTGTAATAAACAGCACCCTGATGATGACATTGTGTTATGTCAAAACTACTGGGAATAAATAATATGTATCAACACGGCGATTTTCTCTCGTCCTTCAATAACGACACCAAAGAGCTCGTCCGTGAATATGAAAGGATCCTATTGAAAATAAGTATACAAAACTTGTCTAAATGATTCAATGAAACATGTCTCAATGGCCATTATTGCGACATATTTGAAGAAAATCGGATAAAAATGAAAAAATGATTTTTTCACAGTTTTTGAAATTTTCTGTGTGAAGCCAATGTCACCAGGAAAACTATCAAACACTCTGCATAAAACTCGTAACAGGAGCTATGTTTTGCATCATGTGCAAAGAACATCAGCTCATCCAGTAAAAATTTGGGTCCCGTGTATCTTTGCCTTGGTTTTTGCAAAAAGTTGTACCTATCTTCAGTTTTATCGATTTTTCTGCCAAACTCGGGTGGGGGTGGCCTGGAGATTGAAAAGTTGGTCTTTACTTATCGTGGTAAATTTGCAACATGTGTGTTCAATTTCATCGAAATCGGTCGAGAAATGTGGACTTGCATAGATAGCACACGCACACACACACAGACATCTGTTTTATAGATACAGGTTTTATTCAGAGAGTGGGCCTCAAATATTATAGTTTGGTTTGGTTTGGTTTGGTTTCGGTTATTTTGTTTTACGGTATATCAACCTCAATGGATTATTTAATGCCGAAAATTTTTTTTTTTTTTGGTGGTAATTTTTTCCGAAAAATATATTACTGGTAATAATGTATTTCTGGTAATATTTTTTTACAAAAAAGTATTTCTGAAATTAAAAGCTATTTTTACACTTTCATAATGTTTTGATCCCAGGGCCCGAGTGTACGCGCTCGGGTCCCCACCTTAAAAACAACCTTGTGTCACAACTCCTCTTAGTGGGTAGACAGTGTAAATAACTGGTGGTCTGACCCCAGTCTAGGAGTTAACTATTTGTCCATAGCTGGGACCCTAACAGATGCTACCATCCAGGGTCAGAGTGGACATGAGAACACCAGCAATTAAGAGGTGGTTTCCCGCTTCTCAAAACTTCCTGAGCAGAAGCCTAGCTGTTGGATGTAGTTTATCGTCTTATCCAGGACGCGTATGTAGTTTATCCTCTTACCAAGGACGCGGGTGTAGTTTATCGTTATACCCAGGACATAGTTATTATGCAGGAAATTACGGCATTAATGCACAGCGATTTTTAACACAAATTAAACAAGACGTTGAATACTTATTGGGCTCTCATCTTTTAAAAAATCTCAACAACTTCGCTTTCCGTCGAGAACAAAATGTATTGCGACATTATTCAGAATTCATTGCCAGCGTTTAAACAATATCTTAATATATTTTATCTATCACACGAGCGTTTAAACTTCTCAAATAATTACTTGTCATTTTCATATATATCATTGAGAGAATTCTATATTTTTCTTGTCCTTGTTTCACCATCTTTAATAGTGTCGGAATGGAGAAATAATTGAAACAACCCCGTATGATTGCTGTCACGTCGTGAGAATTTGCGCGAAATCGTGATTGTTCGTATTGATAGATATTATCGTCTAGACGTTTAAATTAATTTTTATTCGGTATTGTTTCCTCGACTTATTGATGATTAAGTCAAGACTAAATTGTAGGTTCACTCTTATGAGAATACATCTGTAAATGTCTGTTAAAAAAGTGTTTCAATTAGACTAAAATAGTAAACACACACACACATATATATATATATATATATATATATATATATATATATATATATATATAAAATATGTATGTATGTAGATATACGAAATGTATATACGTATATACAGATGATGTGCAGACGAATTGTTCGAGGTTTTTAAATAATTTGAATGGTACGCTAATTGAATTTAGTATGTTGAAAAGTAATGGCTTCCGTTGCTACCTTTTGTGAGTAGTACTCTTTTCGATTGCATATGCAATGAACGGACAAAAGACAAGGTTAAAGGCGATAGAAATTGGTTGTTAGATTATGTAGTTTTTTCATTGGGGAACTTTCCTGAAAACCTGAGTAGATCATCATGTCCATCTCTATCTATAAAAGGCAGGATGCGTGTGTGTGTGTGTAACGAATGCACGGCGCAATTTTCGACGGATTTGCACCAAAGTTTACATGCACATGCTCCAAGTTAGCGAAAAGCCCGATACCGACTTTAGATTTCCCAACTCCCATCGATAGTGGAAATAATCGATTTTTTCATGCTTCTACGGTAGTTTTCATGTAGTTTGCGGCCATTTTCTACTGGCCTCATTGAGAGCCTATAGCTGGCTGCCACGAATAGGCAGGAATATTCTATTGGCCAGCGTGAGAGCCAACAGCTGACTGACACGAATGTTAACTAGCATGCTAGCATGCAAAACAAATCGATAGCTGCATTCGTCACAAGTGGGAAAAATTCAAATCTGCATGGCACTTTACTCCAATTGGCTCATTCGCTTGCTTAAACTCAACGTTGATTCTGATTCCGCAGAAGTGGGTTGGGTGTAAAGTATTTGTTGTTAACATTCTTTCTTCATTCGGTTTTTCCAGTTACCAGTCCTTTTTTAAAGCTGATAGTTTTGTGTTCATTTTGTTTAGTTCTTTTTTTCGTAACAGATTTAATGTTTAGTTTAGAGATTAGAAAAAATTCGCAGTGTGAGATAGGCAAGAAGTAAGACATGTAGCAACGGCAAAGGGCACTCCTTTAAAGGCAAGGAAGGGCAAAAATATTTTAAGTCTAGTGATAGCGATTGCTGTATGAGTCGTACGATTTTTGAATCAAGCACGGGCAACGCCGGATCATGCTGCTAGTATCCTATAATTAACACGAAAAAATAATAACAACGTTGAAATTGAATCTCGAGTTTAGAAAATAGGCTATCGAATTGTGTTTTATCCTTAATTTCGCGCATGCGCGTTCTTTGTCTTTGTTTTTGTCGACTGCACACTATAGCAGGGTCAGTTGGGAACTGTCTCTGAAAAAAGTGAACCATGACGCAAATCACTCCGCCAGAAATTTGGAAACGGCATGCTGTACTTCTTGGCATTCACGCCGGAAGTTCCATTACGAACATTTCAGAGAGTTTGGGTGTCAATCTGAGGACGGTGCAGAGGATTCGGAAAGATTTGGATGATAAATCCAGTCAAAATCATGGTGTTTGGATTGATCGCTAGTGATGCAAAGTTATGTCTCCATTCATCATCATATAGGGCCTCAGACACAACGCAGATGCCTACATCAAGGCACTTGAGGAAGTAGTACTGCACTGGGTCAAGTGAGTCGCTGCTGGAAGACCCTACTTCGGTAACAGGTCTCTGCACTATGCCACGCAAACAGGAGAACACAGTCATGGCTCTCAGACAATTTCTGCGACCACATCACCCCTTACATCTGACCACCTAACTCCCGGCAGGCAAGGGATATTGCAGCATTCACCAACTTAAACAAAGAGACCATCCAGAACATTTAAAAGAGATTCCGAAGTCGTCTGGAGGCCGTGATTGAAACCAATAGCTAAATTATTGAATAAATTTGCTCCTTAGTATTCCAAGCTATTTTTGTGTAATTTTGGTAAATATATCTGTTAAAAAGAGATGTCAACGTTATTTCCATTTTTGCTTAATTTAGGCGACCATTTATGAATCTCACCCTGTTTTTATACATACATACATACATATATATATATATATATGTGTGTATGTATATGTGTGTGTGTGTGTGTGTGTGTGTGTGTGTGTGTGTGTGTGTGTCCAGTTTCATAGTTCGTTCCCATGATTTTAAAATATTACCAAATTTCTTGTCATCGTCTCGTTACTTTTATGTCATCATCATCTTGCATTCCCGTTTGAAAACCTTTTCATTTACTTCCTATTTTGAATTCGTTTCAAGACCTTTGGCCACATCGATGTTCCTTTCTTTTTCTATTTTTCGTTATCATCTTTCTGTATCTTTCTCTGTTTCCTTTTGTATAGACCTTCCTGCATCTTGCCCTCTCGACTGATCCTAGAATATACTGACTGCCACACCATCCGTGTGTTAAGAATCTCCTATCCAAAAGGTCTACACATCGAGAGGCTACATACAGGCTAAATTATCATACAGAACAATATTTACTCATAGACTCAAGTATTAAAGAAAGGTTGTAAAAAAAAATACAGATCAGGAAAATCGAATCCCCAGACTGCAACCATTGTGATTGTTATATGTGGGGCGCAGTTGAGCGAGAGATCAACAAAACTTCTTGTGACACCAAAGATGAGCTGAAGGCAAGGATTATGGTATGATTCACCAACTTAAACAAGGAGACCGTTTAGAAGAGTTACGGGAAATTCCAAAATCGTCTGAAGACCGTGGTTGAAACCAATTGCGATATTATTGAATAGATTTACTTATTAATATTTCAAGATATTTTTGTGGAATTTTAGTAAATATATCTGTTAAAATGAGATGTCAGTGTTATTTTCATTTTTTTTTTTTTTTTGCTTAATTTAGACGACAATTTATCCATCGCACCCTGTATGTAGGGAGAAATACAATACACGCCGGTGATAATTTTATATCAAAATCGTTAAAGATGCAGGGACGCTCAGCTTTAAATTTCCATTTTCGATGTCCAGCATTAAATTTCTATTTTTGATGTCAAGCTATCTCAAGCTCCTTTCTATCTTGGATATTGTTTTTAATTAGCCCTCATTTTAATAGCGGAACTTTTGTGATGAAATAGATATGCTATATGATTCTCGACATATATTTAGCATAGAGGATTCCGAAATCAGTGCACTTTCAATACAGTGTTGTCACAACAAATTACTTTTGTTTTCATTGAAATTGTATTTTATGAGCCCAAATTTTATGGTGAAAGTTATTGCGATGAACGACTGATGCATCAATCAAATTGTTTTGCAAAAGTTTCTCCTGTGTGTCCATATAATCATTTAGTTAAATTCCTAAATTAATTACCCATGTCTGTTTCCGGACACATCAAAATCGTTTTCAATACCTTAATAGTAATAAAAAAAATTAGAATTGATCAGAGAAATGAGAATGTAGTCTTCGTTCTCATCTTTTTATATGTTACGGGACATTTGTCCTTCTTTGCGGCACCGAATGCTGGACAATTTCTTCAAAGATGAAGAAGAGATTCGTGGCAACAGAGAAGGATGCTAAGGATATCGTGGACCGAGCGTGTGAGCAACGATGACATCTTAGATAGATTGCAAATAAGAAGGAGGCTTATACTTAATATCAGGAATAGGCAGCTAAAGTTTCTGAGACACGTAATGAGAAAGGAGGGTGTTGAGATCAATAAAACATCCTTCGTCGCCACTGTTGAGATGTTGAGTGTTTCCACGTGAGTATATGGTAATAACGAACAAACACAGTCGTAGGGAAAAATACTGGTATATTCAGAGAGGTATTTACATCAGAGAGATTAGTAGTAGAACGAACGTAGGTTAGTAGTAACAATAAGTAATAGTAATAAAGTCCAACAGTATCTTCCGGTCGAGAAACGGAAGTGTAACTGATCACTACAGAAGTCTCACTCTGCACTGCACTACACTGCTACACTACTCCCAGTCTCTAGAACTGCTGTTCTATTTATAATAATAGGATCAGTCTATTGTGGTTGTGAAGCTGGGTATGCCCCAACAGATGGCCTGGAGAATCTGGTACTCACAGGTCGAATAGAGGGAAAGGGAGACAAGGGAAAACAACGCGTGTCATACCTGGCGGACTTAAGCAAGTGGATGACAGAACGTGGTCTGCGGGAGGAAGCAGAGGGAAGGGATTTTTTAGGAGTTACAAGGGATAGGAAGAAGTGGAGAGCCATGATCGCCTACGTCCTGAAAGGACATGGCACATAAAAAGAAAGATGTATCTCTTCAGACCTTTTTCCATTCTTGTGTATTGTGTGTGTGTTTTTGCTAGTAAGTGTATATGTATTCCTTTTCGTATACACACACACACACACACACACACATACATATATATATATATATATATATATATATATATATATATATATTTATATATACATAAACATTGTATGGTA
Organism: Acanthosepion esculentum; assembly: GCA_964036315.1. NCBI lineage: Eukaryota > Metazoa > Mollusca > Cephalopoda > Sepiida > Sepiidae > Acanthosepion > Acanthosepion esculentum. The sequence goes on along the minus strand of OZ038483.1, from coordinate 30,991,253 downwards.
TGTAGGTTTTGTGTGTGTGGTCCGTCTATTTTGTTTGTTTTTGCCAGTATGTGAGTATATATACACACACTACACAAGTCTGGTAGAATGTCTGAAGAGATTCAAGGAAACTTAAAAACATAAGAACAAAGATCTCATACCTTTCCATTTCTTTGATCAATTCTAATTGCTTTATTATTCCCTAAGTAAAGTCCAAGATGAGTTTTGATTACTACTATACACAGAAGACAATGGTTAAAAGACTCAACGTAAGATAAAATTAATGCCTTTAAATAATATGTGGAAATCACCATTCTTCGCCTGATGAAGATCACAAGACCTAAAACACGTGTAGCAAAAATACAGAAAATAAATTATAACATATAAAAAATAGACATTATAGCCAAAAACGTTTGCGGCTTCTTCTTTCTTTAAAATATACACTTTTCTCTTGTTGGAGCAACTATAATCGCTCCCTTATATATTCATTCACACACACACACACACACACACACACACACACACACACACACACACACACACACACATGTGAGTAACTGGTGATTATATGTACTTAGTTACTTAGCATTGACTGAAAAAGTACCATCATAGTATTGAAACATGAAAGGTGTTGAGTAGCGATTTCAAAATGTTTTTATTATAATCTCTTATAATAAAAATATAATACTGATATATTGGTCTACTTTATATTAGGCACTTTTTAAAAAAGTAAATGCTACAAACAGTGGATTTTTACTCCATCAGATTTTTCGCTCACTTCTGTATATATATATATATATATATATATATATATATAATTTGTTTAAATGCGATATATTTTAATTAATTCAAACATTAGTTTTCGTGGATACCCGTATTTGAATAGACGCGCCGTTTATTTAAACCGTATTTGAATCTTCTTTATTGAATTTTCTCGAATACGCAGGCTAGTAGACGAAATAAATCATATTTAAAATAACATTTATTGACCAATTAGAGAGGTTGTTTCAGATGCAGCTCAAAATATTTGAAAAAAGTGGCAACAATTGCTGTGACGTATGCTCAAAAAATGAGTGCTCACATAATTAACAATTTTTTCCCTCTTAAAAAAATCAATATTAAAAATTGGGAAATATATATATTAACCAATAAAACTCATGAATTTAATAGATCTATCTTTTAACTTCCTGTATTGCGAGACAGGAGGATTTCTTTGGTAACAAAGAAAAGACTACTGAGTTGTTCCCTGACATCTGTTCTCCTTTACGGCAGCGACTATTGGACGATTTTCTCAAAGATGATAGGGATGTAGTTCTAACGAAGGATGCTGAGGATATCATGAACCGGGCATGCGAGCGACGACGAGGTCTTAGAGAGGATTCAAACAAGGAGAGGGCTTATAATTAACATCAGAAAGAGACAGCTGAAGTTTCTGGGACACATAATGAGGAAGGAAGCGATGGAGAATCTGATACTCACGGGTCGAATAGAGAGAAAGAGAAACATGGGAAAGCAGCATGTTACATACCTGACGAGTTTGAGCAAGTGGATGACAGATCGGAAGGGGAGGAAACAAAAGGAAGCAGCCTGCCGAGAGCCGTAAGGGATAGAGGGAGGTGGAGAACCATGATCGCCTACGTCCTGAAAGGACATGGCACATAAAAAGAATTTTTTTTTCCTATAAACAGTATAACCTAAATTAATAAACCATTCTTCAGTATACTTCGACCGGGATAAAAAAAAAAAGCTGATTTATCAATGTTCGTCTCCTCATAAGCATGTATTGAGTGCTAAAGATCCTTTTGTAAAATATGAAGCTTTTAAAAGTATTTTCAGAATCCAGTTTGCACGGTTTATATTACGAAAATACCAAGCGGCAAATAAAAAAAAATACAACATATTTCAGGCTTAGCTGTCATTAGCTGCAGTTTTCACTGATATTTAGCTGATTGCCTGACGGTCTGCCTGCTTATACAATAAGCTTCGCACACATAATATAAATTAGATTACGTCATTCGCATAACAGTCACGTACATACGTTTCACTCTATATACTAACACAAATCATTTTGTTCACTTTTGTGTTTTGAAAAAACAAAACATTTTTGTATGGACTTTGCTTACGAGAAACTTTATAACATTTATTTCAGCTTAAAAGAAAACAAAAAGTGTATTTCGGCACTAAGAAGTTCACTATAACGCAGATACTCGGAAAAAAAACTCGTAATATATATATATATATATATATATATATATATATATATATATATATTTAAAGACATTTATAAATATATTATGTTTAACGTTCTTTTTATAGATACAAGTATTTAAGCAAATGCTCTGTTTTATAATAAACAGTATTAAATAACATTTACCGGCCTGAATGTCCAAAAAATTTTCATAGATAATTTTCGCTCTCCGACAGGAATCGAACCTGTATCCTATACGGAACCATCATTTCGCGAATTCAGAAATTTATACTGTTTATTATAAAACAGAGCATTTGCTTAAATACTTGTATCTATAAAAAGAACGTTAAACATAATATATATAAATGTCTTTAAATAAATTGTCGGACTATGTCCAATTCAAAAATATATGACGTCATTTGTTTACATTTGATACGCTAGAGCAGATATGAATAGAAGAGATTCATGGAATATTTAAGTTTAAAGATAGTAAAATCGACCTTGTGATCGAACAGTTAAGGCACATCACGCGAAATGATGGTTCCGTATAGGATACAGGTTCGATTCCTGTCGGAGAGCGAACATTTTATATGAAAATTTCTCGGACATTCAGGCCGGTAAATGTTATTTAATACTGTTTATTATAAAAACAGAGCATTTGCTTAAATACTTGTATCTATAAAAAGAACGTTAAACATAATATATATAAATGTAGGTACCTCCACGAAATGTAAACAAATCAGTATAGCTTGACAAGAAAGGCCTTAAATTTGACGAAAAAATTTTTTATCTGCTTAAGTATATATATCATTATTAAGAAGAAATACCGAAATATTTTTTGAGTATTTTTAAATTTTTTTTACTCATTCTTAGCATGTCCGAAATTTTAGTTAAAAATCTTGTTTTTTTTTTTCAGCAAAATTATCGAAAAAAAATCGATATCAGCCATATTTTTAAAATTTTTTAAACTAAGTTAAAATCCAAGTTTAAATTTCTTTTAAAAATAAATTATAGGTTGTTCAAAATTTTTTTAACGAAAATTATCTAATTTAAAGATTATTTAATATATTTCTAAGGAAACTTTTACTTACTTTCTTCGAAAAAAAATGTGGTTTAAAATAAAGGGAGGCGATCTTAACATCTTTCGCTATTGACAGGCAATGAGTGATGTGTTGTCATCACATATCGTCAGCTAACGTGAGATCCGAATGATCATACGGAAGGACGTAAATGACGTCACGTAGCTGTAGCCTCCTAAAGTCAATACATATCTGCTTGATAAAACATTTCTATCCTAAGTAAAAATCATCACAAACATATCAATAGTTATTTTGTTACACTCTGCAGCCTATTTGCCCTGAAATAAATATTGAAAAATAACTTATGTCATCATCTGAACAAAATATCAAGGAAACTTTTGATCTGCACCCCATGAAACTAAGTATTTCCTGAAAGCAAAGAATGCTCTTTCATTTCTGAGTGAAATTGGTTGGTGAAAGGAAAATGATTATAAAAAATTTTTTCTGGGCATAAAATATGAAAAAAAAAATAGTTAAAATTACTATATCTGAACATTAGAAACCAGTTTTTTTTTTTTTTTTTTGCATGTTTTTTATTTGAAATCAGCATTGAGGAAAACAGTGTTGAAATTAAGCCCAAAAAAATGACTTCGACATTGCTGGGTCAAGGGCCAGCCAGCCAACAATAACAAGTTGTCACCACCTTGTAAAAAAACCCAATTTTTTCTTTTTTTCTTTTTATAATTTAAGTTTGAGAAATGGCTTGATGTATTTTTGTTTTTTAACACATTTTGAGCAGGGTGATGACAATGAATTTTTATGAGCTGTAGACTAGACAGAATGGACCAAGGACTCGGAGGCAATACTGGATAGTTTGTTTGAATTCACAATGATCACCGAGATAGTTATATGTTGTTCTTTATGTCTAGAAATGAAACAAACTAATAAGGAGCAAAAAAAAAAAAAAAATTGTAAATTTATATAGTATTTTGATAAATAAATGATGACAAAAATTAAATAATATCAGCTATTGCTAGGTAATTTTCTTTTCTTTTTCTTATTTATATGAAAAATATGTAAATGAAATGAATTAAAATCTCAATGAAGACTATTAAAACTAAATCAAAAAAATATAAAAAACGAAAAAAAAAAAAAAAATTGTCGAAAAATATCTGAGTGCGCCAAATTTCAGTGCTCGGTTGGATATGTTATCTTTCTTATTTCATAACAAAAAAAAATATACATGAATTAAAAAATCTATAAAAAGAATTTCACAAATTCAAGAAATATATTGAAAAAGTAGCTATATAAAAAAATTAAAAATAAATCAAATGGTACAGTATGAAAATGAATCGTAATTGAAAAATTGACAGACGGCTCACTGAAAGAAAAAAAGTGAAGAAAGTTGTAAAACAACTTCAAAACATTGAAATTGCAATGAAATATGTAAAATGATAAATGAAATAAATGGTATTTTTAAAAATGTAGTAATGTTGATGGTGAAAATGGCTTAGGATGATGTTCAAATTTTTGTAATGAGTAAAAACCGCTAATTCAAAATGCACAACATTTGTCTCGCTAAGAATTTTTAACGCCATTTAAACTCAAGTCACGTGACCTTTTATACTTTTGTTACCTCTCATACATTTTAATAACAACCGTTTTAACTTTTTTTTTAAAGACAAAATTACATTTTTTAAGTACGTGTGGAGTTCGGAGTAGACAAAACGATACAATTTATAAAGCACTAAAACAAGATCTATATCATAAGGGCATTTAGAAAATCCGACGCGGCTTGTAAGTAATTTTAAAATATTTTACCAACTTAATGTAAAAAATGTATTATAGTTAAATAATTAAGAAATAACTGAATAAAAAATTTATTATTCATCGGAAAAATTTTTTGCTTTCAGAAAATATTGTCCATATTAATACAAACAACTAAAAGCAAATAAAAGCATTTGAAATTAAATAATATATTTGTTTTATTGAGTTTTGTATATTACAGTTCAAAGCTATTTTTCAGGTACGTGTGGAGTTATTACAAAAAAAACAAAACGTGATTTGCATTCTTCAAAGCCTTGTGCTTTTAACTATTGTAATAACTAAACCCGATGCGAGCGAATTTCTAGAGTTTTCATAAAATTAGTTATGGTGGGGGGATAATAAATATAAAAAAAATATTTCTGCCATGACTATAATAAAAAAAAACATATTTATAATAATTTCGATCATCTGTGAATACTTTCTGAAAGTTTCATTAAGATCCGACAATTATTTTCATTTTTGCAAGATTTCCAAAAATAATGTGTGTCATACAAAAAAAAAGTGATAAAAATTGTATATGTTATTTCACTGGTGACCGTGACACAAAGATAAACAAAGTTTTTTAATCAAAATTTAGAATATTCTAAAAAGAAGGAAAATTTTTTTAAAAATAATGAAAAAAAACTTTGTTCTTTCCTCTTCCACATAATATAAGCATTTAAAAGATAAAATTTTGTTTTCGTCAAGTTTGGCGTCTTTTTAATCATGCTTATGCCATTTTTTTAGCGATATCGTAGAGGTACCTATATAAATGTCTTTAAATAAATTGTCGGACTATGTCCAATATAAAAAAATATATATATATATAGTTAAACCTAGAGAGCCAGACAAACCTAGCAAGGTTTAACTAGGTCTGCTCTACTTATTGTATTGAGCACTTTATTTAGTTAGTTGCGTACTCGTATCGGGTTTTTTTTCTTTAGGCTTTGGACCTGCATGCTGAAAGATTGTTTTCGACAGGCCTTCATGTTCTTGGCTCTTTCTTTTTTTTATACCTTTTTTCCTTTGATATTGATTTGATCATTTGCAATTCCGAAACGAATGTACTTACTCATATTTATAAGATTACTACTACTGCTAACAATATTATATAAGATTTCACACGTTATTTTATTATTTTTAGTGAATACTCGTATTTGAATAGATGTTAATAATGACAATAAGAAAACAGTAACTGCTGACGCGTTTCGTCCAATGCGGACTTTTTCAAAGCAAGAAACGAAATGAATTTAATCAAACAAAGAAAATTAATAAAAACAAAAAACAGAGTGTTCTTAGCAACGGGAATGTAGGAAACGCTATTTTCATATTGTTAACTGAAAATAGCGTTTCCTACATTCACGTTGCTAAGAACACTCTGTTTTTTGTTTATATTAATTTTCTTTGTTTGATTAAATTCATTTCGTTTATTGCTTTGAAAAAGTCCGCATTGGACGAAACGCGTCAGCAATTACTGTTTTCTTATTGTCATTTATTTACAAATATTGTCTTCTCTAAAAGTTAAATTTGAGAAATTTTCACACACACACACACATATATATATATATATATATATATATATATATCGATAAAATCATTATTATTCTGAAATTCTGAAGAATTTTCTTTAGGGGACGAAACTCCTTACGTAGGATATTTTTACAACTTTATCATTCAATTTCCCACTGATATTCTCTAGTTTAATTCATTTTTCTGCTTCCCGTTCTCCCGCTGTATTACGAACATTATATATTATTCTTTCTTTTTTTATTCATCGTCCTGATGATGAATATCTGGGAAGAAACACCGGCCTGTTTTAGAGCATGCAGTTATGACCGAATATGGAATCTTACTCCATGGTTCCGACTGGTATAATACCACAATAACGGAGCAATAGATGTACAGGTGAATAGACTAGGTTCTGGGTCCTTGACAAAATCTAAAGTAGCATTTGTTATGTAATTGATCCTGACCAGGCATGTTGACATCACTCACTTTCTCACCAACGTGACGTGGCGTCCCTCTCTCTTTTCTACATATATTGTCAGGGCCACTGCTCGGACGAGCCTTTTACCCTGGTATCCCGACTACATGAATTTAAACTACTAGATTTTCATTAAGCTCCCAGCGTTTAATGTTGAAATAGATAAATGCAACCGCTATTTCTACTCCAACAATTTTTTTCTCTCACTTCCCGCCCATGAAACTCCTTTCCGTTTACATGCTTCCTTCGTAATTACAACATTCCAAATTTAAATGCAACTTCAATCGCCATGTACCATGTTCTTGAATCCCGTTCATCTTTTGTACTTTTCTCAGTCCTCCCCATAATCAGCCTTTTCTCTCACTCCTTGTAACCACCTGCGTACTAGTGGCATTCCCTCATTGCTTGGAATGAAATGATTTTAATAATAATAATAATAATAATAATAATAATCAGAAGAGGAAGAAGAAGAAGAAGATCAGGAGTATCTAGTTGGCAATATTGAGGATAAAATTACAACGAGTATCCTTAAATTTACACTACTCATTGGCTGTACTAATTCGTATTGTTGCAATGCAATACACAGCTATTTAGTCTGCTTGGCTCATTAAAAGAATAATAGCATAATCTTTGGAATAACCAGAAATGAATTCACTGCACAGACATTAATCTGAGACGATCACCCTAATTACTACCTCAATATTTTTTTGCTTGCGGGCACTATATGGTGTTGATTGCTGATTTGAAGTTTATTTTAAGTTCAGCTCTCCTAACTTGAGAAAATAAACTGGTTATTTTTTCTTTCACTGGAAAGAGGTATTCAATATTTATTCAGGCATACGTTTTGTCATGGCTCCATTTCTCGATCGCAACCCAATGTCTCCAAGGTCAGAAATGGCATCATCGCATTTTCACTGAACATTTTTGAAAAAAAATATATGAATAAATCAACCTAATAGCACACACATTTTACATTGATATTGCTGTTCATAAAGAACTGTACTTGTGAGAAGATTTTAAAAAAAAACATTTTTAAGCATTGGCTAGAAGTTATCTCTTCAGTGGGTCTATCAGAAACTTTTCCAATCAAACTGAGGACCCCAACCACAATTGGAATTATTGATATCCTCATGTACCACAATTTTTCAAATTTCCATTCAAGTTTCTTGTATTTTGATATTTTTTTGAAGATCTTGAAAGATACATTACAATCTGTAGGGACTGCTATGTCAATAAGAAAGCACATTCTTTTCTTGTGGTATTTGATCACTATGTCTGAGCGATTAGCCTTGATTGTTCTGTGTTTATTGTAATATCCCATAAAATTGTTACAGGTCCTATCTCTGTAACCGGGTCTGGCTGATGTTCAAACCGGTTACTTGCAGTCTCCTTTCCATATGTTCAGTGGCATATTTTCCAGTGCAGATACTGGCCCACTCTATCATGCCGAGTTTTATATTCAGTTGTTACTAACACCATGCGACCTGATACAAGATGGTCAATTGTTTCTGGATATTTATCACAGAATCTGCATTTGGGGGTCAACACAATTCCATTATTATTATTATTATTATTATTATTATTATTATTATTATTATTATTATTATTATTATTATTTCCTTTTATTTCTGGAGTGCACTCATTTCTCTCCCGGTTGCAACCATAGACCTAAGTTCATATATTTTCCACTGAGCAAATTTGAAAAAAGTCACACATATTTTACATAGATAAAGCACATCGTAAGGTGTGTGCTGTACTCGTGAGAACATTTTTTTGTATTTCTTTATGGCATTGTCTTCCAGGAATCCCAACAATGAATCTATTGGAATCTTTTCCGATTAATTCGAAGCCTCCAACTGGAATTGTTGATGTTCTCATGTGCCACACTTTTGAGATTTCGGTTTCAAGGTCCTTGTATTTCTATAGTTTATTTTTTGTAAGATCTTCAAAGATACATTGCAGTCTGCTGGGACTGCAATGTCAAGAAGAAGTTACTTTTGTCTTTGAGGTCTCTAATCCCGATGTCTGGGCGATTAGCTTTGATTGTTTTGTCTGTGTATTATTATTATTATTATTATTATTATTAATTTCATTTGATTTTTGGTGCATACTCATTTCCTTCCGTGTCCCAACCAGAGACCCAAGTTCAGAAATGGCATCATGCCATTCTCCACTGAACATTTCTGTAAAACATAAATAAATAAATGTAATACAACCTAAGAACACACACATATTACACAGATGCGGCCATTCGTAAGATGTGAGCTGTGCTTGTGAGAAAATCTTTTTGTAATTCTTTAAGGTATGGCATCCTTTTCATTAGTTCGTCATAAACCTTTCCAATAAAACCGATGTCAACAGCTACATATGGAATTATTGATACCATCATGTGCCACATTTTCTTTTAAAAATATCGAATTCAAGATCCTTGGGGATTTATTATTATTATTTTTATTATTTTTATATCCTTTGATATCTGCCGATTACACATTTCTTTCCGGGTCCCGCCCAGGGACACAAGGTTAGAAATGGTATCATGACACTTTCCACTGCAAAAAAAATATTACATAGATAAAGCCCTTCGTAAAGTGTGGGCTGTACTAGTCTGAATAATTTTTTGTATCTCTTTAGGGCATGGACTTCCAGGGATCCCTTCAATTAGTCAACTGGAATCTTTTCCAACCAATCCTAAGGCTCCAACTACAACAGGGATTGTTGATGTTCCCATATGGCACATTATTGAGATTTCTATTTCAAGGTCCTTGTATTTTGACAGCTTTTCGAATATCTTCAAAGATACATTGCAGTCTTCAGGGACTGCCATATCAATAGGGAAGCATTTTTTTGTTTGTGATCTTTAATAACAATGTCTGGGTGGTTGGCTTTGATTGTTCTGTCAGTGTGTATTGTGTAGTCCCATAGAATTGTAACAGGTCCTATCTCCGTAACCGGGTCGGGGTGGTGTTCGTACCAGTTTCTTTCAGTTTCCTTCCCGTAGCAGTTGCAAATTTTCCAGTGCAGATATTGGCCCCACTCTGTCATGCCGGTTTTTATATTCAGTGGGTGCCAATAACGTGCAACCTGATACAAGATGATCAATGGTTTCTGGATATTTATCACAGAATTTGCATTTTGGGCTAACAGAGTATTTTAGTATATGTGCTTGAAAATTCCTAGTTAACAAGCATTGGTCCTGTGCATCAAGGATACAACCTTCGGTTTCAGCTTTCAACCCTGCACTACGTAGCCACTGATGGGTACGGTTTATTATTATTATTATTATTATTATTATTATTATTATTATTATTATTATTATTATTATTATTATCCCAACCCTGCAAGGCATCTGATGTTGATTGATCGTAACATAAGAAAATAAACCGGTTATTTGTTTCTTTCATCGAGAAACTGTATTCAATAATTTTCATTTTTTTTTTGTACAACTCTACGTGGTCTTGTGAGTAATTAATTCTTATAACCCCACAACCCATTTCCAATAAACGAAACGTTATTTCCATGGCATGTGTTCTGACACTCTACATTCCTTAGTCGCATTACCCCCGAATTTTACATTTGGGGGTCGGCCATGACACGTACACAAGGGTGCATCATCCACATCTCCTTTGTATTCTAGTAGTAAGAAGTAAGTTCCACTCCAAAATAACTGCTGCTTTGTGGACACCTGATAGGATGTTTTCCCAAACTCTACAAACTTGGGCTACTCAAGTTTACGCGTAACCATTGTCTTTCCTGTATGAACTTCATTTCTTGCACTTTCTTACGTTCACAAAATATAGTTACCCTCTACCTCGGGTGGCTCTTGGGCTTTGGATTGGGTGAACATTAGTATAAACAATTAATAAATCAATAATCCTTCGTACATTGTTATCTTTTTTTCGTGTTTTCGACATAGGACAGAGAATAACTTTAGCAAATCATGTGCAGTGCCAGGAAATCACAGACTTCTGAAGCGATGGGATATTAGGTTTTATTCCAATTTCTCCAGTTTAGGACTTTAAAATCGGTGGTATCGACCCCAATGTCCCGCTGATGATTGGAACTATATCGGCCTGAACAACCTACATCCTGACAACTTCAATCCGAAGTCGCTGTACTTCTTGAGCTTAGTAATTTTGTTGACCATCACATCTATCATTATTATTATTATTGTTATTATTTTTGACTCATGCTGATGATAAAATTATGGCAAGAATTTTTCATTCTTCAGAAAGGTCCTCACGGTCCACTGATACCTGGAATTCTAACTCGGCTCTTCGATTTCTCATTCCGAGCCTTTACCATTACACCACCCTGACGTAGACATGGCAGAAAGACTCAGTTACTTTCTGGAGCTGAACAATGGGTCAACGATTTTCAAAGCAGCTTCGGTTTGCATATACGAGTTTCACCAGATCTGATCCTAATAAACGTTCCAGACGAGGAGTCTCATTGAAAATAGAACAATTTATCAGAACTGTTTTCGTTTGTGATTTAATGACTAAGTTTTCGGTTATAAATATGACGCCCCCGTGAGAAGAACTCTCACTGTACAGTAGCAAAAAAGACGCTTAATAGCCGTTACTGCAGGGCAAGCTATTTTATTATTACGTTACGGTTCACATCTGTTAAAGATCAAGTGACAACGTGTATTCTTAAATCTCCAGCAGCCTGCACAGACCCAAAATCTTTCCTATTGTTTCAAAATGACGTAATGTTTCAAGATAGCCTTCTGTCGAAACACCAGTAAGGAGAAATATTTGGACAGCTTTATTACTTGATGCGCAGCGTGGTGTAATAGTTAGCAACTTATCCGTCTAGAACCATTACAACTGAGTAGTGAGTTCGATCCTCACTGGGTGTCCCATAATTTCGACCTTCTGCAACACCTGAGCTACCTTTAGGAAATCATCTTGTTACAATTGTTGTGCGACGGCGGTGATGGCGGTATTGTGAGGAGGTTGAGTTACTGATAATCGAGGTACTTTCGGTGGCAATGGAGTTGTTGGTGAGTGGAGAACAAAGGTTTTTCATGTGCTGCAGTGGCGGTCGTAGAGGTGGCAGCAGTTACAGTAAAATTCATTGCAGTAACGATGGCAACTGCACATGCTTTTGGTAAATTGTCACAAAGGCGCGTTCTTTCAGTTTGCGCATGCGCAGTGGATAATAAGCTTCAAGCTCTACATCGTTATTCGATGTATAAAGATCTGATTATTATTTATTGGTTTCTTACTTTTTATTTAATTTTATTTTATCTGTAACTTTGCCGAAATTTCGTTGTTTTTTCTTCCTTTTCTATCTCCTTTGCCATTCTTTACCTTCATTTTTATCTCGTTTCTCACCTTTTCTCTCTTTATCGCCTTCTTTTTTTCTCTCGCCTCTTCTTTGTATCGTCTGTTTCTAACTACATTGTTGCAATGCTTCTTTCCAATTTTTCACACAAGGGGCTGTCTGGAAAAATGAACTAGGAACGAAAGAGTGAAAGAAATAAGTGAAGGCAAAAGAATGAAAAACACAAAAATCGAGTGAAAAAATAATTATTGTAGAAAGAAAGAAGGAAAGAAAAATGAAAGAAAGAATAGAAAAAAGAAAGAAAGAATTTAAAACAAAATAGAGAAAAACCATAAAAAGAATTGCGAGAAATAATTTACATAAAAAAGGAAGAAAGAAAGAAGGCCGAAAATTCAAAAATTATGTATCGGGAAAAAATATCAGAAAGAAAGTAAGAAAGCGTTATAGTGGAAGACACCTTGTCTAGATAATAGACTCTCCCAACTATTATAAGTAGGAGTCAGTAGGTAGTCGAGGGAGGAGTAAGTTATCAGCGCTCACCACAACTCGATTACTCTGCGTAACACTTTATTACAAGTGCCTAACGTTTCTGTACGTTTACCCCATTTAGGACGCATTTAGTCCGACTACAAGTTCTATTGTGGAAATAACTCCACAACAGAAAGAAAGAGAAAATAGAAAGTGTGAGACAGAAATGAAGCCAAAAGGAAGAAAAACAATAAAAAAAAAGTCAGGAGACGAAACGCTATGGTAAAAACTATTTTGTCTTTATTCATATATATATATATATATAATTCTTCATTATAATTCTTATACTCTCCGTAATGTATTCAATTTCACTCTATCTAGAAATAGAAAACTCTTCTTTTTTTTTTTACTTTTATTAACCCCAATACCAGTGCCAAGGGCCGCTCTAGCTAGGGAGTTACTGATTGAGATTTGGTAAGTGAGGGGAAGAAGTGCATATTATGAGGGTGTGTGGGAAGGTATTGGTTGATCCATAACTTAAAAAATTAAGATTGCAGTTTTCAGGGAAGGATCCTCTTGGGAGTTTCTTCCACAAGGAAACATTTCTTGGAAAGAACCTGTTTGAGTAGAACGTGCTTCTTATGAACGGAACACAAAAGGAATGTGGCTAATCTGCTACTGTAAACATGGCACGGAGGACCGTATCCATGAAGGTTTGAGCAGTTGGGACTAAGGAATGTGACTCGATTGAAAATTTGTCATGGTAATATCGAGAGAGTGATGGATGTCTAGCAACGTTTCGTCTGTGGGATAGAAGTCTCAGGATGGATAATAATTCATCACCCGCAAGGCCGCGTAATCACTTTTGAACTCTGTCGAGACTTGACAGTGAGGACTGGACAGTTTTGGCAACAATACTTCATTCTTGCTATTCTCTAAGAACACACAGGGATCATTAAAAGATAAGAATATAGACATCTTGCTCACCCTTTCTCGGACTAGTCTTAATTGTTTTATTTCGTTACACGAAGAATTCTTTCACTGCCAGTTCAAGAAAGACATTTGGGTCACTAACACACAAAAAAAGAGAATGTCTAATATCGAGAATATTTAGCATCGAAAAACATAAGAAAAATTAATTCCTTTTAATAGTATATGGAAATATCCAATATTTGCCTGATGAAGGTCACGAAACCGGAAACACGTGTAGTAAAATTATAGAAAATAAAGCATAATATTTTTTTTTAAATCCACATTACAACCAAAAACATTTGCAGTTTCTCTCTTCTTTTTATTATACAGACTTTTCTCTCGTTGGAACTACTATAACCTCTCCCCTTTATATATATATATATATATATATATATATATATATATATATATATATATATATATATATATATATTGTTTCAAATTTAATATGTTTATGTATAAATTAATGTTTATGCATTAGTACTCAATAGCGGCTTTACAAATTATAACGGCATGAGCATACTATGGTGACTCAAGCGATATTCAAATCTTGTATGATTACTCATTCAGCAGGCTTTATATATAGGCTACTGGGGAACTGATGCAAGGAAAAAGGAATCCCTTGAAATGTGTATATATTTAGGAATTACGCTTTAGGTTATTCATAGTCAGAACCTTTAGTTACATTTTATTTATATTTTATTCATATTAAATCCGTCTATCTTTCTCTCTCTCTCTCTCTCTATATATATATATATATATTACAATTATCTACACACCTACATATATGATAATATTAATGTAATTATTAGACGCTTCCATATAAGTTAACATTCAACATTCACTGACCAAGCAATGTCATTTTCAGTTCAAATGTATAAAATCTTTCAATTAAAACAATTTTTCAAGACAATAGTTTTCTCACCTCCAGTAGATCTTTTTGCTCTCTAGTATTGATGGGGTCTTACATTA
>OZ038483.1:30954076-30971576 GCA_964036315.1 Acanthosepion esculentum | reverse complement strand
GTTTGATATAAAAAAACCGCAAACAATGCCAGAACCAAGAAAATCGCAGAATTTACAGAACCTTTGGAAATATATCCAAAGAAAAAAGATATTAAAAACCTCTGCTACGCAAAAGCTTCGGAAGGAGGTGATATGGGAACTTACCCATAATAGTAATGGACTATCCCGTACACCATAAATACTGCGCCTCAAGAGGAAGCAGTAGTGTGAGATCCAGTCCATTTTGGACGTCTCAGCTATTCGGTCGAACTCTCTGCCTCTGAGGCAGAGGGGAACTCTCTGCCTTTGGGCAGAGAGGAACTCGGACGAGGCTCCGCCGAAGGGCAGAGCCTCGTTCGAGGTGGTTGACCACCCCGATCCCGTTTATACGGGTTCTACGGGCAATTTTTGCCCGAGCCTACGGGCTCGGAAAGCCCACATTAAACCGGCCTTGTGCCACATTCGACACACGTGGGCGTGTTGTTAAACATTGTGTGAGATCCAGTCCTTTTTGGACGTCTCAGCTATTCGGTCGAACTCTCTGCCTCTGAAGCAGAGGGGAACTCTCTGCCCCTGGGTAGGGAGGAACCCGGACGAGGCTCCGCCGAAGGGCAGAACCTCGTTCGGGGAGGTTGACCAACCCGATCCCGTTTATACGGGATCTACGGGCAATTTTTGCCCGAGCCTACGGGCTCGGAAAGCCCACATTAAACCGGCCTTGTGCCACATTTGACACACGTGGGCGTGTTAATGAACATCGTGTGAGTCAGTCCTTTTTGGACGACACGGCTAGACAGTCGAACTCTCTGCCTCTGGGCAGAGAGGAACCCGGACGAGGCTCCGCCGAAGGGCAGAGCCTCGTTCGAGGAGGTTGACCAACCCGATCCCGTTTATACGGGTTCTACGGGCATTTTTGGGCCGAACCTACGGGCTCGGTGAGCCCAAATTAAACCGGCCTTGTGCCACATTCGACACGCGTGGGCGTGTTGCTGAACATCGTGTGAGTCAGACACAGAGTCAGTGAGTGAGTCAGGCAGTCCGCCTGTCAGTCAGTGAGAGTCAGTCAGAGACAGAGTCGCGTCAGACGATTACTGTAAGACATTGGAATAGTGATACTGGTCGAGACAACATAGTTCTCTCTAACTAAAACTGATTGTTATTA
This sequence comes from Acanthosepion esculentum, assembly GCA_964036315.1. NCBI lineage: Eukaryota > Metazoa > Mollusca > Cephalopoda > Sepiida > Sepiidae > Acanthosepion > Acanthosepion esculentum. Next base: position 30,970,435 of record OZ038483.1, on the reverse strand, counting down.
CTAACACTTCTACTTCTTTTGTATATATTCCTATTTGTAATATATCTGTGTTATTCCATAACTGTGTTCGAGTTATTCTTCATTGGTTCTACCTTGGACCATCACCGTGGTACAAAGAACCTGCACCATAACAAGAAGTAACAGAATCTATCTTCTTCAATTACTTTAACGTACTTTCATTAAAAAAACAAAACATTTTGTATTAACGCAGTTACTGATATAACAAAAGTAGTCTGTGTTTATTCAATGGAAGTTAGCCGATGACATGAAGGGGTAAAACAGACAACAATTATTTTGGAGTTTTTGAAATTCAATTTGTCAGTGTGCAACCAGGGATGTAAAAGAGGATACATTTATAAAGTAATTACTAATTTTGATGAAAATTGTTTGAAAGATCAGCGAAAAATTAGAAAGAAACCAGTAAAAATCACCATTTTTCGCTATTTACGCGGGTTTTCACTATATGGGTTGACTTAGTTATTAAGTTAAACAAGACTGTTAAACAATCAACTTATTGTTGGCTACAATTAAGTGAAGTTTGTATTAGATTGTCTGAAAATTGAGGGAGTTTTTAGTTTAAAATTTGAGTTAAAATCGATTGGTGCTGAAATCAATTTTTGTTTTTCGCTGTTCTTCACTCAACGCAGTAGCCTAGAAATAAAAAAAAATGAGGTATCGTTTAGCTCGCTATGATGTAAGTAACCTACATACCGAGTTTGAACGAAATCGAAGGACAAAAGTTGAATTTATCGATTTTTGATCGGTTTTATCGATTATTGCTTTTTAAAAATTATCGATTTTTCCGCTAAGAACCTATCTCTTACAATATACAATACATTTGCCAAGTTTGGTCAAAATCGGTTGAATGGGTCTTTAGACACACAGACAGAAAGACAGATATTTGTTTATATAGAGAGATTACAAAAAGTGTCATATATACTTCTTCATCTTCGATGCGACATGATAAGAGTCATGATCACCAACGCTCTGAAGAGTGTTTCTTCAGAGCGTACGTGTTCATGACTATCTACAATTTCCGGTCCTTTGTATCTCTTAAATAAATGGTGTATTTATATTATATCTCCTAATCCCTGTTCTGACAACCATTTAACACAAGCCAAATAGGTGGAGTATGCACTGCTTCCGTCTGTAGAACCACATTTCTGTCGCCTCATGTCTCTTCTTCAGCTGTGATGATATTGTCCAATATTTGCTGTCATGTAGGAGGATGGATATTACATTGCAGTTCCGAACTCTTTTCTTTGTTTCTAATGAAATTTTTGTTTCTTAATACCTTGCTTCGTTTTGGAAGGCATCTTTCGCTATCACAATGTGTTTTCGGATTTCGGTGTGGCATTTTCCGTCCTTAAAACAGTTGCTATATATTTAAAATTATGTGCTTTTTTGATTTTGGAATCTCCAATTTGTAATTTGCATGTTGGCCCGTTTCTTTTGGTGACAACGATACATACTCTCTCTCTCTCTCTCTCTCTCTCTCTCTCTCTCTTCTTACAATTGACGTTTAGTCTTTTCTTCTCGCTTTCCTTCCCTACATTGTGTATGGGTTCTTTTAGTTTCCTTTCTTCATCTTTTATCAACACTGTGTCATCTGGATATCTAACGTTGTTAAAATTTTGCCAGTCTATAATAAATCATGATAGGACTTCTAATTCTCTCAGGATTCTGTTAAAGTAAAAGTTGAATAAGTCCGGCGATATGACACATCCTTGTCTTACGCCCCTTTCTATTTTTATGTATTTAGTGAATTTATTATGAAATTAACATGCCTCACTATTTAATTAGCTTCAGTAGAAATGAGTTGAACGAGGAATAATGTGGAGTTGTTTTTTTTGTTTTCTTTTCATTGGTTGTGTAGATGTTTCGCTTTCATTTAATGTCGTTAAGATATATTTACTTATTAGATATCCATCAGCAGTGGATGAAGAGGGCTACGCCTGACGGATATGATACAGAAGGCGCCGTTCGAAATTACAACAGAGTCAGTCCGTTACTGTTCTATAGCAGGATTCTGAAGGTGTCATTCCATATGTGTCGCAGATTTAGGTCATGAAATCAAATGTGTGGGTCACTCCGCGCTATCGTAATGGACAGATATCACGTAACAGCTCAGTATTCTTCTCTTCGTTACCAAAGAAATCCTCCTGTCTCGCAATACTCTGCCCAGCTTTTGGAATGCGTCCTTGGCCATCCCAATACGTCTACGGATCTCAGTGTCGAATTTACCGTCCTATGTCAAAACGCTTCCCAGATATTTAAACATCCGCGTCTGCTTGATTCTAGTGGTCCCGACCTACAAATCGCATTTCTGGCTCATCCTTTTACTGATGACCATGCATTCTGTTTTCTTGTCGTTTATGCTTAGTCCCTTCTTCACACTCTCCGTCACTACCTTCTGTATGATATTTAGTAATTTCTTTTCCGTGTCTGCAATAAGTACTCTTTTTACTGTATTATGCTCCTGTTATAAGTTTTAATCAAATTGGACCAGATACCCTTCCCAGTATATAGACACCTCAAAGGCGTTTTACAAACTATGACAAATAGTTCAACTATGCCGTTTCTGGAAGAGTCTTGCGAATATGTAGTTTTCTGAAGCTCGGGAGATCAAACCGGTTCTCTACTCGCTCTTATTCTCTTTCAGTTTTTTTTATTAACGATATGTCTACGAACATCTTCAGATCATTAACAAACCCGTCCTGTGTAAGACGATAAACTACGTCCAACAGCAAAGCCTCTGATCAGGAGGTTTTGAGGAGCGTGGAACCACCTCTTCATTGCTAGTGTTCCCAGATCCACCCTGACCTGGGGTGGTAGCACCTGTTAGGGTCCCAGCTATGGACAAATAGTTAACCCCGAAACTGAGACTACATCCACGTACTGGGTATGACGATAAACTACGTCGAACAGCAATGCCTCTGATCAGTAGGTTTTCAGGAGCGTGGAACCCCCTCTTAATTGCTGATTCTAGTGTTCCCGACCTGCATTTCGGGCTCATCCTTTTACTGATGACCATGCATTCCGTTTTCTTGTAGTTTATGCTTAGTCCTTTCTTCACACTCTCCTTCGCTACCTTCTGAAGGAGATTTCGTAATTTAGTTTACATTTTTATATGTCACTGTTTTTCCAAGTGACTTTCTGACTATTGAACTCATTGATTTTTCATGTTATTGAATTTACCGATCTAAAACCACTTGCGAATAAAGAATGTTGTTTGAACTACTGAAATCATCTCAATATTACTTGTGAGTAAACAAAAATAAGATAAGGATATTCAGATGAGATTGATGCAGTTATATGACTAGATTTGGTTGGCCATTGTGAAAAAAAAGAAGATAAATACAGTGTCCAAAGGGGAAAATACTGCATACCCTGTAAATCAGCCTTCGTTATCCTGGTTTTGAGCTTAGTTCGAACATCTACAATTGGTTCCGGGAGAATGTACTCACTAACCTGAATTATCAGGTAATCTAAGTAGATGTTGGAATATGAGGAGAACTTAAAAGATAGAGTCCGTTAAAGCGAAAGAGAAGAGTTTTAAGAATGTTAAAAGCGAGAAAAGAAAAAGAAGTATAAGGGGGAAAAAAAGTACATAATGATAAAGTATAACGAAAGTTTTCTAAATATAATTCCGAAGCTAATTATTTCCGGGCTTTTACGATAAATGGACTGGACCGATAAAGAAATTCTTCCATGAACAGGAGGGGGTATTAAAAAAAGGAAAAACAAACAAATTATTATGATACACAAAAAGAAATTACAATAAATACAGGAAAGAAACGGACGTTTTTCGCTAACAGGCAGAAAAACTAACAGCCTATAAATAGGCATCTAGATGTATTGTTCGGATATAATAACTGATTATTTTCCAAGATGATGAAGACGTTTTCCTGTATATTTCTACCGTATTCGAATATATACATACATATCTCGATATTAGTGCGTAAGCGGTAGATGTATTCATATATACACACACACATAAGGAAGATTATAATTTATAAATTTATATATATATATATATATATATATATATATATATATATATATATATATATATATATATATATATATCAGAACAATGTTGGAGAACTGAAAGACAAAATAAGAAAAAAATTCTATGTAATTGTTCGGATGAGCATTTCGCTATGGTACCAAGAATTTTTAAAATTCAGTGCAGTACTTGAGTTGTATCTAGATCTCATCAACTTACAGTTGAGCTTGCGAGATGTAACCGTAAAAATCTATTCTTTTCTCGCACTTCTCGCTTGTGGAACTCTCTTCCTTTCCCGCCAAATTTTAGCTGCAAAAATTTAAATGTAAATTGCTATCTACTGTCCTGCTGATTACACTTTCTTCTTCCCGCTCATTATTAATGTTTTTCTTCCTCATTATCCCACAAGCTGTAACTCTTTCATATTAGTGGCTATACTTTCTTGGTGATACCGATAAATATATATATATATATGTGTGTGTGTGTGTGTGTGTGTGTGTGTGTGTGTGTGTGTGTGTGTGTGTACTATTTACATTATTCTTACTATTGTCCTCATCTTCGTTGCTATATTTATCGCAACGTTTCGGCCGTTATACGCTCTGGCCTTCTTCAGGTGGTTGGAATGTCGACCTGAACCCTTTATTTCGCTCGTTGGGGTAGACTGTTCAGGTTCCACGTAGCATGTCTAATGGATGTCAGTTATCAGTTATCTCCTGTTAATTCCCCTCTCCAAGTTCTCCACAAGGACACATGGCACAGTTAATATAATTGTTAGTTAGATCCACTGACAGGACCCAAAATGTGTCAGGTTAAGGTTAAGGCGGTGGAGAACTTTGAGAGTGGAATTAACAGGGTGTAACTGATAACTGGCATCTATTAGACATGGCACGTGGAACTAGAACTGACTATCACAGTGAGCGAAATAAAGGGATCAGTTCGATATTCCAACCACCTGAAGAAGGCCGGAGCGTACAACGGCCGAAACGTTGTAATACATATGGCGACAAATATGAGGACAATAATCCGAATAATTTAAATAGTGTACATAATACCTCATCTAATATATATATATATATATATATATATATATATATATATATATATATATATATATGTGTGTATAAGGCTGAATGTGTGTGTGTTCGTTTATATGTTTGACCGGATCTCCTACATTTTTCAACCGATTTCAACCAAAATTGACAGTTACTGCTAGTGGTCAATATTTGAATCAATATTATCGATTTTTCATTTTTGATCGGACGCACGCGTGTGTAATTATGTGCGTCCACTGCACACAAGCAGATATGGGCACTTTTCATGTCAGAATTAGTAGCGGTAGCATAATTAGAAAAAAGTCGGTTTTAAGTGCTTATATGGGAATAAAAAAGGACAAGAATGGCCATATTTTGGTTTCGTATGCAAAGGTTATCACAACGAAGGATTTTAGTGTTAACAGTCATGCGTGGCTCGCGCGATGCGTAATGCTTGCTGCTGATTGGCTAATTTACGCTCCGGGGTCATGCGAGATCATGTGTGAACGGGGGGGGGGTCACGCGTGAGCGCATCAAGCATCCTAAATGCGGTAGATGTTTCACGTAGCCTACTTTTATTTCAGGATTTAACTCTCATACCATGGTTTCTAAAACGGATCTTTTAAGGTTTCAATGCAGGCATTCATTACTTTCCATGTTTTCTGCATTTGCACAGTAAAGTAAACACCAAAGCCATTTTAAAAGGGATTTACAGAGCTACATGTCAAATTTTACCAGAAAAATCAGTAAAAAGAAGGTGAAACTGCTGCTTTTGAGGTGTTTGTAGCCCATTTAGCCTACTAAAGCATAGGATTGAATTCAGTGAGCAATCACTAACACATTTCAATCCACTTCACGCCACCACCTTTAAGCCAAGTGGACAGAATCGGCTCCCCCCCAATTGTCCAATTTGTCACATTTGATTGCATTTTTTCATTCGAGGGGACACCGGGGGATTATTATGTCTTTTCATGCCGTTTACGTGTAGCAAAAGGCACCTACTCGGTATAATTTTACTACTGCGCATCGCTGGCCCGCAAAAAGTTCTCGCACGTTTTCATCTAAATTCGTACTACTTAAATGCCTTCATCATCCATCAGTAAACGAAATTAACATTGCTTCAAATTTTGTTCATAAGAAATGTGAAAACGCTTGTATTTTCAACTTTTGCTCAATAAAACTACTTCATACCTCCTGGCTGATCAAAATTTTCAAAGAAAAATGAAGCTTGAAAATCCCATTTTGTGATTGGCTGACATTGAGTGACTGCACTATATCGGTGATATACGTAAATAAAAACGGAAATGCACCACTGTGTACTGCTTTGACTAACCAAGCTGGAGGTTAACCAATCGCATCAAGTGTTCAAGGTTGCTGCGAGCTCATTGTCACGGTTGCAAAAGTTTAACATTGGACCCATCCAATCATACGCGCGAGCAGTTCTCTTATGCACGTCACCTTAATTATGTGCGCTCAAGGTCAACCGGCCAACCGCCTCTTTATACCATAACTCGCACGTGTTTTCACACGTCTGCGATTAGTGTCCTGCACTTGGCTCACTTCATTCGCTTCTTACGGAAACCGCAAGTTGATTACGTATCCAAACTGTCTTTTTTACTTCTTAGTTATAACTACATCCGTTTCCGCGTTTATCGAATTTACTTCCCAAATTACCTACTACCGTTTTAGCTTTAGTTGAATTTTTTAAACTTCACATTTTTTGTCATCCAAACCCTTTTGATACAGTTACATACATTTTTGGGATGCCTCTAACCTGCCTACGTTTAGACTACATGTATTTTTTGCACTCAAAAAACCTATATAACTTTTATTACGTTTGGCTTTTTAAAACTGGGTAAAATGCCGCCTAAGAGAAGAAAACTTTTTGGACAGCGCACGGCTGCTGTCTCCGCTACAAGATCAGCAAGGGCAAATGAAACCACAGAGTAAACTTCGTTGCACCTTTCACAGATGGCCTCACGCTCTGCAGTCCGAATCTCCACGGAAAGTACCGCTGAACGGACTGAAAGGCTTTCATCAATAGCATCAGTTATATTATCACGACGGGCTAGACTTTCAACTGAAAAGCGTTTACTACAGAATTCACAGGACGAAATACGCGTTTCTAGGGCCAAGGCTTCCGAGTCCCCAACACAGACAATCCTTCGGCGTTTAAGGAATGCTAGCGCTACAGTAGGTTTTAGAGCTTTAGAAAGCCCTGAACAAACCACTTCGCGTCGTCTTAGGAATGCCAAGTCTACATCATCTTCCAGGGTTTCGGAACGACCTAAACAAACCGCTATTCGTCGTTTAAGAAATGCCAGCGCTACTGCGTCTGCCAGAGCTTTAGAAAGTCCTGTGCCGACCGCTAATCGTCGTTTGAGGAATTCCAGATCTAATGCGTCTGCCAGAGCTTCAGAATGCCCTGGGGTACGTCGAGCACGGCTCAACAAAAATGGCCAAATCGCAAGGACAGATGCTCAGCGTCGCGGGTCTGAATTTAGGTGAACAGTGCTTCGCCCATGGACAGCTTTACGTAGGCTGCTCCCGAGTCAGGAGTAAGGATAACGTTTACGTTTACTCTCCAAAAAACAAATCTAAAAATACTACCTACGCAAAAGTCCTATAGCCCATGGTCGGTCACGTTTAAACGCAATGTACACATTTTATGTCAGCTGCATCGTGGGTTCCTTCATTTTTTTAACCCGGTTTATTTAAAGGTCGTCGTAGTATCCACTTGCCATTACTAAGTCATTTCATTAAAGTTTGTCTTGCTCACCAGATTATCCCTTATCACTTAAGCCCCACCATAGCTGCATTCGCACTTACATGTCGACCGCGTAACTATATTCAGTTGCAACACAAAACCAATACGTGGGAAGGTGGATTCGTTTAATTGTCAGAGAAGTCGAGTGCGTCCACACAATTCAGGCCTCAGCAAAAAGAAGTGGGATGATAAAAGAAGAGCAGCATGCAGAGTTATAATATGCATCCTCTCCCGTACACCGTTTGTGTGTTTCTCCCCTTAACATAAGGGCTGCTTTAGGTAACGCTACATGCGATTTATGCTCGCCTCAACTGGCTATTAAAAACTACAAAAAAATTTGTACCGCTTACAAGTACTCGTCCCGGCACCTTCCCATACTTCTGTTATGTGGTTCTGTTTGCGGTAGTGGCAGCGCCGTCTTTTGGGCAAAAGACGCGTCTATTTTTCACGCTATTGCGTTTTACTACGTTGCAACTGATACAAGGCTTCATGTAATGTCTTGCACTCAGGGATAATAAAACCATCCAATCGGAATACAAAGCCATCTGCCACAACTCACCAAAATGTCCAAGTAATTTTCATAGAAAATATGGGTCATCCGACAGGAATCGAACCTGTATCCTATACGGAACCGTCATATAGCCTGGCGTGATTTACCGATTGAGCCACAGAGGAGCGTTCCGGTTAGCACGGTCGATTTTACAGTTTTTAAACTACAGTTGTCCTTGATTTTCTCTTGTACATTCATAGCTGCTCGATTCGTTTCCAAATGTAAACAAATGACCTCAAACATTATGAAATAAACAAAGTCCGTCAATTATTTAAAGACCTTTTCATAATATGTTACGTCATTTGTTTACATTTGGATACGCATCAAGCAGATATGAATGTACGAGAGAAAATCAAGGAGAATTGTACTTTAAAAACAGTAAAATCGACCTTGCTAACCGGAACGCTCCTCTGTGGCTCAATCGGTAAAGCACGTCAGGCTATATGACGGTTCCGTATAGGATACAGGTTCGATTCCTTTCGGAGGGCGCATATTTTCTATGAAAATTTCTCTGACATTCAGCCTGGTAAATGTTATTAATACTATTTATTATAAACAGAGCATTTACTTAAATATTTGTATCTATAAAAAGAACGTATAAACATAAAAATGTCTTAAAATATATATATATATATAAAAGTGAACATAGAAGTCAACACTTAGAGGCGACAGTCTGTTTCATGCTAGTGCAATCGACAGTCTGTTTCATGCTAGTGCAATCGTCAGGTTGCCTGACGATTGCACTAGCATGAAACAGACTGTCGCCTCTAAGTGTTGACTTCTATGTTCACTTTTATATTTACACACGCTCTATCTCTGATATTGAGCACTTTATCCCATAAATATAGCACACTTTAAGACTATATTTCTTCATATATATATATATATATATATATATATATATATATATATATCTTTGCACATGCCTACTACATAGAGGTAAAGTCGAGAAGGAGAGACCACACCGACCACGACCAAACCCCGAAGAACCCAACGGCGGAATAAGCAAAGATCACGATCTCAACATCCAAACCGGCGGAAGAGAGCAGTGCCAGTCGGGCTGGCATAAACAATGCGGACCTTGACAGACCCAGCACCGGACAGCCCGATACAATTATATTTGCTAGATCTTGCCTTAAAAAATCATAAATATGATGATAAATAAAATGAAATAAGATATAAAAAAAATATTGTCTCTTTGAGCCGAATAGGTGGAATTTCTGGCCAAGTGTGTGGGTTTCTCCGTCGCGCCGAGTTGTCCACTAAAAATCAAATTCACGCATATGGCCTCGTTAAACTCTCTCTGATTCACAGCCATCTCCGCCATTTGAGGAGATAGGATGAGTACCCCGATGCTTGGAAGCGTGTAGGTGCCGACAACGGCTTGGTTAAGTAAGATAGATTTGGCATAGTGATTTCTATATATGCCAAATTATCATATACCTAGTTTTTTTCTCCATCAAACATTGTATCACGTAAGATAAGAAATATTTATTTCAGATGTATTGTGCGTTTAAGATGCGCAAGTAGTTCTTCTTCTTCTTCTTCTTCTTCTTCTTCTTCTTCTTCTTCTTCTTCTTCTTCTTCTTCTATAGACCAAGTCCCATCAGGTTGTCAATGATCCCAGCTCTCTTCAACTGCCTATTCTTTACAGCTCTTAGTAATGTTTAACTTTTTAATATCCCTGTTGTGCCATCCATTAAAACAAGCTTGTTAAATACGCTAATTGTTGTTCCTCTTGCCTTCAACATATACCGTGAGTGTCAAATTCTCCAAGCCTTCTTTTTCATTATCGGTCTTAGAAATTTCAACTATCTCTTTCTGATTATAAGCATATTCACTTACGCAAAAGGAAATGGTATGAATCCAATGTCTTCCCCAAGCTATGGGTTCAATAGAGGAAAAAAATTATTGTCTATATTTCTAATATAAGGTGCTGTAACTATTTACATTCTTTACATTGTTCCGACTGTTGACTTCATCTTTATTGTCATATTCACGACGTGTCGACCGTTGTACGCTCCGGCCTTCTTCAGGTGATATTTTGAACCGAATTTTGAACCGAAACCTTTATTGTGTCACCGGGGTAGATTGTTTTTGTTCCACGTACTGTGACTTTTCTGGATAGCTCAGTTTAAATGTATTAAAAAACTCACTTATATACGTATTTGTAGCTGCAAAGGGACGAGAGAAAGAACTAAAGTGTAAAGAGAGAGATAGAGAGGGAGAAAAATTCTAGTTTATGCAAATACTTCTACCCAGGGGTCGTAACTTGCCTGCAGAAATTTAATAACGTGTTTTACAACAGTCATAATTTCATATCTTTCATCAAGCTGCTTTTGTTGCTCTGGGCGCATTATGATCGCCAATTTTTCTCTTGCTTGGTTTTTCTCAATATATCCCTTTTATTATTTTTAATTAATCTCCCATACGTAATCAGCGAATTTCGTTTTTTTTATTTGTGTTAGTTTAAAGGAAGATATGTGGTTGTACCACCTCTTTTTAGACGTTCGCTTCGTAGAACCAATATATACTTTTTATAATTTCTGCGTTCTACAGTAGACTTATAACTTCTATCTATAATTTTTGCTGGGCAAATTCTGTTTCCAATGAACTGCTATTGTTATATTTCATTTTACTGGTTTTCCTTTGAATCTTACCATAGCTTCGTATTTTGCAAGAAGTTTAGTGAATATTCGTACTTTGTTTTGCTATTAGAGTTACGTTAAGTGGTTATTTATGTCACACTGGTGATTTTTTCAATGATTTTATGAAAATAATATCTGTTCGTTGCAGATTTTTTAATTAGTTGAATTATTTTTTACCGTAATTCGTTTGAATATCTGTGTATTTTACTTACATTTAAAAACGTTTGTCGATGATCCTTTTTAATATTTTACCGATATTTGCTTTTACATTTTTATTATGTGGGAGTGTAGCAGCTAGTTAGCAAATGTAGACACGTGAACAAGTTTTTGTTGTGTCAGTTAGCTCCTGACAAAAAAAAAATATGGTAATAAAAAAGTAAAATATATATGTAGGCATTTTATTTTATTTTAGTCGTGCTTTTGTTTCCTGGATGGTGGCTGCTTCTGTCTGCTCTTTATGTCAGGAAGGATAGTGGTAGTCGCCGTTCACCGGTGCAAATACGAACGAAAAATCGAGATGATATCATTTTAAGCGTCTAACAATCGGTTCTATCACCATGAAGATTTTACTCACGCGTAAGCTTGTTAAGCTTTTAATAAGATCCTAAAAGAAAACATTTACATTATTTTCTCTCCATAGGAAATTGAACTCAGTATTAAAGTAAATTTAAAGAAATTAATCGTTTATATTGCGTATATATACTTATATGATGAAGATGTGGAAAAGACAAAGCAAAATCCGAATATGTGAGTTTACTGTTTTTATTTTGTTTTTGTTTTTGTTATTCTGTCGACGTCAGACGTTTCGGTCAAATAGACCTTCTTCAGGGCATGGTTAATGGAGACATATTTATATTAGATTTAAGTTAGATGAAGAGACGATATATACAGGACTGGTCAGAAACAGAAAAACTGAAAAAAAACAGTAAACTCACATATTCGGATTTTGCTTTGTCTTTTCCACATCATCACCATACCGTCGGATCTACATCCACACATTTGCTTACATATACTTATATATAAACTTTTGTCTTATTATCTTTCTTTGTCCTTCATTTGTCATATTTCCTGGGGGGTTTTTTTGTTCTTTCTCCATAATAATGTTTTTCTTCTTTCTCATTCTTTGATACTCGCTATCCCTTTGCATCTTAGTGACTTTATTTCCTTCCTTCGAGTGAAATGATGAAAATAAATAAATAATAAACGTTATTTTACTAGTTATACATATTTAAATCGGCATATTTGTCCACTTACAGGGTGCGATGAGTAAATTGTCGTCATTTTATATTTTTAATTTCGCGCATGCGCGTTGTTGTTTTTTATTTTGTTGACTGCACAGCATAGTAGGATCAGTTGGGCACTGTCTGTAAAAAAAAAAAAAAAAACATGAAATAATTCACTCCGTAGAAATTTGGAAACGGTATACTGCACTGGTTGACATTCAGCCGGAAGCTCCAATACGAACGTTTCAGCGTGTTTGGGTGTTAATCTGTGGATGATGCAGAGGATTTGAAAAGAGTTGGATGAGTCTAATGGTGATTACGAAGGTGGTTGGAGTGATCATTAGTGATGGCGACGTTATACCCACGTTCATCCTACCAGAGGACCTCAGACCCAACACGGGAGCGCTACATCAAGTGCCTTGAAGCGAAAGTGCTGCACTGGGTCAAGAGAGTGGTTCTTGGAAGACCCTGTGGCAACTGAACTCTGCATTATGCCTCACAAGAAGGAGAACCTCAGTCATGGCTGTCAGACAATTTTTGTGGCCACATCTCTCCTTACATTTGGCAACCTAACTTCACAGACTGCAGTCCTCTTGATTATTATGGGTGGGGCGCAGTTGCGCAAGAGACCAACAAAACTCTTTATAACGCCAAAGATGAACTGAAGGCAAGGATTATGGCAGCATTCACTAACTTAAACAAGAAGACCATCCACATATAGTTGCAGGAGATTCCGAAGTCGTCTGGAGCCTGTGGTTGGACCCTATGGCGATTGTATTGAAGAAATTTAATCTTTAGTATTTCAAGATATTTTTGTGTAATGTTATTTTCGTTTTTGCGTAATTTAGACGAGAATTTATCCATCGCATCCTATACAAACATTGAAATTAACGACTGCCAGCTTATATGGTCGAGTGTCGTATAAAAAATGTAGCTTTTGGTTCCGATTGAAATACAACCATGTAAACAATTTATTTAGAAAAAACATTCACAATTTCCTATCCAAAACGGAAACGATTTGCAGCACACGTAATTCAAATTAAAAATCGATTTTAATCGATTTAATACCTCACCAGTGAATATCATTTGAAATAATCTTACGTCTTTTAATTAAAAGAGAACGAAGACGTTTCAGTTGATCTTTTGAATAATTTAGAAAAATGATATATTAATATAAATATATATGATATAAATATATACGAATATAATATAAAAGGCACAAACACTAATATTCCATGGTTATAATTTATTACATTGGAATCGCAATCACGATCCAATTCATCAGACCTACAAATACCAGACCTACAAATATCAGACCTACAAATACCAAACGTGCAAATATCAGACCTACAAATATCAAACCTATAAATATCAGACCTACAAATATCAGACCTACAAATACCAAACCTACAAATATCAGACCTACAAATACGAGACCTACAAATATCAGACCTACAAATACCAAACCTACAAATATCAGACCTACAAATACCAGACCTACAAATACCAAAGATACAAATATCAAACCTACAAATACCAGACCTAAAAATATCAGACCTACAAATACCAAACCTGCAAATACCAGACCTACAAATATCAGACCTACAAATATCAGACCTATAAATATCAGACCTACAAATATCAGATCTACAAATACCAAACCTGCAAATATCAGACCTACAAATATCAGACCTACAAATACCAAACCTACAAATATCAGACTTACAAATACCAGATCTACAAATATCAGACCTACAAATACCAGACCTACAAATATCAGACCGACAAATATCAAACCTATAAATATCAGACCTACAAATACCAGACCTACAAATACCAAACCTACAAATATCAGACCTACAAATATCAGACCTACAAATACCAAACCTACAAATATCAGACCTACAAATATCAAACCTACAAATACCAGACCTAAAATATCAGACCTACAAATACCAAACCTACAAATACCAGACCTACAAATATTAGACCTACATATATCAGACCTACAAATATCAAACCTATAAATATCAGACCTACAAATATCAAACCTACAAATACCAAAGCTACAAATATCAGACCTACAAATACCAAACCTACAAATAACAGACCTACAAATATCAGGCCTACATATATCAGATCTATAAATATCAGACCTACAAATACAAGACCTACAAATACAAGACCTACAAATACCAGACCTACAAATATCAAACCTACAAATATCAGACCTACAAATACCAGATCTACAAATACGAGACCTATAAATATCAGACCTACAAATACCATACCTACAAATACGAGACCTACAAATAACAGACCTACAAATATCAGAGCAACAAATTCAAAATATATGAATATAAATATTTTTACTCTCCAGGCGAATGGATTTCAGAAAATGATTAGACATTTGTAAAAGTTTTGTTATTATTTTTTATATTTTTTCTACCAATACAATGCTGCAAAATCCAGAGTAAAGTGGTAGAGAATAAGGCTGTTCTGGGGGAGTAACAGGTGGAATCAAGCAGTGCAGATCATGAGGATATGTAGAATGGATAATGGTTAACTCTAGATTTGATCACGGAAGCATTCTCCTGGGTGTTTTTTTCACGAAACAATAGGAATTATTATTATTATTATTATTATTATTATTATTGTTATTATTATTATTATAAAACTTTCTCCTTTCGCGTGGCTTTTTCGCTTCAAACCGGAAATCTTGCATTATGGGACATCTCCATCAAGTCGCACGACCTCAGGCAGGTAGCACATTTCGCAAAATATTTACAGTGCTAAGTAACACATATTTCTAAAATGGAGGGATACTACGCTTTGTTCCCATTGTTTTTCATGTAGATTTTAAATTTGGTGGTACAGATCCCAACGAACATTAAGGAATGAGACGTCGGAGTACCCAGCATCGAAATTAAAGTCATACATTGTGTAATATTATTATTTTTTTTTTATTTCCTTTGATATCTGCCGTTTACACATTTCTTTCCGGGTCGCGCCCAGGGACCTAAGGTTAGAAATGGTATCATGACAATTTCCACTGCAAAAAAATAAAAATAAAAATAAAAAAATAATTATTACATAGATAAAGCCCTTCGTAAAGTGTGGGCTGTACTTGCCAGAATAATTTTTTGTATCTCTTTGAGGCATGGACTTCCAGGGATCCCTTAAATTAGTCTACTGGAATCTTTTCCAACCAATCCTAAGGCTCCAACTACAACAGGGATTGTTGATGTCCCCATGTGCCACATTTTTGAGATTTCTATTTCAAGGACCTTGTATTTTGACAGCTTTTCGAATATCTTCAAAGATACATTGCAGTCTGCAGGGACTGCCATATCAATAAGGAGGCACTTTTTTTGTTTGTGGTCTTTAATAACAATATCTGGGCGGTTGGCTTATTATTAATATTATTGTTATTATTATTATTATTATTATTATTATTATTATTATTATTATTATTACTATTATTATTATTATTACCCTAACCTTAGGTGGCACGACCATGACGCCTTGCCAAATCCTCATAAATAATGAACAATACCGTTTTGATCGCATGAAGAGACTGAAAGACATATCAGAGATGCTACTTGGTTTCAGTGAGAAAAAAAAAGAAGGGAAGATAAAAGTGTTTAACGGCTGTTTCAGTGAAATGTAAAAAATCGTCAATTTGAAATCTTGTCATTTGTACCTCCTCACTTCCTAAAATAACCACCAGCATTCATATTTGATTGTTATTGCAATATTAAGGATGCTAAGCTTAAATATTTATCGATGACGTAGGGGAATTTCTAGAAATATTTTATTGACGTAGAACTCGCCAAGAGCTTATTCTGTCATTAACTGAAGAAGTAAGATATATCCGAAAATTCAAATAAGAAAACCGATAATGACCACTGTAATTACAATGTCTCCATGCCTAAAAAACATTGCCTTCTGATATATATATATATATATATATATATATATATATATATATATATATATATATATATATATATATATATATATATATATAATATATATATATATATATATAATATATATATATATATATATAAAAGTGAACATAGAAGTCAACACTTAGAGGCGACAGTTTGTTTCATGCTAGATGCAATC
>OZ038483.1:30946576-30949076 GCA_964036315.1 Acanthosepion esculentum | reverse complement strand
TCCAGTGTATTCAGCTATCTCAGTCAGTAGCAAAGATTTCTCTTTCTATTAGAGTATGTATTTGGTTCTATTTAATGACCAATCTCATCCAAAAACCAGAAAATGAAAGTGTAAAAATTAACCAGACCGAAATTGTCAGCTGAATTTAACATTTACCGTGATTCGATGACTACTTACTGTCTAATAAATATACCTTAAGAGATTTTTATTTTATGATATATATATATATATATATATATATATATATATATATATATATATATATATATATATATATATTAATTAATATACATAACATCATACATTAATTGCAAAACTCAGAGTTTCATGCCGAAGCAATTTTCAAATGCTGGAATTATTTATTTTTATTATAATTCCAGCATTTGATAATTGCTTCGTCATGAAACTCGCGGTTGTGGGATTAATGTAAGATATTTGAATATATACATATATATATATATATATATATATATATATATATATATATATATATAATCATTTATTTAAATATTATAACATAAATATGTTATAAAATCACTACAAAAATAGCCATTTTGTTTCAACACTCCCAGTGCCTTATCAAGTGATGATGTTGAATGTAGAATAAATGGTTTTCTATAAATGGTTATTGGAATTTACTCCGTATATACCAATATCACACTTGGATACATATATATATATATATACATATATACATATATATATATATATATATATATATATATATATATATATATATATATATATATATATACTCCGTGATACGATCCAAAGAAGAATCAGCAATATTACTGGTCTTGATTTGGTGGCTCATCTTCAGTCACTGACACACCGCCGTAAGGTTGCCTCTCTATGACTTTTTATAAATACTTTCATGGCAATTGTTCGGATGACCTATGGTACTTAGACTGTATGGCTTTAAGCGCGGGCTAAACTGGTAGCGAGATCTCAACAATTTACAGTTGATCTGATTAGATGTAGCCGTAACTTCTATGATAACAGCTTCTTTTCTATCACTTCTCGCTTGTGGAACTCCATTCCAGCTCCATGCTTTCCAACTAACTTTAATCTGTAAAAATTTAAATGCAGTATCAATCACACATTGCTAATGTTTTTGTTGCTAATTCCTACACACCCTGTGACTCCCTACGCCTTAGTGGTTGTAATGTCTTGCTTAGGGTGATACCGATTTAATATATATATATATATATATATATATATATATATATATATGGTGGGGAGAGGGTAAAGTGTTGCGAAACAAACTTTTCTCAACGTTATTTATTTATTTATTTTTATTGTTTTTTTTTTATTCCTATCTAGTTCAAATCGGCTTCTGATTGGCTGGTTAGTTAGTAACTGCAATGTTATTGGATATTTTCGTCACCGTTAGAACTAAGAGAATTATCATCATTACCGCTATCGTTTATCATCGCCATCGTTATCAAAACGACCTCAGTATCTACCACAATCTTAACCCAGTACCTAAGAGCACCGCTATCTTCTTTATCACAATGTGTATCATTCTTTCTCAGACATATAAACCTAGACCGCTTTGACATTATCACTGTCATTCGTTATCAGCGCTGTTATTATCAATACCAAAAACTATTACCACCGCCGCCATTGCCAGCCACTGCAACTAAAGCTGGTGACATTGTCACCAAGTTAAACACCCTTGATGACGTCATCAGAGAAAAAAAAGATAATTGTCAAGGCGACGTGTACAGCCAGGAGCATACACTCTCTCATTTTGTAATCATGTTGTCATTTCCGGTTCTAATTTAAACAAGACTTAGTTCTACTTGTGTCCTCTCTTACAGACTCATTTCCATTTTTTTTCCTCTTTTCTGCTTCTCATTTCCTTTTCTTCCTTGTTGGTTTTCTCTTTCTTGCATTTCCAAACATTCGGTTCTCTCGATTTTCCCCTCCCACTAATCATTTCAGTAATTCTTCGGTCCCCAATTTCACTCACCCAAGAAGACCATTGTGCAACACAAACAGTTCTCTCCGATAAGCCCGCTTGCATTCATTAGACAGATTGATTGAAAAGTAAAACTCCCTATGTTATATATGGTGGACTCTCCCGTCTAACTATATTTTTTACAAGACGGGAGAGTCCATCATACATAAAATAGGGAGTTACTTTTCAATCACCCTGTATTTCTTTAGCGGGCTTTCCCCCAACGTGTATAAATCTTTCTTTCTAACTCCTTTTCTTTTCACTCGTAATTCTTCTTACCACATTACTAATTCCTCTCACACAGACATTATTCTTTTCCCTCTCTTATTCATTATCTATCTTTACCCGTCTCAGTACTTCACAGACACAATGCTCACCTTTCTCTCTCACTGCCGCCCTTTCTTTTACCTACCTATTTTCCTTATCTGTTTCGTTTTCTCCCTTCTACTCGCTGTGTTTCTTGTCCAATCTCTCACACACAGCTCTCGCTTGCGTTCTCACTTCCACCCTTTCTTTTATGCGCTATTTTTCTTATCT
>OZ038483.1:30907160-30946376 GCA_964036315.1 Acanthosepion esculentum | reverse complement strand
GAGAGAGAGAGTGAAAGAATGGAAGACAGAAAGAGAGAGATAAGAACAAAAGAAAAAGAGAAAAGGAGAGAAAGATAAAAGACAGAATAAATAGAAAGAAAGAAAGAAAGAAAGAAAGGGTAAGTAAGAGAAAAAGAAAGAGAAATATATTTTGAGAGAGACATTGAGAGCGAAAAAGAAAGAATGAGAGAGAGAGAAAAGAAAGAAAGAAAGAGAAGGGGGAAATGAGAGAGAAAAAAGAGAGAGACTAGAGAGAGAAAGAAAGAATAAGAAAAGTGAAAGAGAAGGAAAGTGAGAATGAGAGAGTAAGAAAGATAGAGATACAGAGAAATAGATAGAGTGAAAGAAAGAGAGAGAACGAAAGATAGAGAGAGAGAGATAAAGAGGGAGAGAAAGAGGGAGAGAAAGAGGGAGAGAAAGAATGAGAGAGGGTGAAAGAATGGAAGACAGAAAGAGAGAGATAAAATCAAAAGAAAAAGAGAAAAGGAGAGAAAGGTAAAAGAGACAGAATAAATAGAAAGAAAGAAAGAAAGAAAGAAAGAAAGAAAGAAAGGGTAAGTAAGAGAAAAAGAAAGAGAAATATTTTGAAAGAGACATTGAGAGCAAAAAAGAAAGAATGAGAGTGAGAGAGAGAAAAGATAGAAAGAATGAAAGAAAGAAAGAAAGAAAGAAAGAGCGAAAGAGAGAACAATAAAATAATAAAATTTTGAATGAAGTCGAACATCGGACGATAGAGCGACAGTCCTTAATTTGGGTTTGGATTTGGTATTAGGAGTCAAGGATTTAAAAGGTATCTTCCTTTATAATTATTATCTTGACATTCCTTTCTTTTTGTTTCTTTGTTGTTGTTATTTATCTTTTCTCCCGCAGAAGATTTAACTGTGTCACAGTAATATAGAAAAAAAATTTAAAAATGACGAGAAAAATATTCGACAACAAAAGAAGCGGGGATCCGAATCCGTATGTCTGCGCATGCTTGCTTGTTTATATGCAGAAATAAGAAAGAGAGACGCCGCCATTACGTCTGCATTTTTGTATTTCGGTTTTTGGGGGGGTTTTTTTTCGTTTTTCAATTAGAGGGATGGAGAAAAAAAATCTGATAAAAATGATCCCAAGGATAGTTTCTTTAAGTCGGACATCGGAAAGTGTAAATTAAAAATAATTCCATGTCCTTAAGTTGAAAAATGAATATTTGTTGTAAAAATAGGTGCCTCTTGGATCACTTAAAAGGAAACTGTTAAACACGATAACAAGTCACTTCGTTTTTATTAAATTCGTGTTATAAACATTTACAGTGGGCAGGATATCAGCCTGGAAAGTGAAATGGGCAAGCTGAATTCTAATTCTGGTCTAGCTATCGTTTTCACTTTACACGAAAGCTCTACAAAAAGGCATGAATCCATCTCGTCCTCCAACCCCCTACTATCAGTTAAATAACATTGGTCTCTCTAGTATTTGGTGGCAGCAAGGCTGGGAGAGAGAATACTCTGAATTTAAAACCATGGAGAATGTAACGCGAACCTATCGTTTTCAAGAAGACTTCACACTTCAGAGAAACTGTGAAGAGCCATGATTAAAGAAAATGATTCTTTATCAGACCACACAGACTGGCGCTACAGGATCACAAACAAAAAGCATTACCAAAGAGCAAAACCCACATTACTGGAAGAGCAGCAACAACAAAACAGATCGCACCAGTAAACAGAAACGAAAATAAACGTTAATATTCCCCACAGCTAAAAGAAATTGTTTGGAAGGAAACTCGCATCAATCCGAGGACTTGAGACGCCTAATCTATAAAATTATTATTATTGTGGTGTCTTCACACAAATGAGGCTATTGTGGACTCTTACACTTACTATAAAGTAGTAGGAAAATAAGTCTCGGAGGGAACCGTGCCATATCCTGTTCAACTGTCAAACTCTCTGCCTTGAGCAGAGAGGAACCCGAACGAGTCTTTGCCGAAGTGCAAAGTTTCGTCCGGGGTGGTAGACAGGCTCGGACCCGTTTCTTCGGGTTCTACGGGAATATTTTTGGTCGAGCCTACGGGCTCAAAGAACCCACGGTAAACTTGGTCTTAGCCACATACATCCCTCGTGGGGGGTAAGTTAAATATTAACAGTGCCATATCCTGTTAATTACTGTCAAACTCTCTGCCTTGATCATAGAGGAACTCGGATGAGGCTTTGCCGAAGGGCAAAGTTTCGTCTGGGGAGGTAGACAGAACCTGGACATGTTTATACGGGTTCTAAGGGAATATTTTTGGCCAAACCTACGGGCTCGGAGAACCCACGATAAACTCGACCTTGTGCCACAAACATCCCTCGTAGGGAGGCTGTTAAATATTAACAGTGCCATATCCAGTTCAACTGTCAAACTCTCTGCCTTGGCAGAGAGGAACCGGGACGAAGCTTTGCCGAAGGGCAAAGATTCGTCCGGAGAGTCGGACAGAACCTGAACCCGTTTATATGGGTTCTAAGGGAATATTTTTAGCCGAGACTACGGGCACGGAGAACCCATAGTAAACTCGCCCTTGTGCCACATACATCCCACGTGGGGGGCTGTTAAATATTAACAGTGCCAGACTGTTCAACTTTCAAAACTCTGCCTTGAGCAGAGATGAACCCGGACAAGGCTTTGCCGAAGGGCAAAGTTTCGTCCGGGGTGGTAGACAGATCCTGAAAACATTTATGTGGATTCTAAGAGAATATTTTTGGCTGATCCTACGGGCTCGGAAAACCCACGTTAAACTCGGCCTTGTGCCACAGACATCCCTTATTGTTAAATATTAACAGTTCTAGACTGTTCTACCGAGGCTGTAGCAGCTGTTCGAAGCTTCTGTCGAACTCTGCCTTGGGTAGAGAGGAACCCGGACGTGGCTGTGCCGAAGTGCAGAATTTCTTCCGGGGAGGTAGACAGACCCGAACGCGTTTATGCGGGTTCTACGGTGATATTTTGTGTGAGACTACGAGCTGCGATGACCTACGTTAAACTCGGCCTTATGCCACATATATCTCTTGTGTGTGTGGCTGGAGCTGTTAAATATTAACAGTGATATAGCTTGTTCTACCGAGGCTGTGACTGTTCGCAGCTCATGTCGAACTCTCTGCCTTGGACAGGGGGGAACCCGGGCGAGGCTGTGCTGAAGGGCAGTGTCTATTCCGGGGAGGTAGACAGAACCGAACCCGTTTATGCGGGTTCTACGATGATTTTTTGGCCGAGCCTACGGCTCGGATGGCTCACGTTAAACTCGGCCTTGTTCTACATGTACCCTAATGTGGGTGAGGGTTGCTAAAAATAACAGTGATATAGACTGAACGCTGGTCAACCGGCACACACTCACAAGTCGTGTAACACACTTATTTTCAATATACTATTTATTGCAACCTCTTGTTTCTTATTTTTTTTTTAACCATTACTTGGTCACAATAATTCTTTTGCTAAAGATTTTTATAAATTTCAACTGACAGCAATGCTAAGTGTTCGGTCAGTGATTTTATTTATTTTACACTATATCCCGACGAAACGGAGTATCAGAATCTACAAATGAATAAATAAGTTGATATTCTATATGAATATCATTTAATATGTCTGATCTCCTATGTGAAACGGTATCATTCAGAGTGAGCACGAATACAGACCCCCAAATTATTACGATGCATCACATGAGATTGAAAATCGATTTATTCTCCAAGCTTAAACTTTCTAACAATATTGCACCAAATAATCTACTTGCTATGATGTGCTGTTCATTTTACTGTGTGTAACAGTAAAAATCACACCCACAAATAGGTTTACGGAATATATATATATATATATATGTATATATATATATATATATGAAGAACTATACTCTTAAGGTGTGCTATATTTATGGGATAAATTGCTCAATAGCAGAGATAGAGCGTGTGTGAAAATAAAAGTGAACATAGAAGTCAACACTTAGAGGCGACAGGCTGTTTCATGCTAGACGCAATCGTCAGGCCAGCCTCGTGGCCTGACGATTGCGTGTAGTATGAAACAGACTGTCGCCTCTAAGTGTTGACTTCTATGTTCACTTTTATATTTATATATATATATATATATGTGTGTGTGTGTGTGTGTGCGTGTGTGAATATATATATATATAAATATGTATATATATATGTATGTGTGTGCGTGTGTGAATATATATATATATATATATATATATATGTATGTGTGTGCGTGTGTGAATACATATATATATATATATATATATATATATATATATATATATATATATATATATATATATGTATGTGTGTGCGTGTGTGAATATATATATATATATATAAATATATATATGTGTGTTATTTCATATTTACTACTGACACTATTGGTCGGTGTTTGAGGACAAGCAGAACACAATAGGATACTGAATACTGTTTTTTTTTTCAAAACAAGGGGAGAGGCTTCCCCATTTGCTTGACTGGTGTAGCACTATCTTTCTACTCTCATTCTAAAGACGGATTCTGGGGTCTAATAGTTTTAGCATGCTTCTCAACGGCAAAGATGGCCAGGGTTCGAACCCAACTAAAAACTAGGATTTTGAATACTGTTCTTTAATATGTAAGAACAATAAACAATTATGAAACTTGCACAACTCATCATTTAACACTTTGAATTCAAACTTCGAGTTATTGTCAACCTTTCGATCTGAATTTTGAACAAACTGTTTCTGTTATGTTTTAAATAATTGATCTTATATGTTCGTCAATAAACTTTATTCGTTACATCTCTACCATATACTAATTAGCTCTTTCTACGATCATATTACCATCAAACTCGGTATAATAGTGAGATTAGGTTAATTTACTACTGTCACGCAATGAAATTCCCGAGAGCCACTCAAGTTAGATGGTTACCGACTTAGGTTGTAGTATTTAGACAATGGTTGATCTTAGACTGGAAGTGGTTGAGAATATCGTGAACGTGAAACAAAATTCTCTTGGCAATCTGTTCCATAAAGCAACGGTCTTTAGAAAGAAGCAGGAACTTAACACTGGTATACGAAAGAAATGAGGCTGGGTAGACCCCGTGCATATGATATGGAGAGTCCTAGCTGTGAACTTCTGACTTTGGTATAAACTAAGGAATGTGGCTTATCAGTACTTTGTAACGATAGACCAGCGAGAGGATTGTGATGTTTCGTCTGTGGGAAACGGGTTGTAAGGTGGAAAATAATGAATCATCTAATAGACCACGTAGACGATTTTGAAAAAAAAAGACTTTGATTTAACTCTTGTAAAATCAGAGCTTAATAGAATGGAACCGGGTACTTTCTGGATCTTTACAAGGGACCGACAATTTTTCTAGCATCTTTAGAGATGGATCGTATACATAAGTTCCACATGAGATCTGGGATGGGTCTGAGTCCCAGTCGACATTCAAAGCAAGGTACCTCATTGAGTGTACAGGAACAAATTAAATGATATGGAAATGTTACTCGCTTGGCTTGGGCGGTACTGAATGCTACAAAAAAATCCCCTCACATTGAGCTGTTAGATCTCAGAGAGAAAAAAAAATCACCTGCCAAGTGTTTGTCATAAGCCTTTTTCCATAAACAGAGGTTCGAATATATACTAAATAGTCTGGTAAAAGGTCATATGTGTGAGCACCAATGAAAATTGAACCGTGTGTAGTAATGCTATCAGAGTCTAGCCCGCTGCAGTAACATGTTTTCTCCTTTTATGCTGTTTTCAGCTATAGGGATACAGACGGAGATTAGCTTATTCGGACGCAATGCAACACTTTAAGAGCATCCAGTAAGAAACTGTTGTTGCCTTTGGAAAAAAAAATGTAATCTTTCTAATTAGTATTTTGCAGCAAGGCTTGTCAAACATTCACAAGACCGAAAATATATGGGTCTCAGTAAAAATCGAACTCACTCCACGAGAATCGCTCTGCGAGACGAACCTTTCGATTGTAATTATTCTTGTATGTACCGTGTCCCTTTAGAACGTTAACGATCATGGATCGATACAATTTCCTGTCCTTTGTAGCTCTTAATATTTTTTGGCGGGTGATTTGCCATCACTCTCAAGCCCTGCTCCGCCATTCATTCACTTAAGCTGGCCAGGTCGATTATGCATTGCTTTCCGCTGTCTCTATTACCGTCGACCTGTCCAATGCGTATCAGATTCTCCAAGCCCACTTCGGTTCTGATACGTCCTAAGAAATAATTAATGCCAATTTGAAATTAATGTTAATAGTCCCAGCTAATTGTTACATAATTAGAATTTTCCTTCAATCCTTAAAATTTCATACATTCTTAAACTCCTTAGATCTAAAGAGTAGATCTTATTGAAGCTGTTATGGATTCATTAGTATTTTATAAATTTAAATAAGGAGGAATTATGTCTGTCTGTCCTCATCTCCTTGCATCAATAGAACGGTATCGTGAACATATAATGAATTTATTATCACTCTTTTATTGTTATATATTACGAACAAATGGAGTTTAGCATATAAGCACTAATATAAATTTGCATAATTCTTAAGAAGCTTATTTTTATAAATATTTCAACTGTGTTATTTGTATTTCATTCAATATTCATTAGAAATTGTTTTTTTTTCTTCGTGTTTGTACAGAAAGAATTTACATTCGCCTTGTCAAAATCTATAGAAAATTCATAAATAAATTCCTTATAGCTCATAAAAATAAGCATCAAAATAACTGTGTATATATCTAAAAAGATCTAAAATAAATGTAATTTTAATTCCTAAAATTAACTGTCTTTTAAGAAGACTTTTTTTTTAAGTATTCATTTTTTTCATAGAATTCTGTAATTGTAGCATTCGTAGTAACCATTGTTGACAGCCGACATATCACTTTACGACAAATTAGTCAAACTTTACTGAATTATTTAAACAAGGGAAATAAATCATTTCCTTTTTTTTCTGGTATATATTCATTTCTTTGGGGTTCCAACCAGAGACCTAAGGTCAGAAATGTCATCATGACATTTTCTACTAATCATTTTTTGAGGAAAAAAAACAACAAAAATCTATCATTATTATTATTATTATTATTAATACAAGCATTAGAAGATTATTCAAATGAAACATTTGAACATGGTCAGATCTATATAGCTATGACGAGTAAAAAATTCAACTGAACTTATAATGACAAAAAGAATAGATGTAATTATAAAAATATTGTTTATACAGAAATTGTTGTGAAGTAACAGTGGTTCAGTTATATTTTACTAGGACGGGTATTATCTGGTAACAGTGCATAAACAGAACACACAAAAGTTTGGAGATTTCAAATTTTGATTACTTTTAATTCGCTTGCTTAATTTAAAGAAAAACTCATGCCAGATTTAAAAGCAGCAAAACGAAATCATCGCACGAACATGGCGAAATGGTTAGCAAGTGTGTCTCTCTCGAACAATTAAGACTGAAGGAGAAGTTATATCATCACTGGTTTCGCCATATTTTCGGCCGAGTGCCACATCTAAACTACGCTTAGTAAATCACTACAGACAAAACCTTTAATAAATGTTGCCAAGAATCGAACGAAAGATATGCAAATGTAACAACTATTACGTCACAGGTTCTATTTGTTTTCTTCATCTAATTGTGATCGCCTCTTTGGTATACTTAGGTGCTTAATGCAAGGGGGCTTAATATTTAGGAGATACGATTATTTTCAAAACGCAATAAACGGGGATCTTAAAAAAAAAGTGGGGTTAGGAAATCTTTTAAAATGCCAAAAAGAAAAAGCGAAATAAAGGAATTTGTTTTAATAATCTTAGTGGGAAGGTGAAGTAATGAGTAGCGGCTCAGACTGAGGAATCGGAGAGCCGAGTTATATATAGTAAAAATACCAAAAATACATTTGGCAACCTACTCATCAGTCATGTATCAAAAGATTACATCATCACCTTATCTAGTATCCCGGATGGCACATAACTGAGTGGGATCGAAAAATGGCCTAAAAAACAAATATCCTCACCCCTTACATAAGGTACTCAAGTATAGCTACCAATTGGTAATGTTTGGTGTTGACCATGTTCACCGTAGTCTATGAATATAGAATCCAGCGCAGTACGTAATCTGCACAATGAAACAACGCCAATACCACTAGCAGCAGCTGTTCAGTAATTTTTTAGTCTTCGATATCACACATTGGCAGTGAATATTCGGAAAAAAAATGGCCGCCTTTATACACGTGGCACTGAATATTTTGAGCCTTCTGATTGGTTAACTCTTCTATTGGTGAACTATAAAATGAATCAGCTCATTTTGGTTAGCTCACTAATATATTAAAGTACTCATGAACTGTAACATTTGGTATTTACTGAATTCTGCTAATCTGTAACAGGTACATATGGAATAGAAATCAGACTGAAGAAAAAACATTAACTGTAAACGTACAGAATGCATAGTTGCCAGCAAAAGGGACAACCTAGCAGGGAAGTTGCGTCTCATGGTATAAAAAAAAGTAAACGATGCAGAAATTTAGCATTCTGGGTTGTTTTTTGTTTTTTTTGCTTGCTTGTTTAGCGGCATATCAACTGCTTATGGGTCATTTAATGTCGAAATTTAATTTTCTTGAGAGAATTAGTATTTTCTTTCAAAAATGTATTGCTGGGAATTTTTTTTAAGTGTATTGCTGCTAATATATATATATACATATATATATATATATATATATATATATATATATATATATATATATATATATATATATATGAAGAAATATAGTCTTAAAGTGTGCTATATTTATGGGATAAAGTGCTCAATATCAGAGATAGAGCGTGTGTAAATATAAAAGTGGACATGGAAGTCAGCACTTAGAGGCGACAGTCTGTTTCATGCTAGTGCAATCGTCAGGCCTAACGATTGCACTAGCATGAAACAGACTGTCGCCTCTAAGTGCTGACTTCCATGTCCACTTTTATATTTATATATATATATATATATATATATATATATATATATATATATATATATATGTACAAAAATGTAATGCTCTGTCGACTGGGGATTCAGAATAAGCCGACCATCCCTCTGCAGATGGGCAAGACCTCCCGCCGCGCAGTGTCATCCTAGATATGACGATAAACTACATCCAGAAGCAAGGGCTTTGATCAAAATGTTTTGTTGAGCTTGGAACCACCTTAATTGCTGTTGTTCCCAGGTTCACCCTGACCTGGGGTGGTAGCACCTATTAGGGTTCCAGCTATGGCCAATAATTAACCCCTAAATTGGGGTCAAAAAGCTATGAAAATGTAAAAATAGATTTTATAGTAAAAATACCAGCAATACATATTTAAATTATTAACAGCAATACATTTTTTAAAAAAATTGTTACCAGCAATAAAGATTGGCATTAAATATCCAATTAAAACAAACCACACCAAACCAAACCAAACCAAACCATCAATGAAACCAGACTCTCCACAAACTCTTTTTACAACAATACGTCAATGGAACCTGATCTCCTACAAACTTATATCTTACAAAGTATATATAATCTATTTATACGAATCTATTCGAAAAATCTTTCCAGCATTAAATAATCCATTGAGGTTGATATATCGTAAAAAAGAATGAACCCAATCAAAAATATATTGATGGTATTTATTTTACTATGAAAATGTATTGTTGGTATTTTTACTATAAAAATGTACTTTTATACTTTCATAATGTTTTGACCCAAGTTTGGGGTTAACTATTTGCCCGGAGCTGGAACCCTAACAGGTGCTACCATGGCGGGTCAGGACGGACCTGGGAACAACATCAATTAAGAGGTGATACCACGTTCCTCAAAACCTGCTGATCAGAGCCCTTGATGATGGATGCAGTTTATCGTCATACCCAAGTCGGAAAAGTTTTTGTGGAAGTACAAAGCTTTACTTAAGGAATAAAAGCTGTCATATTAAAAATCATTTCATAGCAAAAAAGAAACATCTTTTTTTAACTTCTTGTTAATCATTTCACCTAAAGCAAGGCGATAATGCCACTAAGACGCAAGGGAAAATCGGAAGATTTTAATGGAGAGAAAGAACAATAAAAGAAAAGAATTCAGGAAAACAGAAGAATGCAATTGACTTTGAATTTACATTTTTGAAGATTGTAGCCGACAGGGAAGCAAGAAAGCGGAATTTCCAGATTTGAAAAGGAAATATTAGAAGAGAAGTGAAGGTTACATCTAGTTACTTCAATAGTTAAACTATAAATCACTAGGCAATCTAGTAGTGCGCTTAAATTCACGCGGTCGAAGTCCTAAAGAGGAGAGCTCCTTAAAATTGCCTTGAAAATATTTGTAGAATTGAAGCCACGTCACGACGTTGGAAAAGTGACTTAAGTCGAGATACCATGTCAACACCGACAACATTACAGAGCCTTCTTTGGATTTTGTCTGTCATTCATAACAAAAATGATACGTCAATATATATATATACACATATATATATATATATATATATATATATATATATATATATATATATATATATATATATATATATATATAAAAGTGAACATAGAAGTCAACACTTAGAGGCGACAGTCTGTTTCATGCTAGTGCAATCGTCAGGCAAGTTGCCTGACGATTGCACTAGCATGAAACAGACTGTTGCCTCTAAGTGTTGACTTCTATGTTCACTTTTATATTTACACACGCTCTATCTCTGATATTGAGCACTTTATCCCATAAATATAGCACACTTTAAGATTATATTTCTTCATATATATATATATATATATATATATATATATTACTGTAAATTGGTAATACCGAAATATAACGATTATAACAACAGCTAAAGCATTTTAACGGTCCTCTCTCCTCAGAACAAATGTCGAGGACACGAAAGTTCATATGGACTATAAAATTAAGCACTACCAGACTTAGATTATATGCAAAAATAACTGTAACATTAAAGTCTAGTTACTTTTATGCTCACCAAATAATATTTCAGCTTACACAGAGATGGCTGGTAGGACTTAATGTACACGGGTTCCATATCTGAGTTTTATACTAACAGATGATAGAAAGCGTGTCAGATAACCAAAGGCGTATAATAATAGCGAAAGATGCTTTTCAGAATCTAAGCATGGTATTAAAAGATCGAAAAGTGTCCTTTGAATGAAAGGAAACACTTTTAGACTGTCATCTAATTTTTTGCAAGTAATGGTGAAGTTTTTCTTCATATATGAATAATTTTTCTTAAAGCACGGTAGGTGGTTCTACGTGCTAATATTGAGATCAACATGGACAGCGTATGTGAGAAATGAGGAAATACGAAGTAGAATAGAGACTAGAAATAGACCGATGATAACAATTAGAAAGAGAGAGCTGAAATTTGGGGGAATCATGAGGAAAGATGGCTTGGAGAATTTAACACTCACGAAGTATATGAAAGCAAGAGGAAACTGCGAGTAATCAAATTGACAATTCTGAGTAAGCGGAAGGCAGAACAATTACAACGAAGACAAAATGACATCGTAAAAATCAAAATTTACTTAGAGCAAGAGAAGGCAGAACATTTTGGGGAACCGTAGTCCCCATGTCGTGAAGAGAATGTGTAAAAAGAAGGAAAAAAATTTGTGAGAGATTCTTGTCTTTCCGATAACCTTATATATAAAATACCATGTATGTGTATGTGTTTGTGCGTGTGTGTGTGCAAGCAGTTCCTCCGCTCCCACTGGTCCGATTTCAATGATTCATAGCTCATTCAAAAGCCCTAGAAAAGTTAGTTGCAGGGAACGATTTTCACTGAGCTCAGATTCAGGGTTGACAGATTATGCGAGGTTACAAATATATATTAATATATTATATTAGCCATTATCGTTGCTTTCATGGTTCAAGGGGAATAACTTATTTTTCTTTTGTTTCCAAAATTGCAGCTAGCTTAAAATTTTAAGCTAGCTTAAAATTTTAAGCTAGCTTAAAAACCGCTTTATCGGGCGGCATTATAATAGCTTCTGTGGAGGACTCTTGATTTGGCCATCATCACAATAGCTAGGGAGGAGTAGACACGATAGGCATCAATAAACTACAGAAGAATTCAAAATTGATCGTCGCATTTAAGTATTGAATTAATGTTTAAGCTTACCTTTTAAAAGTTCAACGATAATTCTTCTGCTGCCACTTAATTTAAAGACGATTTGATGTACGTAGGTCCTTATTTTCTGTATAAACAATTATTTTTATTTCATGAGTGACAGAACAGGCGACACTTCATGAGATAAAATCAATATAGTGTAAAGATTGGAAAATAGAAATTCGAATTAGTTATACATTCAACATTTGAAGAGTTATGGAAATATAATAGCTAATTCAGTAAAACCTATATTATGGAATCAATAAGAATAAATGTGAAATTGGAGCTCAATTCGCCCACGAATTCTGAAATCAGAAAGCCCCATCTGTACTTTATAGTAATTTGCATACTAAAAGCTCAATGTCTGTATTATATTTAATTTGTATATTGATTTTTAAAAAAAGTTTATTTTATTATTTAATTGTCCTTCATTACTGATCTTTTATTCGCGGATTGTTTTTATTTTCACATCAAAAATAGTTTTGTTTAAGAATATCGTCTTATATAGTGCAGAAAAGTGCTTGGAATTTGCATTTTACTTGGCCTTCAATAAGTTGGTATCTATTTATAAAACTTTCCTTAATTGTAACAAGCCAACTTATGAATGAAATGTTCATTTAAAAAAAAATTATCAAAGCCTTCAGTAGTGAATATATCTTACTTTACGAAGCGATAGCGCGCGGGCTAAGCCTGTTAGTATCTAGATAAAATGGCTCTTAAAGAAAAGCAAATAGATAAAAATATATTTAACACATTGTCCACTATAATATCCCGTATTAATTATAGGACATTTAAAATATCCGTTATTAATTATAGATTTCTAAAAAAATAATGTAATACATATAACCCATAATATTATTTGTGGCAATTAAAAAGTACGATTTCTGTCTATAAGAATTTTTTTCTTTTTGTTATAGGTAAAAAAAAATCCAATATTATTTGAAAATTCATAATTGTAAGAGTTTACCTATTACATATATCATAGTTTTAGTTTCCGGATATAACATTAATTATAAGTTTCTAATAATAGATTTCTACATAAAATATATATTATTAAACTTTTGGGAACTTCTAAAACACAGAATGTATATAATGAATATATACGTACATTATATATATTGCAAATGTTGTCATAGCCAAGGGTGATAGTGGGGACAATCTCCCAGTGTCTATAAAATGCTTCCATGCGTCTCAAATGACAAGCACGAGAAGGTGGACAACTGGCGCCTCATAACCAGCTTCGTCGGGTAGATAGAGCTCAACTGACCAAGAAGGTAGTCTGTCTAGAAGAAGAAAAAACCTGTTGTTAAATCCCGACTGCTTTGCACTCATATACGACCAAACGCAGAAAAGCTTATGGAGTAAATCCAGAGAGAAAACCTGGAGTGGAGCCCCGACGGCGGTTGGCTGCCAGCATTAAAATCTTTCCGACAACTTCTGTAGTGAAGTCGGCCCCAAATATAATGCTCTGTATTTCTTTGTATTTTGTCAGTACGCCCGGGAGTGGGTGAGGCATATAGTCTGGGCAGCGTATGACCTTCATATACTATCGCGCAGGTCTGCAACCTGAAGAGGTCAACGCTTTCTCAACATCAAATGAGTATCGACCAAACTGTGTTATAGGGTGAAGCATTCTATAGTAAATACAGTTTTATAAAAACATCCCTTAATAAATTAAAGTGTTTTAAACTCCAGTAGTAATTATAAGTTTATAATAAATCAATTATTAATTATAGGTTGCAACGTATAGTACAAATTAATATTAGAAAATCCAGTTTCTACCTATAACATATATACGTTATAGACAGAATAATCCGATTGTAATTATAGGTTATAATTATACATTTGTTTAATATTATTATAGGTTTATTTTCTGCCTATGATGCATTAGTTATAGGCTTATAATTATATACAATGTGATTAAAAAGTAACTCCCCATTTTAAAATATTTATAATTTATTTATTAACTATATATTTTTACAAGAAATGGCTATGAGATAAAAGAGTTTAGTATGGGGTTTTATTTAAAATTCAATATGGCCACCAGATTTTGCTACATTCCCAGGAATAGCGTCAACTGATTTCACTAGGAACTCTTGTAGTTTTGAAGACGTTACTTATTGCATTTGCCCTTCAAGTTCTTTCAAAGTCTTGGTTTGGTAGAGTAGACTTTTTACTTAAACCAACTCTAAAGAGAAAAGTCACAGGGTTTTATGTCAGAACATACATAAAATAGGGAGTTACATTTCACTCACCCTGTATTTCTACCTGTGAGCGTTTCGTTCTTTCAAACTTTATCCGAATAAAGTGATGTTTATATCGATGTGATTACGCATGCGTATGAAGGTGGTGGGACACTGAAATTGTAAATTTCAATTTAATTTTAAAATATGTCTCTGGATATATAGTTTACCCGATTTAATTTAGTTTCTTTTTCTTATGTTTTTATTACTTTTGTTCTGTGTTTATTTCTGAGCTGAGGTATTGCAATTATTTACACTAATTACATCGTTCGGACTATTTTCCACATCTTTATTGCCATTTCCGGCCACAGCATGGGGGGGACTTCGAGAGTTGAGTTAAAGAATTAAAGGAAACAAAAGCATGGCAAGTGGAATTATTACAATCTACCACCGTGGATTAAATGGAAGTTTCGGTTCGAAATTCCAAGAGACATCACCTGAAGAAGGCCGGAGTGTAAAACGGCTGAAAGTTTGAGAATATGGTAATAGAGATGAGGACCGAACAATGTAAATAGTGTAAATAATCAGTTTTTGTTATTAAATATTCCACATTGTGATAATACAAGTTGCACCAATAAAGGTAAAATGTACCTGGACGTAAATTTAGTGTGGATTTCTCACAATTAAAGTACTTTCTATGCATTTTAGTAAATCGCTTTCCCTTTTTAATTAGAGTAGCATTTTTTAAATCGACATCATTGTCTGATTCATAGGGTGTGCAAGCAGGACACTGAGTGTGCTATTTTGTAAAATATGTCTTTTGTATTCATATAATATTTAATTTCAACTGCTCTTATTTATACTTTATGGTAATTGTTATTTTTCCGCCAAAATCTTTCAGGACGAATAGCGTCACACGAAGAGGTTTTTCCACTTTGTCATATATTTTCCTGCAATTGTTCTGATATATTAAATTGGTGCATAATTATCAGACGTTTTTGTAGGCGCGTTTTCGTTAATAAAAATTGTTGCTTTGTTTACTTTAATAAAAATATTATTTTATTTCCAGGTTATAAAAATGCGTGTCGATAATCATGCGCTCCGGATAAATCATTTAGAAAAGTTACTGCTGAATAGTGGTTTCTGCTATCATAATAAATATTGTTTAAAAAACGCCTGATAATTATTCACTAACCCAACATATATACATATATATATATATATATATATATATATATATATATATATATATATATATTGAATAGTATCATATATTACTATGTTACAAGCAGAAAAAAAGAGTATTAAGTACAGGTTATAAAAATCCTATATTAATTATAGGTTTATAAGTATCTATAATTAATTATAAGTAATTAATTATAATTAATATAAGTAATTATAAAATTCATTTAGGTTACATAATTAACTACCTTAATACATGCAATTAAATCTCACGTGGTCAGAATTAACTCTATACTTCTAACGTCTTCACTTCAACTCTTGAAAACTTTTCTCTTGCTTATTATTTTTTTCTTATTTTCATTTTCAATAAGAGTAGATAGTGTCATCTATCGCCCGGTTCATGCTCCTTCCCTGTCTATTGAACAGAAGTAGACGTTTATCCCTTGTCTCCTGTTTAGGATTGGATTTCAGGTTCCTCATAAAATTTTATTCCCTTTCCCTCACAGTAACCCCTTAACGGAGACCCGAGTTTAAATTCCATTTGTGTTCGTTATATTCACTTACGCGCATATACCACATCTTCTCCTCCCCAGATATGGGTTAATTAGTAAGACCCTTATCACTAAATCATTATTATTTTAAAATAAAATTTTGACAATAAAAAAATTATCTGGTTTTAAATTACCTGTAAAAGGTTGATAACCGATCAATCGAATCATTCGTAACCCCTTGCGTCTTAGTGGCATTATCGCCTTGCTTGGAAATGATTAAACAGAAATATATATTTAAAACAGTTTTAAAAACTATTTACATTGTTCTTATTGTTGTCCTAATTTTTATTGCCATATTCACGAGGTTTCGGCCGCTGTACGCCCCGGTCTTCATCAGGAGATATTTCTTGGAATTTCAAATACCATATTAGCCTTATATAAATAGTTACAATACTTCAACTCAGAAATATAAACAGATATTTTATAGTTATAACACATATTAATGTGTTATATGTAATGCTAGCCGTCCCAGTTTGGGGAGGGCTAGGATTTACAGATTAATACTACCTTTATTACTGCGTATTCTTTCTCTACATACATGTGTAAAATAACTTTTTTTAACTAGCAAAATGTGTAATTTGTATATGCAGAAAATATAAAGTAAATAATATTTTTAGAATGTATGTCTCTGTTTTTAGAGAAACACGAAAAACAAGTGGAAGAAATAACGTCCTTTTTTTTTCGTCTTTGCATTTAATTTATTCAAACTACAGCAAGAGGTTTGCCAGATTATCCTCTTTATCGAGACAGAATTCTTTCTTTCTTTTACTCTTTTGTTCTGTAATTTTCTTAGCATTTTTTTTATGTCAAAAACGCTGGTATGGTATTGAAGAACAGCATTAAGCCCAATACGCAAGGGTCGAAGTCAGGGAAGGCGGGATGCTCTCACACTAAAACTGTAAATTAACGTAATTCCTTGAGACTGCAGCCATTTCGTGGAGCCAAGGAAGGTTGGCTGGATGAGGATGGTGAGGGGCGTAAATAGATAGTGGTGGAGGAGGAGAGAATGAAAATAGGCGTGAGGGTTTCAGGAAGATCTGGCGGGAAGAAGGAGACAGGTTCGATGAGGGAGGGTGTTGGTGGAGGTACTTGTGGAGATAAGACTGGAATACCGTTAGAATGGTCGTAGCCATTCGTGGGGGGAAAGTCGTAGTAGGGGCGGTTGGCTGTGATCAGCAGGAAAATAAGAAAAGGGTTGGAGTGGGTTATTCCGGCTTAAAATTGATAACTGGAGGTAGAAGGAACTGATAACGATTTGGATGGAGGAAAAAGATGTGGTGAGGGGGAGGGTGAAAGATCGATATTGGGTTGCTGGTGGCCTGAAATGGATGGGAAGAGGGCATGCATAGAGTCGGGGTGAGTTGGATGGGCGTGTGGTGCTAGGGTTAGGGTGGGATGGATTTAAGAAAATAGAAAAAAAAAATAATGAAGAGGAAGGAGGAGTAGGAAGCCGGTCAAACATGATGGCTTCTACGTTGGCTGGCCTGGTTAATTTAAAGTGTAAGATTGAAAAAATATTATTGGAAAGAAAGTAAGAAGATAAAAGAAAGAAGGAGGGGGACCAAAAGAAGAAAAAGGTGAGGGGAGGAAAAGAGGAAAAAAGGAATCGTGACTAGGAGCAGGAAGAAAGAAAAAAAAGAAAGAAAAAGAGTAAGAAAAAGGGGAAGCAACAATATAGCATGGAAAATGAAGAGAATATAAAGGAAAGAGGAAAAGACTAATAGAGAAGAGCAAAGAAGAAGAAAAAAGAAAGAAAGAGTAAGAAAAGAGGGAAAGCAACAGTATAGGATGGAAAATGAAGAGAAAGTAAAGGAAAGAGGAAAAGACTAATAGAGAAGAGCAAAGAAGAATAAAAAAGAAAGAAAGAGTAAGAAAAGAGGGAAAGCAACTGTATAGGATGGAAAATGAAGAGAAAGTAAAGGAAAGAGGAAAAGACTAATAGAGAAGAGCAAAGAAGAAAAAGAGAAACACTGAGAAAGAAGGGAAAAAAGAGGTAAAAGAAGAATTATCGAAAGTGAGAGGATATAATGAAGGAAGGTGCAAAGACGAAAAAAGAATATGTAAACGCCGTAAAATAAAATGAAACCGTCAAGAGATAGAAAAGAAAGGAATTTAAAATGCTGACGATACAGAAATAAAAAAAAGGAAGAAGGGGGAGGAAAGTAAGAAGGGCGAGGAGAAAGAGCGACAGAAGAAGTAGGCGAAAACGAAATATGAGAAGGGGAATAGAAGGAGGAAGTGAGGGAGGAGGGTGAGAAAAAGAAGGGGAATGACGACGAGGAACAGGTAAAGAAGATGAAAAAGAAGGACGAGGAGGAAGAGGGGAAGAAGATGGAGGAGAAAGAAAAAAGAAGAAATAGCATGGCGAATAAGAAAGAGAAGAAAGAAGAGACGAAGGAAGTGGAAGTCGTTTAGGAGGGAAAAGAACAAAACATACATGAAAGAAGAGGTAAAAACGTAAAGAGGTAGAGAAAAGACAGGAGAAGTGACCATGGAGACTGTCTGGATAAAAAGGGAAAAAAAGATGGCCTATGAAGGTTTTTCGAAAGGGATAATAATGATAGAAACAAAAACAAAAATAGTGGGGAACTTTATTTGGGGCGGCGGAAGAAGATTAAGAAAAGCCAAGAGAGTCTTCTAACTGTTATACAATGCAAAAAAGAAAACTTAACCGAAGAAAAGATAGAAAAAAATGCCTGATACTTTTTTGTCGTTTAAGAAGAATTCTGGAATGAAAATTGATGAGCAATGCAACAACAACGACACTGATGATAAAGGGAGGGGTCAAAATTGGCAGCTAGGGAAAAATGCTAAAGAAAAACAGTTCACCTCAGAAAAGAAAATTTACACAAGTATTGCATTGCGTGAGATGGAAGAATGAACGACTGAATAGAGAAAAAGAAGTACGTATCTGTGCATGTATCTTCACAAATATGAATTTATGTATATCCCTATCTCCATATATATATATATATATATATATATATATATATATATATATATATATATATATATATATATTGACAGTAAAATGTAGTAATGAATAAATAATAAGAATATAAAAAATAAAACAAAATATCACTGAAAGTGAAAGTGAAATTAGGAACAACAAAATAAAAAAACGTGGGAAGAGGCAGCGGACAGAGTTTAACGATATTTTTTAGGGCTTGCGTATGACGGGTAAGGGTTATTTAGGGTGGCGTCTCACGTACAAGAATTGAAGGTGCGTGGTCTTAATCTCCCCTCTTATGCTTTATTTATAATTTTATATTTATACACCTTCATTATTTTTTTTTTTTGGTGGCGGGTAGAGAGCTTTTGTCTTCTTACTTTTATTATATAGGAGCTCAAATAATTATCTCCTGCGTTATCGTATGATGCAAACTCCATTCTCCACCCCTCAGTCTTGTCCTTGCGCTATTACAGTAAAAAAAATTTAAAAAAGCAAAACAAAAAAAAAAAACGCAACCGTCTGCAACACACGAACAAGCTTTGCTATATCTTTTGTTCGATACCACCGTCTATCTGTCTCGGAATATCTTTCTGCTTTTAGCTCGAGTTTATCATAAGTTTATTATTTATCTCTTCACTAGATTTTTTATACTGTTTTTCCCTCGCAACAATTCTGTTTTTTTCTATGTTTATTTAACTTAGTATGACACAAGGCCATAAGAAATCTGTTCTCAGATCCATTCTAGTTGTGCGAGTTTCTTGAGTTTAAGGTGCACACTTTAAAAGCAGAGATAAAGATTATGATGCACCAATATTGGATACGTGGAAAACTAAAGCAGGAAAAGGTTTTTCATCCGCATTGTTTCTCTACCTGCCTGTCTGTCTGTCTATCTATCTATCTATATATATATATATATATATATATATATATATATATATATATATATATATATATATATATATGTTGTGTCGAAAACCTACCACCCCTCTTGAAGATGAACTTGTCTGCGTCGGTGAACAAAGACTTTAAATAGTGGCACGTTGAGAGACAGAGGTCCGAGACGTTCCTGGCTGAGCTAGTTATAGACTACTCAGGCGATTTCTGTACCTTTTTACCAACCTATTAAAACCTTTTTATTGTTACGTGTTATTTGTCGTTTGTCTCTACAAACCCCAAACCAACATCATAACAATATATATATATATATATATATATATATATATATATATATATATATATATATATATATATACGTTTGTGAGAGCAGTAATGTTGTTAGAAAAGGTGAAATAGGGAAACAGCCAGGGGGTAGATTAATATTTGGGTATTGTTCGATGGCGGCACTCTCTAGAATTTTCCTTCTGAGTGAGTTATTTTCTTTTTTTATAAGTATAGAATTTTTAAAATCAAAAATTTTGGTTGAATTGCGTTTCCTACATTCCAGTTGCTAAGAACATTCTGTTTTTTGTTTTTATTGATTTTCTTTGTTTAATTAAATTCATATATATATATATATATATATATATATATATATATATATATATATATATATATATATATATAACTTCGATATATATTATATATGCGCGGTACTCATTGGAAAGCGCTCAATATGTGATACGGTTAACATACTCAGTAGTATGGATATGAGTTTGTAACGCTGTGTTTCATGCATTTGCGATCATCAGACAAACCAGTATATATATAAATATATATATATATATATATATATATATATATATATATATATATATATATATATATATATGCATATCATGAGGTAAAAAATCCGTGGTTATATAGTCCAAGTTGGTACTAGTAATATAAAAATATTAGAACTGATCCACAAAAAGAGTTCGATGTATTTTCTTTATTCAGAGCTATATAATCAATAAACAAACAAATCCTTTTATCTCATATGGGGAATAGGATATTTCGGGAGACGACGAAAGTGCTCGTCTGTCATTTGAACCCCGGTGTGGAATTCAACAATAGTGTTGAGAAAAGACAGACGACTACTTTCTCCATATGAGCTAGATTTTTTGATTATTACAAATATATAATATATATTACTTTATTATATATATATATATATATATATATATATATATATATATATATATATATATATATATATATATATATATATATATATATATATATATATATTACTTAATTTGTAGTTTCATGCATACTTATTAAGTTTATCATACAGATGCGCATGACAAAGAATATCGTAAGAAGATTGTGCTACGCCATGATTGTTAGTGTATGTGTGCCTATAAAATTCGCATTTTGATATTGCATACCTTCTCACCAGCTTTTCACTTTTTCTCTTTCTGTTCTGATTTCCTTTCTAAAACCTTCACATCTATTACTTACTTCCCGCTATTTGCAAGTGTCTTGCATTTTCAGTTCAACGAAAATATTATTTAAAATGTGCTTAAAATTATAAAAATGATTTATTATTATTTAGATTTATTTTACTAATTCTGTTATTTATAATTCCTTTTGTATTTAGTTCTTCTTCTTCTTCTTCTTCTTCTTCTTCTTCTTCTTCTTCTTCTTCTTGTTTTTATTGTCTTTGATACTGCCGTTTACACATTTCTTTCCGGGTCCCGCCCAGGGACTTAAGGTTATAAATGGCATCGTGACACTTTCCACTGCAATAATAATAATAATAATAATAATAATAACATAGATAAATCCCTTCGTAAAGTGTGGGCTGTAATTCTCAGAACAATTTTTTGTATTTCTTTGAGGCATGGACTTCCAGGGATCCCTTCAATCAGCCTACTAGAATATTTTCCAACCAGTCCAAGGGCTCCAACTACAACAGGAATTGTTGATGTTTCCATGTGCCAAATTATTATTATTATTTTTATTTCCTTTGATATCTGGCGTTTACACATTTCTTTCCGGGTCCCGCCCAGGGACCTAAGGTTAGAAATGGT
Organism: Acanthosepion esculentum; assembly: GCA_964036315.1. Lineage (NCBI taxonomy): Eukaryota > Metazoa > Mollusca > Cephalopoda > Sepiida > Sepiidae > Acanthosepion > Acanthosepion esculentum. Next base: position 30,924,473 of record OZ038483.1, on the reverse strand, counting down.
ATCATGACACTTTCCACTGAAAAAAAAAAATTACATAGATAAATCCCTTCGTAAAGTGTGGGCTGTACTTGTCAGAACAATTTTTTGTATCTCTTTGAGGCATGAACTTCCAGGGATCCCTTCAATTAGTCTACTGGAATCTTTTCCAAACAATCCTAAGGCTCCAACTACAACAGCGATTGTTGATGTTCCCATGTGCCACATTTTTGAGATTTCTATTTCAAGGTCCTTGTATTTTGACAGTTTTTCGAATATCTTCAAAGACACATTGCAGTCTGCAGGGACTGCCATATAAATAAGGAGGCACTTATTTTGTTTGTGGTCTTTAATGACAATGTCTGGGCGGCTGGCTTTGATTGTTCTGTCAGTTTGCATTATTGCGTTTATTATTATTATTATTATTATTATTATTATTATTATTATTATTATTATTGGACTTTTAAGAAAACTCGTTATACATTTCTTTTCCTTTTATGTTGTTTCTTTTTATGTCTTAAAAAAATTGAATAATGAAAAAAGAAAGTGATGTATCACAAGTAGCATTTTAAATAGAATCGTTTATAACCATCTTTGTTCTTCACGTGTAGAGATGCATACGCATCGAAACAAAAATACATCCTTGTCGTGAGTACTTTTTTGTCCGCATGTAACATTTTTATAATATATATATATATATATATATATATATATATATATATATATATATATATATATTGTTGTGGGGCAGACCCTTTTACACGAGATGGACTCGTCCAAAGTATACTTATACTGACAGATAGAATACCTGCAAGTGGAAATACGTTGAGTCAGAGGTTGAGATATGTTGAGTCAGGGTGAGAGATACGGAGACAGTACACAGTGTGTTCACAGAGACTTATACGAGAGTCCAGAGAGAGAGAGAGACAGAAGAAAGAGAATTAAGGCTTCACTTACAGAGGCTTGTACATATACTTTCTACTAACCCGCATTCCTGGACTACTAATCTTCACTTCAAGTCTGTATTCTTACGTTTAATACACTTATTTTTCTATCTCAATTACTGGCATTGTTTATTTATTTGTGCAGGATTCCATTCCCGGAATCCACAACACACACACACACACACACACACACACACACACACACACACACACACACATATATATATATATATATATATATATATATATATATATGTATGCATATTGATAATATTAATGGTCAATATATATATATATATATATATATATATATATATATATTCATATATATATATATATCCCTTCGAGATTGATTTGTTTATTGTTAAATCAAGAATTCGACGGTTTTTCGACACGAGTATAGTCACCTATATATATATATATATATATATATATATATATATATATATATATATGTATGTATGTATGTATCTAAATATGTTTCCAAGAGGATATAATCCAGGTAGAGGTCTATGTCATAGACAGCGCAAGAATATAATATAAAAGGCTCAAACACTAATATTTCATGTTTGTAATTCATTACATTGGACTCGTAATCACGAACCAATGTATCAAACCTACAAAATCAAAAAGAAAACAGGAAATATATCTCCGGGTATGAAATAATAATAGTGATAGTGTATATGTGGGAGTGAGAAACAAGGGTGTGAGGGAAACGTATGTAAGATATAGAGAGAGGTGTAAATAAAGACGAAGAACAGGAAAGAGGTTAAAGTGAGGGTGAGGAATAAAATTTTAAAGAGAGAAGTTAAATAATGGTTTTAAGGAGTGAGATTCAGATAAATACGAGTTATTTTCAGGTGCATGAATCGATTTCCGATTCGTTGACCTAAATTTAAAAAACACAACACAACAACGGAAAAGTATGAATACACTTGTGGTGACATTAGATGCAAATAAGGAGCGAAAAGGAAAATCATTAGACGATCCAAATTTAACGTCCAGCTTATTTACGATGCCAATGTATATATGAAAATGTGTCATCTTGTTTGCATTTACGAAACTTATGTATATATGAAAGGAAAAGATTAGAGACAGACAAGGAAAAGGGGTTGGGAGGAAAAGAAAGAAAGAAGGCGAAAAGAAAACGGGAATTTAGAAGAGAAATAGTGTGTAAAAAAGGCATGTAATTTTCCCTTACAGATTACAAAATTAACATAAACATATAAAAAAAAATAATCCAATAAAAACACTACTGTCTATTTCCACACGCATACTCACACACACACATATATATATATACATAGATATACATATATATATATATATATATAAGTATGTATATATACACACATACACATACACACATGTGCACACATACACATATGCATATATATATATATATATGCATATATATATACATATATATATATATATATATATATATATACGTACACACACTCATATATACAAATATATATATATATATACACATATATACCTATAATTATACATATATACACATAATTTAAAGGGATATGTTTTATCTAATATGTACGTAAAAATCAAATTCGAAGTAAGGAAGATATTGGTAACAATAATAGTAATAATAAAAATAAAAATAAAGGATAATAAAAAATAACCAATAATAATAATAATAATAATTATAATAAAAATGCAGATTCTGTGATAAATATCCAGAAACCATTGATCATCTTGTATCAGGTTGCACAGTATTGGCACCTACTAAATAAAACCCGGCATGACAGAGTGGGCCAATATCTGCACTGGAAAATTTGCAACTCCTACGGGAAGGAAACTGAAAGAAACTGGCACGAACACCACCCCGACCCGGTTACGGAGATAGGAATTGTTACAATTCTATGGGACTACACAATACACACTGACAGAACAATCAAAGCCAACCGCCCAGACATTGTCATTAAAGACCACAAACAAAATAAATGCCTCCTTATTGATATGGCAGTCGCTGCAGACTGCAATGTATCTTTGAAGATATTCGAAAAGCTGTCAAAATACAAGGACCTTGAAATAAAAATCTCAAAAATGTGGCACATGGGAACATCAACAATCCCATTGTAGTTGGAGCCCTTGGACTGGTTGGAAAAGATTCCAATAGGCAAATTGAAGTGATCCCTGGAAGTCTATGCCTCAAAGAGATACAAAAAATTATTCTGACAAGTATAGCCCACACTTTACGAAGGGATTTATCTATGTAATTATTTATTTTTAATTATTTATTCTTTCTTTGCTATGGAAAGTGTCATGATGCCATTTCTAACCTTAGGTCCCTGGGCAGGACCTGGAAAAAATGTGTAAACGCCAGATATCAAAGGAAATAAAAATAATAATAATAATAATAATAATAATAATAATAATAATAATAATAATAATAAAACTATCAAATTATAAAGACCGGGAAACTGAAATAGAAAAAAAGTGAAATTTGAAAACAAGAATAGTACCAGTCATAGTAGGTGCACTTAGAATGATATCTAGATATTAAAGAAAATAAAAATAAAAGTAATAATAATAATAATAATAATAATAATAGATGACAGTAATATCAATAGTAAAATAAAAAATACAGATCATAAAAAACATGAAAAAATTACAGATTCAAATTAAAACGGAAAATAAAAGGAAATAAGAAACACGGGGATATTAATAATTTAGGTCTACAAATTAACCTAGATTCTAAATTCATATAAACTTTCTTATATAAAAATATCTAGAAAACTATCTGGTATTTTATATATCCGTTACCCAGAAAAAATTGATACATACATACCTACATACACATATGCCAACACATTAAAACATTAAAGGATATAGAGCACCACATCAATACAGACAATGATATAAAGATAATAACAAGTGTCATCCATTTAAATATCATATCCGGTGCTAGAATTCCAAGTCCGAACTTTAATAGGGAAGAACATATTATAAAACCGTGTTCATGTTTTAAATCATTGTATATGTCTACATTTGGATATAGTCTCACTTCGAAGATTCAGCATCTCTTCTGGATTTTTTATAAAATTGTTTACCGAAATGCATAGATCACACCGATCATGGAAGTTACTAGGATTTCTAGCTCTTGATATGAATCTCCATTCCAAATACGGGGTTAGTCCATTGTCCACCAGTTCTCAATAGTGTTTGGAAAAGGTAGTTTGGCTTTTTAGGGATCGATATTTGAAAGAGTGTCTGTGGTTGTACAGACGCTGCTTCCAATTACCAGCGTATATACCAATGTATTTATTTTCTTTGGGGAGGATTGTAGCTTCATATATTACATTCTCATACATACATTTTCCCCTTATTGGACATTCAGCTCTACTCCGACAATTGCAGGTGGGGTTATTGGCTAGAGCTTCACTATTATAAAAGTTTCTAAGTGGCTTACAATTGTCGGAAGATATAATTTTCTCTACATTACTTACACATGAATGACATATTTTTAGTGTCTTCCTATTGAAAATTTTATATATTGGCTGTCTACTATCAAAGTGATTGTCCCTCGTTCTTGTCTAGGTGTAGTTTCTAACATCGCAATTTTCTACAAAACCAGAACCTTAATCTAAATTCTCGAGTCATGTACTTAAATAGTGTTGCAAGATTGGAAATGTAATACAGAGATCATGCATGCCCAAAACTTATTAAAAAATATCTAAACTCCTAGCTGTATACAAAAAGTTTCTAGTTATTGCTTTTAATACTGCTGAGTAGTTAACAATTAAGAACAAGAACGGTCTACCCTGTAGATTCAATAAAAGTTAATTTTAGAATTACCTATAGGTTACCTAGATCAGTACACACCCGAGGAAGGCCGGTAAGCACATCAACCGAAATGTTGTAATAATAAAAAACAAAATAGATTAGAACAATAGTTGAAATATATACAGTGTAAATAAAAAAACAACTACATTTTAGCAAAACAATATTCCATGAAAATATGTAACTCAAGTCCACTAATTGTTATCGCTCTTTCCAACATTGATGGAGGTTTTCTTCCTAATATTTTGTGTAGTGTGGATAGTCAACGTCTGAGTTTTGTCATTATCTATACCGCAAGTGACATGCGCAATTCATTTCAGTTCTACTACTCAATGTCCTCAGGTGAAGCGTTTTCTGTTATCTGGTACAACCAGTCAACGTGTTCCGAAGAAGTATAATCCTTGATAAACACCCGCAGGTTTCATTCATTAGAAGCAACTTTTTACCATTGATCTGAGCTTTTGAAAACAGCTAACAGTTTAGATATTTTTTAATAACTTTGGCGCCAAGAATGACCTCTACGTGAAATTTCTAACCTGACGAGGTTATTTAAGTACATGACTCGAGATTTTAGATTAATATTTTGGTTTTATGACAACTTGTGGCGTTGTCCGAAACTACGCATAGCTATGTTCAATTCCATTATTTCCTGTATTAGATTTGTTATAACTGATCGTTAAATTGGTGCATAATTATCAGGCGTTTTTGTAGGCGAGTTATTTGTTAATAAACATTGCTGTTTTGTTTACTTTTTTAATAAAAATATTATTATATATTCAGGTTATAAAATGCGTATCGATAATCATACGCTCCGGAATAATCATTTTACAATGTTATTGTTGAATTGTTATCTTTCTTTTTTCATAATAAATATTGTTTAAAAACGCCTGATAATTATGCACCGACCCAATAAGACATACGTATATTGGATTTGTTATATTATTATATATCTCTGTTTTAATGTACGTTTCACTGTAGAGCATTTGTTATTTGATCGATTTCAGTCTGTTAAGAATGGATCAGTATCTCACTTTCTGTTGATATCCTTGTCTTTCCCTGTATCTTTTTTCTAGAGACCGAATTGTTTAGTAAGACAATCTTGGATTTATTTTCGTTGTTCGGAAAACAATGTCCGATTTTTTAATCAAATTCTGTTCTTGGGTTAATGTATGTAAACAGTGTTTAAATCAATCAAAATAGAAATCCTGGACATCTATACCTTTCTGTCATCGAGTTACAAGGTTTACGATAAAAAATCCGAACTGTTTGAACACTTAGGGATCTTTGTATGCAGTTTCTGCATCTTCTTTGCAACGAAATAAATTTTGTTTTAAAAAATTGTCAAGATGCTTGAAAAAGTGGTAGTCGGTGGGCAAGGGAACAGCTGTGTATGGCGAATGGGACAAAGTCTCGTATACAAAATCGGTGAGCTTCTGGAGTATCATCCGGGAAACCTGAGCCCGAATATTGTCACATATTGGACCTCTTCTTGTAATCACTGCCGGTCGGATTTTCCTTTCTGGCAGTTTGCTGGCGGTTAATTTCGGCAGTGGTGCACTGGTTCGATTCGAAGACGTTGCAATGGATAACGCCAATACCGGATCACCAGAAAGTACAAATATGTTGGTTGCAATATCGATTTTCAAAGTTTTAGCGTCCGTCGCCGGGATGAAGCCATTGAGCCGATAGTTTTCGATTGACAGAAAGGATCCATTTCTCGTCAATATTCAATAAATAAATGGATCATAGAAATTTCGCAGATGAAGCACCGAGGACACAACTAAACTTAGAACTCTTTGACGATCACTGATTTCATGTAGAAACAATTTATCGCATTTCTTCACATCGCCAATTTTCTTGAGATGGTCAGATATTGTTGGAATGTGGACATCGTCTGACACATTTTTTTGTGACATATTGACATGAATTTTCTTCCACTAGTGTTTTCCGATATTAATTATCTACCACCTTAAACTTCAAGACTCGTATCCCCACTATCGAAATTCAGAAATCACAAGTGGATCATTCACCCTATGATTGCTTAAAGGTGGCAGCAGTTTGAGAAGCGTTATCTTTAACACTTGCAAAAAATATAAAAGCATGTCTTCTTTTTATTCATGTTCAAGAAGAAAGGTATATAAAATTATACGGTAACCTCTCAATGAAAATAATGTAAAATTAACAAAAGAAACATTTTAATCATTAAGAATAAGTAATACATTTGTAGCAACTATTATAATACTATATTAGAGAACAATTAAAAGGGTTATTCTAAAATTGGACATTATTTACTGTACAATCTAATACTCCTCTAGTTACTGATTTTCGCTTAACAAGATTATTTTTTCTTACTTATTATAATACTATATTAGAGAACAATTAAAAGGGTTATTCTAAAATTGGACATTATTTACTGTACAATTTAATACTCCTCTAGTTACTGATTTTCGCTTAACAAGATTATTTTTTCTTTCTTATTATAATACTATATTAGAGAACAATTAAAAGGGTTATTCTAAAATTGGACATTATTTACTGTACAATTTAATACTCCTCTAGTTACTGATTTTCGCTTAACAAGATTATTTTTTCTTTCTTATTATAATACTATATTAGAGAACAATTAAAAGGGTTATTCTAAAATTGGACATTATTTACTGTACAATCTAATACTCCTCTAGTTACTGATTTTCGCTTAACAAGATTATTTTTTCTTTCTTATTATAATACTATATTAGAGAACAATTAAAAGGGTTATTCTAAAATTGGACATTATTTACTGTACAATCTAATACTCCTCTAGTTACTGATTTTCGCTTAACAAGATTTTTTTTTCTTTTCACTGAGCTATTTTACGAAATTATCTAATGTTATGGAGATATTAAAAAGATCCGTCTATTCTCCTCTCGTTACATTGATTTATGTATTCGTTTCCTACGGCTATTCATCCTTTTACAGGTTATTTTAAAACCAGAACACATTTTTATATTGTGAGATTTGTTTTGTGGGGGAGATAATAACAATTTAATGATACAAATCTTACTCATCAACCCAGAGCTGGGGCGGGGAGAAGAGGTGGATTCTTACCTTTCCCAGCGGTATTTGCTCGTAAGCGAATATAACGAACACGTCTAGAATTAGAAGTCGGCTCTCCGATTGACAATTCCAAGCCATTATCGATTATACCAACCCCACGTTTAAATTTACAACACCTGATATTCCCCTGCGGTCACTCATATAGGTACTGACCAGGCTTGGCTTTGCTTAAGTCCAATAACCGATGTTTCAACGTAATGTGGCTGTAAGTCCTCTTCTAGATGCAATTCAAATGCAGAAATTTTTATTTGTATTTAACACGTTCCATTTGCCACGACATGATATATATAGGTTATTCCTTTTTTCCGCGTATATATTTTAAAATATATATCTCTGTATTTCATTGTTGTTTTTTTTTAATAGTTTTAATAACTTCAGTTTTTGTCATCATTAATCCGCTTGTTTTGTTTTTTGGGGGTTTTTTTGTATTTCCTACGGTTTTTCAAATTTTCAATAATTTTCACTTTTCAATATCACACAGGATAAATCTTAAAAAATGGTTCTGTAAAGACGTGTTCTTAGAATTACATGAAGAAAAGTTATTTCTTTTTAAAAAAAAAATAAACTCATTAAAATGTGACCTTTCAGTTTTCTCTTTTTCAAGGCCAATTGACCACGCCCCTGTCCTTAAAACGGAAATATTATGACACAAACATAGCAAACGTGGTAGATCGAAAAACAACCTTGTGTGATTGTAAGCTGCAGCCAGAAAAAATAATATCCTAACAATATACATCATTTCTATCTTATGCCATAAAGGTAAAAACAGTTTTATACCTAGTTAGAGCTAAGCTCACTTCTTCTTCTTCTTCTTCTTCTTCTTCTTCTTCTTCTTTTTCTTCTTCTTCTTTTTCTTCTTTTTTCTTCTTCTTCTGTTTCTCCTTCTTTTTTCTTCTTTTTCTTCTTTTCTTCTTTTTTCTTCTTTTTCTTCTTTTTTCTTCTTTTTTCTTCTTCTGTTTCTTCTTCTTTTTCTTCTTTTTCTTCTTTTTTCTTCTTTTTCTTCTTTTTCTTCTTTCCTTTTTCTTCTTCTTCTTTTTCTTCTTTTCTTCTTCTTTTTCTTCTTCTTTTTCTTCTTTTTTCTTCTTTTCTCTTCTTTTTCTTCTTTTTCTTTTTTTTCTTCTTTTCTTCTTTTTCTTCTTCCTCTTTTTTCTTCTTTTTTTCTTCTTCTTCTTCTTCTTCTTCTTCTTCTTCAGGTCACTTAAAACGTGGGCAATCATGTCTCACCACAATTTCCTATCTTTTGTAGCTCTTAGTAACGTTTGACTTTTATCTCTCTTTCCTAATGCGTGTTCTGTCAACCAATTACACAAGATCGTTAGGCAGGTTATGCGCTGCTTTCCTCGGCTCCTCTGGCTTTAAATAGATCCTGTGAGTGTTAAATTTTTTAAGCCCTCTTTTCTCATTGTAAATTTAAACTGTCTCTCTCCGATGTTAACTGCGTCCTTTTTGTTTCCATTGTCTCCAGAAATTCGTCCATGCTCATGAGTTCGGCCCACGCGATTCTCAGCATTCCCCACTAGAACCATATTTCTGTTGCCTCAAGGCTCTTTATCTCTGAGGAGATCGTCCCGCATTCACTGCTGTATAGGAGGGCCGTTATTACATAATGGTTCGACACTCCTTTTTGTTTTCTTTTTAACTAAATATTACTGTTTCTTAATATTTTGCTTAGCTTTTGAAAAGCATATTTTGCTCTTTCCAATGCAACTTCTTATTTCGATGTCGGAATTTACGTTCTCTGTTAACATACTTTCTAGATATTGAATCTTTTGTACTAACTTGATTTTGATGCCTCCAATTTATAATTTGTATGTCGGACTGTTCCTTTGATTGAGAACCATATATTCTGCTTTCTTACAATTAATGTTTAGTCCTTTCTTCTCTCTTTCTTTTACTACCTTCTGTAAGAGATTTGCAGTTTTCCATATGTGTCTGCTATCAATACAGTATCCTCTGCATATCTAATGTTGTTAAGATTATGACCACCAATAATAAATCCTGGTAGGACATCTAATTCTTTCAGAATCAACTCACTGTGAAGGTTGAATAAGTCTGACAAGAAGACATTCACTTTCTAATTTTGTATATTTACAGAATGCATACCCTATAAATTTCAACTGTATTTGTGATGTTAGGTATAAGTGTCCCTTTTGTTTCCATTTTCTCTAAAACTTTCCCATTGCTCACATGCTCAGTCCATATTCTCAGCAATAAAACCACGTTTCTGTTGCTTCACGTCTCTTCTTCATCTGCGAGGAAATTATCCAGCAGTCACTGGCATATAAGTCCAGTAATCTTTTCAATTTTTCTAAGAAAATTTTCTTGTTTCTTGCTTAACTTTTGGAAGGCATTTTTTGCTATCCCAATGTATCTTTGGATTTCAGTGCCATATTTTCCATCCTCTGTAAAATCACTTTCTAGATATTTAAATTTTTGAACATGCTTGATTTTGGTGTCTCCAATTTGTAGTTCACATCTTTGGCTAACAACCATACATTCTGTCTTCTTATAAGTGCTGTTTAATCCTTTCTTTTCACTTTCCTTTACTACCTTCTGTAGCTTCCTTTCTGTATTTGTTATCAACAGTGTATTATATTAAGATTGTGTCAGCCAATAATGAATTCCTGGTAGGTTTTGGTAAAGTTTAATGCTTTATATATAATTATTATTTTGGTAATATTTCACATTGTTTTGATAGAAGATGACATTTTTACCCTTTAGAATATTTGTTAGCAAAGTTTGAAATTGAACAAAACAAAGGAAAGACCTGTCATTTCATTTAGAGCTTTATATAACTGAATGTAGGTGTCTATTACTCTCTCTCTTTCATATATATATATGTGTGCGTGTGCATACATTTATAAAATAAATATAACTAATCTTAACTTTTACTGCCTGATGACCCATAAGGGAAAATACAGTAACAATAAGGATTCAAAAAATTATATGTAATTTTTTATATATCAGAACAATTTTATGAAAATAGAGTTAAATTTAAATTTAATCTTTTGCTATTCCAATGTACGTTCAAATTTTGGTGTCATATTTTCCATCCTCTGTAAAATCATTTTCTAGATATTTAAATTTTTGAACATGCTTGATTTTGGTGTCCCCAATTTGTAGTTCACATCTTGGGGTGTCCCTTTTGCTAACAACCATACATTCTGTCTTCTTATAAGTGCTGTTTAATCCTTTCTTTTCACTTTCCTTTACTACCTTCTGTAGGAGTTAATGTAGCTTCCTTTCTGTATTTGTTATCAACACTGTATTATGTTAAGATTGTTTCAGCCAATAATGAATCCTGGTAGTCTTTCACTATAGCCTTCAATATATCCTGTGAGTATCAAATTTTTCAAGCTCTCTTTCCTTATTATGTGACCTAGAAATGCTAATTGTCTCTTTCTGATTGTTAAGGGGTCTCCCCTTTTTACACAAATAGACTCACCCAGTGTATACATATACTATTGCCAGTGAATACCCGAAGTCGAAACGGAACGACAGAAGAGTAGTAGAATTCAGTAGTAGTAGAGTAAGTCGCACAGAGAGACGGCGGCAAGCGTCACAGTTAGCGAGCACGTAGACTCAGTAAGGAGTCATATCGCGATACTCCAATACCAAGACTGTATATATATTCGTGCTTCTACTCCACATTCCTGGATCTACTAACCAGTATTATCAGTTTGTATTATTACGTTAATACATTTATTTTCCTTATCCATTCCTGGCGTTTGTTATTCATTGATATCGGATTCATCCCGGAATCCACAACAAATTGGCGACGAGGAATCCGAACTCACACGGGAAGGAAATCGAAACAAAATTCTCCCTCGTTGTCCACAACAAATTGACGACGAGGTATTCGAACTCACACAGAAAAAAAATCTCCTTTTCTGTTTTTTGCCAGTGTCCACAGCAACTTGGCGACAAAAGATTTACGAGGACTAAAATACAGAAAAACGAGTTTTTCATAAGACTTTTATCATGGAGGATTTTAAAAATATTTTAGTAAAACTTGTAAAATACCAAAATGAACAGCAATTACAACTCCAGGAAAGAATGGGAGAAAAATGGCAAAAACAATTACTACAAACGCAGGAACTAATATTAAAGGTAGCGGGAATCAAACAACAAAATATCGAAAAAGAGGCGACTTTTTCCCAAGACGCAGTGTGGAATACGATAGAAACTTTCAAATACTCTCTAGAAGAGGATAAAAATTTCGGGGATTAAAATAATCCCCGAAATTTTTATCGACGTCACGAAGACATCTTTAACATCGATTGTCAAAACTGGAACAGAGGATTACACAAAAATTGTGGATTATATTTTGCCAAAAAAGATGAACGAATTAACGTTTGACGAAGGAGTTACATGTCTTACAGAGCTTTTCAATCCAAAAAGTCACTCTTTTACAAGAGGTGGAAATGTCTTAACTTGGTAAAGGGCGAAAATTAGGACTATTCCACGTTTGTCGCAATCGTGAATATACATTGCGACGACTTCAAGTTGACAGAATTAACACCGGACAATTTCAAGTGTCTCATCTTTGTTCAAGGGTTAGTCTCAGCAAAAGATAGGGAAATGCACAAAAGAATGTTTTCAAAACTACAAAATGAACCTGGACTAACACTACAACAATTATCAGAAGATTGCCAAAAATGTCTGAGTATAAAGAAAGACTCAAAGAACATTGAGGAGTCAGGAGTATCACATATATGTAAGTTAAACAAAAGGTTACGTTCTTCACCCTCCCCGGAAAGAAAAAATTCTATAATAAGGGAAAAAGTACAACATATAGGACAAATTATGACGAAAATCGAAGCAAATATAAACCTCCCCCCTCATCTGCATGCTAGCGATGTGGAGGACTACACTGGAATAAGGATTGCCGTTTTAAATATAAAAACTGTCTTGTGTGTGGAAAAATGGGGCACAAGTTATCCCAATGTAGGAACATTGCTACTAGTAGGATAAGAGCTACTAGGATGCATGACGAAGACAATACCAACATAAGGGAATATGTGGAACTTGAAATCTTAAATAAAAAGATAAAATTGCAACTAGACTCGGGTTCCAATCTAACGATAATTAAAATACAGACATGGAAAAAGCTTAACAGACCAACCATGTTACATACACAAAAAATTGCTAAGTCGGTGACAGGAAAGCGTATAAAATTAAAGCGTATAAAATTCGAAGGAGAAATAATCGTAAATGTTAAATTTCACGGGAAAACAAAAAAAATCAAGATATACGTAATGAAAGGTACAGAAAAGCTCGTGGGCACAGACTGTATGCAAAAGTTTGACCTATGGGATTCACCTATCAGCCCGTTTTGTAAGGGTGCAGCTAGAATTGAATTGAAAGAAAATGTCCAGCCAGTATGTAAAAAGAAGCGAAACGCGCCATTTGCTACCACAGATGGAATCAGTAAAGTGTTATACAATACAATAAAGGAACTACCTGTGACTTTGCTAGAGATAAGAAGAGAAGCGGAAAAGGATGAATTTATTCAGAATACCAAGAAAAAATAGAAGAGAAGGAAAGGAATTTAGCAGACAGCTTCTCAATCTGTAACTACATATTGTATAACGAGAAAGTGGTAATACCGAAGTCGCTACGAAGGCGAATCTTGAAAGATTTTCATTTAGGACATCCGGGAAAAAAGCGGATGAGGGCATTTATGAGAAGTTTTGTCTACTGGCCTAACATGGACGATGATATTACGCAAATGGTGGAAAGTTGTAAAGGCTGTGCTGCTGCGGCGAAAGCACCACCCTCGATACAAAAGCCATGGCCTAAAGTTGACAGACCGTGGTCCAGAATCCACGTGGATTACGCAGGACCCATAAAGGGTTACTACTACTTAATAACAGTAGATAGTTTCAGTAAATGGCCTGAGGTTTCCAGATTCAAACACCCGACGACAGAAAATACCATAAACTGTATACACGAATTATTCGCCAGATTCGGCGTCGTGGATTGCTTGGTATCTGATAACGGTACACAATTTACCTCCAGTGACTTCAAAGAATTTTGTGAGACATACCAAGTAAAGCATATCAAGATAGCTCCGTACCACCCGAGGTCGAACGGACAAGCCGACAGATTCGTAGACACACTAAAAAGAGCTTTAAAAAAAGCCGAAGATGTACCGACGGAAAAAAAACGATACAGCAGTTCCTCCAAGTATACAGAATAACATCTAACGGGAACATACCGTCTGGTCTTTCACCAGCGGAATTGATGTTTTCCCGGAGAATACGGACTGTGTTTGATAAATTATTGCCAAACAAGAACAAAAACCAGTATACACCTATTGTACCAAAGAGATCATTTAAACCAGGAGAACGAGTTTACTTTAGGACGTTCAGAAACAATATGGCTTACTGGGAGCCTGGCACAATAATTAACAGACTGTGAAATGTGATGTACACAGTACAAGGCGAAAAGTTTACCCATAGAAGACATATTGACCAAATACAAAAAAGCCGGGTTGAGGATCCAAGTTCGTCACCCGCAGAAAATGACGACTCAATGGGTGCAATCTTTGAAGCTTTTGAGATCAAGGCCACTATGTTATCGCTATTTCCCTATTCGTGATTTTTTCCTTTCTAACCTTTTGTTTCAATTGGTGTGAAACGTCAAAGTCTACAGGTTGCGATGGGTACGCCATTTTATATTTTTAATTTCACGCATGCACGTTGCTTGTCTTTGATTTTGTCGACTGCGCACGATAGTAGGGCCAGTTGGGCACTGTCTGCGAGATAAAGAGCACCATGACGCGATTCACTCCGGCAGAAGTTTGGAAACAGCATGCTATACTGCTTGGAATTCGCACCGGAAGCTTCCATACGGACATTTCTGAAAGTTTGGGTGTCAATCTGAGGACAGTGCAGAGGATTCGGAAAGAGTTAGATGATATATCCAATCAGCATCATGGTGATCATTAGGGAGGGCTATGAGACCCACCACGGAGGCTTAAATCAAATGACTTGAACAGGTACTGCTACCCTGGGTGAAGAGGGTGACTGCTGGAAGGCCCTATGTCTGACAACAGAACTCTACAACATTCCACACAAGTAAGGGAAACCCAGTCATAGCTGTCAGACAATTTCTGCGACCGACTCACCTCTTACAACTGACCACCTAACTCCCCAGACTGCAATTTGATTATTGTGTGTGGGGCAGAATTGAGCGAGAGACCAATAAAGATTCTTGTAACACCAAAGATGAACTGAAGGCAAGGATTATGGCAGCATTCATCAACTTAAACAAGGAGACCTCCCAGAAGATTTGCAAGAGATTCCGAAGTTGTCTGGAGGCCTTGGTTAAAGCCAATGGCGATTTTTGTTGAATAAATTTACTCTTTAGTATTTGAAGATACATTTGTGTAATTTTGGTTAATATATCTTGTTATCTTCATTATCATTTCCATTTTTTTTTTTTTGCGTAATTTAGACGACAATTTACCCATCGACTCTGTACGTAAAGGTATCGCTGAAGACGAGGATCGGGTCTATACGCACAATGGAACTGAAGTTGTCTAGAGTTTCATGAAGAAACAAATGTGTATGCATTGTTTTTTTTTGTTTTTGTTTTTATATGTCCCCATTTTCTTCTGCACTGACTGCTGGCGAAAGTCAAGGATAAAGAAATGTAATTTGTAGACTACATTAAAGAAACGGATCAAACATCTGGAAACAATATGGAAACTATGCTAACATTTGTAACAAGTTTTTTTTATTTCTTTTATGTGCCAGGTCTATTCAGGAAGTAGATGATCATGGATCTTATCATGCCTCTTTGATACTCTTCTGCCATTCATTCAAATAAACTCTGTATTATTTTCATTTTGCGTAATTTAGACAACAATTTATCCATCGACACTGTATATTATGTCGAGTTAAATGTGTCGTCCATTTTGATTGGTGCTACTATTGAGCATTCTCAAGTGATGTGATTTCCTTTATTTGGCTCAGTTCTTTGCTTGCGATTATCTAGCGCCATTACATATTGTTCTACCAAGTACGTTCGTCGCTAAGACCTACATTATTCATTCACTGAAAGACATTTTTAACCACTGATCTGAGACATGTTTTGTATATAGATGACAGTTTAGAGATTTCCGAACGGGACTGGCGCCATACAAGACATCCATATTAAAGTCGCGATCTCACGAGACTATATAAGGTTAATGCGTTGATACTGTAGCATTTTGCGGTACTGAGCTAATGTACCTCCAGCGTACATCTATTCTATATTCAATTTCTCTATCTCTTAAACAAACGAGGGCTTCTTTGCTAAATTCCACTCCTCTTGATTATGTCATTATTTTCTCTCTGACATTCATGCGTTATCCATTTTTGTTGTTGCTGTTGTTGAATGTCTTCAGGTGATGTGGTTTATTACAGGAGTCCTCAAGGTTCGAAGAAGGACTCTGTTTCTTTTCACCGGAAGCAAATTTTAACCAATCATCGAGCTTTACGCCAAGCATGACATCCATATAAAATTCCGGAGCTGACGAGGCTGTTTAAGAACACGGCTCAAGTTTTTAGTTTAATGTTTTCGTTCTGTGGCAATTTGTGGTATTAGGTGAAACTACCCCACTCGCAGCCTTTCCCAGTTTTAATTTGCTTATCCGCCATAGAGGGCCAATTTTGAGTGAATATATTAACCATTTTCTCGATTCCTCTCTAGCTAAACCAACGCGACAAACGATATGGTGTATAATGTTGACTTTCATTGGGTTTTTTTTTGGGGGGGGGTTCTGGTTAATCATTTCACCCGAGCAAGGGAATAAAGTCACTTTACACTATTGTCAGTGTTTATACTCACTGTGCATTGTTGTCAGTGTTTATACTCACTTTACACTTTTGTAAGTGTTTATACTCAAATTACACTGCTGTAAGTGTTTATACTCACATTACACTTTTGTCAGTGATTATACTCACTGTACACTGTTGCCAGTTTGTATACTCACTGTACACTGTTGTCAGTGTTTATACTCACTGAGCACTGTTGTAAGTGTTGATACTCACATTACACTGTTGTCAGTGTTTAGACTCACTGTACACTGTTTTCAGTGTTTATACTCACTGCGCACTGTTGTCAGTGTTTATACTCACTGTGCACTGTTGTCAGTGTTGATACTCACTTTACACTGTTATCAGTGTTTATACTCACTGTACACTCTTATCAGTGTTTATACTCACTGCGCACTGTTGCCAGTGTTTATACTCACTTTACACTCTTGTCAGGGTTTATACTCACTGAGCACTGTTGTCAGTGTTTATACTCACTTTACACTGTTGTAAGTGTTGATACTCACAATACACTGAGGCTGGAGGAAAATAATTTAACCCAAATAAATAAACGACTTCCTGTAAAATAACCGCCAAAATAGTCTGCCCGCAATCCACCACTGACCCGTATATATAAATAGCTGAGAAAAATAACACACTCGTGGTCTGACGATTGCGTCTAGCATGAA
>OZ038483.1:30899660-30902160 GCA_964036315.1 Acanthosepion esculentum | reverse complement strand
TGTGACAGCAGACGTGGTCACCCAACGAGAAGAAACCTTCGATATGCCAAATTAATATATCATTCTCAAGTCTCTTATGGGATATGCTAATAGCATTGGCTATTTGATATATCGTTAATCACATGTCACCCATCAATAAGTTGGTGAAAACGATCAATGTGTTTCTCGGTGGTGGTAGCTGCAGGACGTCCAGACCTTGGGTTTTTCTTCAAGATTCTCTCTTCCAATCCTAAATTCCAATGCCCACTTTTGCACTGTTGATAAAGCTGTAGCGCCATCCTCCAAATGTGCATTTGAAAAGGCATTATGTAAAATACGAACCATTTTTTTAATTTTTAATTATTTTTAACAGAGTATATCGTAAAGAAATTTTATTTTTAAATATAGTAAATTGACATATAAAAATAATTCAATAAAATACACTTGTTTTTAATTAAATTTTTAATTCATTAAATCGAAAAATTCAAAAGGAAATGAAGCTCTTTATAGTTTTTAATTATTTTAATAAAGTAAGTAGTAATATAATTTATTTTTTAACTTTTTTTTATAATTTAAGTAAATCGACTTTCTGAAATATTTTTTATAAAAAAATAATTTAATAATTTACGATTTCTTTATTAATAATAATTAAAAACAAAAAATAGGTTCATACTTTGCATAATGCCTTTTCAAATGCCTTATTTGAAGAAAAATATTTTCTGATTAAGGTTTTAATACATAATAAATTACTTTTATTCGATTATTTTTTTTTAAAAAAAGTCATGTTTTTCAGGTGCTGAGTTGTCTCGGTCCTGAGTTGTCTCATTCCTAAGTTGTCTGGCGCTCTATCGGCGGTCCTCACTCGGCTGTGCTCACTCGGTGGTGTAGAGTTCTTCCCTTCCCGACACACACACACACACACAGACACACATATATATATATATATATATATATATATATATATATATATATATATATATATATATATATAGGTATCCCTCGATTAATTCGCATTCGACTAATGCGTTTTCGATAAACGCGCTAAAGTTTTTAAATGCCAAAATTCGATTAGTGCCTACATAATATTCGATTACTGCGGTAAAACATTCTTCAGTTTAACGACAGTAATTGTTAATTGTTTCTTATAGTTACCGATTGATTAAAAAATTTTTTAAATTTCAAAATGGAAAATGGGTAACTATTTTGTTTGTTAATTTAGTTTATATTCGATTAATGCGTTTTCGATTACTGCGTATCTGTCAATGCACACATTAGTTGAACTAATCGATGGATTACTCTCTCTCTCTATCTATCTATCTATCTATCTATATATATATATATATATATATATATATATATATATATATATATATATATATATATATATATATATATATATATATTGTTGTGGTAGGATCCACCTAATTTGCATAGCGGAGTACCGACGATATAAATATGGTTGGTACCGGAAGACACGGAGTCTAATCAAGAGATCCAACTAGAGACTCTGCCCGACTGCGACTTAGTCAACACATTCTCCAGGAACGGTCTTCCCAGGAATATACAAAAGACTATATGTAAATATTGTGTACACTTTCTTGTTTCAATACATTTTATGCTAACTACATTTTGTGTTTGCATTATTATTCCATGCATTAGTCAAGTTTCAACATATATATATATATTTATTATAATTTTATCATATAGACAAAACCATTTTACTCACTACAAAGATGCAACTTGGTTTCAGTGCATTTCAACTGCACATCTACGGGTGAGGGTCGAAAATGGTTATGACTGGTTAGTGAATGGTTATGAATGGTTAGTCATAACTATTTTCGACCCTCACCCGTAGATGTGTAGTTGAAAGGCACTCAAACCAAGTTGCATCTTTGAAGTGAGTAAAATGGTTTTGTCTATACGATAAAATTATAATAAATAAATAATTATCGCTCTACTACTTGTATCGAGCTCTTTTTTGAATTAACGCTGCGAACGTTGGAATTTATATATTACTTTCGTTCTCATCGCATCAGATATATATATATATATATATATATATATATATATATATATATATATATAAACAAAAGTAAACGTAATAATAACAATCAAAACAAATAACAAAGCAATCAATAATAAAGTTAACAAACAAAACTGCATTCGGATCCACATTTACTTCTACTCAATAGCCCCTTGAATGATTTGAAACCTCTTACCGCCCACCTAATAACCGTTATAATAATACAATAGATCTATGTACTGACGTTTGAAACAGACTGGGTGTTGACCTCAGTGTCCATTTTCATATTTACATACGCTCTATTCTTGATAGTGAACATTTTAACTAAATATAGCATGTCATAAAACTATATTTTTCTCATATATATATATATATATATATATATAAGAGATAATAATATAAATTTTTATATCTCAAGAGCAGTATCGGGGAAAGTATAAGTCAAAGTGAAAAATGTTTACTTGCGACGCGTTTTGTCCTTCAGGACTTTGTCAGGCT
>OZ038483.1:30889660-30894660 GCA_964036315.1 Acanthosepion esculentum | reverse complement strand
AAGTGCAACTTGTAATGACAAAATTACACAGGTGTAGGCTTTAAGAAAGCTTTATTCAACTTAATTTATAGCCTGACGATTGCATCTAGCATGAAACAGACTGTCGCCTCTAAGTGTTGACTTTTATATTTACACACGCTCTATCTCTGATATTAAGCACTTTATCCCATAAATATAGCACACTTTAAGACTATATATATATATATATATATATATATATATATATATATATATATATATATATATATATATATATATATATATATATATATATATATATATATATATATATATATATATATATACACACACACACACACACACACACACACACACACACACACACACACTAC
Source organism: Acanthosepion esculentum (assembly GCA_964036315.1). NCBI lineage: Eukaryota > Metazoa > Mollusca > Cephalopoda > Sepiida > Sepiidae > Acanthosepion > Acanthosepion esculentum. Next base: position 30,894,307 of record OZ038483.1, on the reverse strand, counting down.
TTTTTAAAAGAATAAACAATATTATTAGTTTCTGCATATGTTAGGATTACTACCCCTACTTTTTTTATTTTATCAAACAACCGGCCTAGATTTAGAATTTCTGCCTCCATTGGGAATCGAACATGCATCATTTTCCATCAGAGAAAAACTCTTTTTGAACCTAAGTGTGACTCTACGAATTTGGTCATGTACACCAGCCTAACATAGAAAGTTTTGAATTACATATTTAAGGATAGCACGTTTCTCTTTGGGCCTTCTACCGAATCATATATTGAATTTTATTTTCATCCGACATTATTTCTTGTTACTAAACCACATTATTTTTCTTTTAGTATGACTTCCCAATTTAAAGTGATCTGTTTATTTTGTACAATAATAGCTTCTGGACAATTGAGTCTTTCCTTGCATTGGGTGCTGTAGAGCATTTTAGCGTTATCTATTAGTATTTTCTTATGTTGATAGTTGTCTTATGAATAATCAAGAGTGGTCTCCCCTTGTTTTGTTACTCTCCTCTTTGAGAGATCTATTTATGCTTACTGGGACTATAAAAGTACACTATACGCGAACCTTGTATATTCAGTTGAATAAAGCTTTCTTAAAGCCTACACCTGTGTACTTTTGTCATTACAAGTTGCACTTTGGTGGTTCATGATGTTCTGGTTGATGTGTGCACAAATTGCAATAAGTTTCGAGAGGTTACAGGTCAATCTGCAAGAGAGTGATGTGCATGCATGCCCAATTAAAGTATTTAATGTTGTTTTAGATTATTAGTGTTGGAGATGCAATATCCCATGAAAATTTGTACACAACATTATTTTTACACAAAGGAGATTTCTTATTACTGCGGATGGAAAGGGTACTGCATTTGAGGATATTAATTTTCCAATCCAAGGCGACCCTTCAACTCGTTTTGTTTTTTTTTTCTTTGGACTAAGGACTTAAAGCACTTGACGATTTGTTTCGTCTTGTTCTCATGTTCTTAGTTCTTTCTTTTTTAATTTCCAATTTTCTCCTCGGCTATCGATTTGTCCTGACATATCTTCAAGTTGAGCTATCCGAGGTTTTCCAAAGGTATACTACGAATAACATATATATATATATATATATATATATATATATATATATATATATATATGTGTGTGTGTGTGTGTGTGTGTGTGTGTGTGTGTGCATATATATATATAAATTTATTTCAACTGAATTAAGAGAATGAGAAGACTTTAGTGAAGAGAAAGCAAAGGAGACAGAAGATGGCGATTGGGATTGCATTTACATTTTTGAACACTGTAAGTGACAGGAAACAAGAAATCGGAAGAGATTTCCACAAGCGAGGAGTGTGAGAAAAGAAAGTATTAGATATGACATAGGATTGCTACGGATGGTCAAAAGTGCTAAAACCATAAAGAAAAACAAAAAATAAACGAAATGCTGTTGGATAGACTATATATGACCAAGCACTTTAAAAAAAAAAAAAATCCTATTCTATGTGATTTCAACTATCCATCCTACCTAAATTTCTCATGGTATTTGTAACATAAACAGAGATAACATTTTATACGGGTTGACATATCAATTATATCAATTTCTAAAAGAGTCCAAATATCCACACGATATCACCTCCAAAAGATGGCATCCGATATGTGTTGAAATATTTATGGTGGCAATTTAATTTCCTAACAACGGATTGATAGATTGTTTCTTTTTCTACGGCATATCAACACTTTGTAGGTTATTTAAAGCCCGAAAATACTTTTTAGATTGTAAGAATCGGTTTGATTGTTTCTTTTTAAATAATGATGTTTTAGTGAAACAAGTTGTACTAAGTAACCCTAAGCTGGGAATAGAAGAGGTGGATTCCTAACTTTCCCAAGGATATTTGCGCATAAGTCAATGTAATGAACCCAACTGGAATTGGAACTCAACTCTCTGATTAACAATTCCGTGCCATTGTCCATTGCACCAACCACATGTCCAAGCTTACAGTAGCAAGCGGTAACCCATCTAGGTACTGACCAGCCTCGATGTTGCTTATTTCGGGGATTGTACGGGAACGGTGATGTGGCTGTATGCTCGTAATACTAACAAAAATTACATTTCGTCCTCTATGAGTTGAAACGTCTATGATAGTAATTTCTTTCATTAAATCTGGCCAAAAATTATTAGACATTTTAAATGTCTATGATAGTGTTATGGGTCCTTACCTATAACTACAGAATGAACTCTTCCTAACACTATGTATACTACGACTCTCAAGAGAGAGAGAGGCGAATCGAGTCGAGCCGATAGTAGTTCACTCCAAACCAGACTGACAGTCATACTAACACCTTCCACATCTTGTATTATTATTCCGTGTAATATATCTTCGTTATTTCTACTCTTGTGTTCGTGTTGTTCTTCCTTGGTCCTAACCTGGACCATAACAGATAGCTAATTCTTTTGGCAAATCTGGCAGAAAAAATTACTAGATCTGCAAAATAGTCACTTGCCTGTCTTGATAGAGTTCAAAAGTGTATATTCGGCCTTGTAGGTGATTAATTATTTTTAACCTTAAAAACACTTTTCATAAAGAGGCACGGTGGATAACGGCTTGGATTGAGGAATCGGAGAGCCGGTTTCGAATTCTAGTGGAATCCATTACATTCATTTACGTGCTAATAACCTCGGGAAAGGTATGAATCCTCTTCTTCTCCCCCCAGCTATGGGTAAATGGCAGGACAACTTCTTTGTGGATGTCGACTGATATACTGAAAGAAAGAAATGGCAACTTACTGCAGGAAAAAATTTGCCTCGTCAGTAATGTATCGAAAGATACATGATCGCCTAAGTGTGTATCATGCATGGTATATGACAGACAGATGTATATGACTGACAGATGTTTAACTTTACAACTGAGACCCGCCATGCCATGGAGACATTCATATTCAGTTCGTAAGGTGGAAGTTCCATTCGAGCGGCTTCTTCCTAAGAACTGCTGCTTTGTGGAACCGACACCTGACAGGATGTTTCCTTGATCGCCACCATTTAATCTTTATCTTTCCTATATAACCTCTTAAAATATACTTAGTGCCTTCTCTTATGCTTATACAATGTTATAAAATAGCTCTCTATATTAAATTGCTTTTCGGTGATGTATTGCGTGAACATTATTAAGACAAAATCAACCTATACGACAGGCCAAAAGATAGTGTACACCTAGCATTTCTTTAAAAAACATCTTAAAATAATATATATTTGTTAGTTTTTTAAGTAAAAGTTAAAATGTTTGTTTTGTTTCGTTTTGTTATGTTCTACGGCATATCAACCTGAGTGGGTTATTTAATGCCGAAAAGATTTTTATTGTTGGTAATTTTTTCTTTTAAGAATGAATTGCTGGTTATATTTTTATTTCGAAAATGTTTTGATGGTAATTTTTTTTTTTCAAAAATGTTTTGCTGGTAAGTTTTTTTACAAAAATCTATTGCTGGTATTAAAACCTGTTTTTACATTATCATAGAGTTTTGACGACAGGGGGTCAACTATTGCCCATAGCTGGGACCCTAACAGGTGCTACCACACCTAGTTAGAGTGGACCTGGGAACATCAGCAATTAAGAGGTAGTTCCACATTCCTCAAAGCCTCCTGATCAGAGGCCTTGCTGTCGGATGTAGTTTATCGTCTTACCAGGTACACAAAGATAAAATGTATGTACCTACAATGTATTTTATTTTATTTCTCAATCTTTTTTCCGAGATCTTCTTACTAGCAAAAAAGTTCGAATTTGGATTCGTCTTCGTGGTGGTTTTATAGACGAAAACAAAATATAATACTGTTGTGTATTCATTTTTATTGTTAAATGCTTTTTTTGTCAAAATAAAAGCAAATATACTGTAGTTACTGAAATATTATCTCATACTTTAAAAGAATATAAAAAAATATCTCATTTAAGGTGTTTTTTTAAATAAAAGCTTGGTGACCCCAAACATTTGGCCTGTAGTGTATATGAGCTGAAATAACTATAGTAACAATTTATTTTGGTAACTATAACAAAAACATATATAGATTTATATAAGAGTTCAACATCTAATATGGCGTTCAATGTTCCTCACTGTTATGATTTTCATCTTTTGTGTAAAGCGGAAATGCTGACACCGGATGGAATGCTGCTGAAAAGAATTTATTACGAGTAAGTTTAGTGAGGCGTTACATTATGGGTGTTGTTGCTTCGCTAATCAGTTATCTGTTCGGTTCGATTAAGTTTAGCCCGGTAATGTCTCTGATATGGATTTTATTAAATTTAGTTTCTAAGGTAACGTTCAACGTAAGGAATCGTTCGCTTGCGTCAGAGACGTTTTACCCGAGCGCATATGCATGCGTGAGAGCGAGTTTTTCTTGAAGGAAAAATATGCTTCGATCCACCGCCTGATTTGTGCATATGTGCGTGGCGTTTAAGAATGTATATAAGCCCAGGAATGTATATGGGTGCGTTTAAATATATGTGTGTGTGTGTGTGTGCTTATTTCCTATGTTTTCTTAGCCAGAATAGCTATAATTAAAATTGCAGCCTTTGTTAAAAAACGTTTTTATTTAATGTTTTATTGTATGTCACAAGTTGCTCGTAAAGTACAATCATTTGAAAGATGTGGCTATAAGATTTATCTTGATTACAGA
>OZ038483.1:30842160-30884660 GCA_964036315.1 Acanthosepion esculentum | reverse complement strand
AACAACTTACCAGCCGCTAAAATTGCAAATCTAACATCAGATGTTGACAATAGGCTGCTAAGAGTTATTGAAAAGAAAGGTGCATTTGTGCAATAAATTTTAGGAGGTTCTTATTATTTTTTGTTAATATATCTTTTATTTTTAAAATAAAATGTTTTTTTAATGTTTTTCCCTTAATAAATTGACGAATTTGTTCTAAAATCTTTTGATATTATTTTTTTACATTAGTTTTACAAGGTATAATAATGTAAAAGTATCAAAATAAATAGTTGCAAATAAACTACTGACAGTCAAATTAGTCTGTTTTGTTAACTTAGTAAAATTTTTTCCAACGAAAAACAATAGTTTTCTCTATCACTATATATCTAAGTTAATAATATTGAGTAGAATCTAAACAACATCATAATAGGACTTTTAACATTAAAATTAACTCTTTATACCAATTCATAACTTGCATATAATCTCTAGATGCAGTTTATACACACACACACTATATATATATACACACACTATATATATATATATATAGTGTGTGTGTGTGTGTATGTATACATATCTGAGTTGCATTATTTTTATTTTAAACAGGTTATTGGCATATCAACCACCTTTTAAATGCCGTCTCTCCCAGTTTCGCATCTCTATCTATCTTACTTATACACACACTTCAACTTATTATATCTATACAACAATCCCATTTGGTAACACTCTAACTTGAGTGGCTCTTGGGATTTGTATTAGGAAATTGGTTTTAGTAATGCCGAAATTTAATTTTTAATATTATTGGGAACTTTGAAGTAATAAAAATATTATATATGTTATTCTGCTTTCACAATTGAGTACATGGTAGATGAGCTTTTGTGCATATATACGTTTGTGTGGAGATAATTACTAAAGGCGGTGATATATGTATTTTATGTTGTAGCTTTGTTGAAGTTCTATTTTGTTTGTTGACATGGGAGCGCAAGATATTTTATAGATTAATATCATAAAAGTGTTATTTCATGTTGGTTGTTTGGTTGTTTGATGTTGTTTGTCGGCATATCAATCTCTATGGCGAAATGTAAATATTTTAAACACAATTTTATGGCTTTAAGTCTCAATTTAGAGTTGAGCTGTCTACATGTAGCCGTATGTTCTATGCTAACAGTTTCTTTTCGCGCATTTCTCGTTTGTGGAATAACCTTCCGACGCCATGTTTTCCAACCAAATTTAATCTGCAAAAATTTAAATGCAGTCAGAATCTCTCTCTACTGTCCTCTTGATTGCTCTTTTCTTTCTCTCCTCATTATTAATGTTTCTAGTTCTTCGACACCCTGTTGCCGCTTGTGTTTTAGTTGCTTTACTACCTTGCTTAGGGTGATACCGTCTATATATATATATATATATATATATATATATATATATATATATATAGTCGGTATCACCAGAACAACATCACATTCCAGTTTAAACGTATCCTTGTGAAAAGGCTGATTTAAGTAACTAATGATAACTATCAACAAACGGAAGCAAGAGATACATAACACACTTAAAAGGACTAACACATCTAAACCTATAATACTAAGAAAATTACTTTTAACCCGTGCATCATTTGTGATTAATACACGGAAAAATATCCGTGAATATGAACGGATTATGCTAAAAATAAGTAGACATGATGTTGGTAATTTATTTAATCATACATGCCTAAAAGAGAATTTTCTGCCTAAATACACAAATATATATATATATATATATATATATATATATATATATATATATATATATATATATTTGTGTGTGTGTGTGTGTGTGTGTGTGTGTGTGTGTGTGTTTGTATTGATGTAATAGAAAAGAACAGTTAGATGAATAATCCAAAGTTCTTTAGTATTTACGTTTTTATTTTTTTTAAAACAGTTCTCGATAGAGAAGTGGAGTTTAAAATTATAATTATTTTTTTAAAACCATGATTCCATCGCTACACAGAAATTACTGTGTTTCGAAACTGAAACTAAAGTCCGAAAGTTTAAATTAAACCTAAAATTTAGATCACAGTTTCATTCTCAAACGATGTTTAGAATAAACATCGCTTGAGAATGAAACTGTGATCTAAATCTTAGGTTTAATTTTGAAATTAAACTTTAAGACTTGAGTTTCATTTTGGAAACAGTAACTTCTGTGTCGCGATGGAATTATATATTTTTTTAAATAATTATATATATATATATATATATATATATATATATATATATATATATATATATATATATATATATATATATATATTTATATATAGCCAGTGCAGGGATGAAACGGAATCAGTGGGCGAAGTGTTTCTTATACTGAATTTAACAGCAAGGGCAGAGTGTTATCCCGAAGGATTCAACGGTTCCGTGACCGAAACAAAAGTGAGCCTTTGAGTCGGAAGAGATCGGCTGTGGTTTGACCTGGAGAGCAATGGACTCACCCATTTCTAATTTTCCAAGGCATGGTACGCATGAATGAATACGTATTCGTCTTTCAGCCGGAAGGAACTTGCGCAGTAACCCTATGATTACACTCGACTATGCAACTGACAAGGTTGACGACCACATTGATATAATTACCAGTTCTCTTTTGGTTTGTCGTCCTGGGTATGATGTTCAACTACATTCGATAGCAAAGCCTCTGATCGAGATATTAGCGGTACTGTGATGCGTAGAACCACCTTTTAACTGCTTTTTTTTTTTCAGTTTCACATATCTATCCTACATATCCGCATACTTTAACCTGTTATATTCATACAACAACCACATTTAGTAACGCCTAAATTGAGTGGCTCTTGAGCCTTGAATTGCATAGAAATTTAGTACAAAATCTTAGTCTTTTTTTCCTTCTAGAGAATCCCATAAGTAAACATGTATTTACAGGTAATCATTGCTAAGGCTTATTGTTATGATGTTGTAACCATAGAAAAATATCACAGACTCGGATATAAAGTTAAACGGTATATTATTCACGGAAACTTAGTACAACGTATGTGGACTGGAGAGTACTTCTCTCGACAGGTGTCACACGTGGTGACTGCCGATATTTAACAACCCCCCCACACGGGTCGCATGTGGCACAAGGCCGGTTTAATGTGGGCTCTACGAGCCCGTAGGCTCAGCCAAAAATATGCCCATTAGAACCCGTATAAACGGGTTCAGGGACTGTCGACCCGGACGAAACTTTGCCCTGCGGCAAAGCCTCGTCCGAGTTCCTCTCTGCCAAAGCAGAGAGTTCGACAGTAGTCACACGTGGTGACAGCCTCTTTACTAGAAATTGGAAGCCACATTATATAAGTGTGGAAGAGTCCATTTGTAGGTATGTCAGATTCCCACAATACTTATTTAGTGCATTTCGATACATTAACTCCTGTCCGAGTGAGAAAAAAAAAACAAAAAAACGTTCACGTCTGTTTTTTCTTCATCTACAGAATGCCATACCTGATTTTATATTTTCTCCTTTTACATTCTTATGAAGGTCCCCTGCAGACAATTCTGGGACTTCGGCTATGTTCAATCCCTGTCGTCGTCTTCTAAAATTATTCTTAACCAGAGGTAAACATTTTTCCATTAAATGAGGCACTGTATTGCATCTAAGAAATTTAGTTCTCGTGATTAGTGGCGGCTCTGTAAGAAGTGTATTAAACCAGTGTAAGTTTTCTATTCCGCCTCATCTTGAGGTGTTAACATCTGCTGATAAAGCTGAATGTTTCGCCCGTATATTCTGTTTAAATATTTCTCTTGACTAACCTTTTCAGTTAGAACTAAGTCTTTGTTGATTATTATGCATATAGCCTCTTAAATGGTTTCTGATATCATCACTAATCTGGGTCACTACAGAGTATATAGACCTGTAATAGTCCTTAAGAAGTGTGCTCCCGAATTGACCCCCTGTTCTATCTGAACTCTATAATAAATGCCTCGCTGCCTTTTGCCATGAGTCAGATCTGACAAAAAATGGAATATCACTGCCATATCTAGGCTCTCTTCACTTACTAACCCAATTGGGTCATGTACATTCTGTAAAAGAAAACCCCAAAACTATTTTCATATAACCAAAAATCAGATTTACCATAGGTGAGTTAAAATTTAGAACTGTTGTTTTTATTAAGCTTTTGCATATTTAATAATGTCCGTATTTATTGGGCTGATGAATAATTCATGAGCGTTTTTTTTCGGATTTATTTTAAACAAAAACTGCAACAAATTAATCAATAATATACTCTCCGTTGTTCTTCCATCCCATCGTTCAATAAGTTTTTCAATGTCTCGGCGATAGAAATCTCCCGGTTTGGAGTCAAAGAATTCATCCGACCAAACCCTCGATTTCACGTCAGTATTGAATGATACACCGCGCAAAGCGTTCGAAAGTAATCGAAATAGATGAAAATCTGACGGCGCCAAATCTGGAGAGTATGGAGGATGAGGCAGCCCCTCCTATTCGAGTTCTTGAATCGCGGCTTTCGTCCCATTTGCGATGTGAGGGCGGGCGTTGTTGTGTTGCAGACGAACAACATTTCGGTCTTTTTTGCTGAATTGCTTCGTTGAGTCGGTGCAGTTGTTGAACGCAGATCACCCGCCTTGAGTGTTTGGTTGCGCTCAAGCAGTTCGTAATGAATTATGCCTTCCCAGTCACATCCTACGCACAACATGGTCTTTTGAGGATGATGGCCGTGTTTTGCTCGCAGAGCCACTTGTATTTTTTTGTCAGGGGGATAAGACATTCTTTTCTTTGTTTCATATTGACGTGAAGGCATCATTTTTCATCGCCAGTGACAATGCGGTAAAGAAAACGATGTGCGTGACCTGTCGAGCAAACTGCCAGGGATTTTCGAGCGTTGATTTTTGTTGTTTTCGCTCAAACTGTGGCACCCAAGAGCCGAGTTCCTAAACCTTTCTCACTGAGTGAAGGTGGTTCACCACAGTTTTTGTTTTATCACAATCCATCTTCCCTGCCAATTCTATGGTCGTTTGACGTGGGTTTTCGTGAAGAAGTTGATTTAATCGTTCTTCATCAAACTCACTTGGTTGTGATCCGACCTTGAGGTTAAAATTCCCATTTTTGAAGCGTGAAAACCCACGGCTGACGGCACTTTGAGGCATTGCGCCTTCTCTATACAGAACACAAGTCGAACGAGCAGCTTCGGCGGTCTTAACACCTCGATTAAATGCAAAAAGCAAATGGTGTCGAAAATGCTTAGTTTTGTCCACTGGCATTCCATTTTAATGATCTGAAAATACACAAAAATCAATAAAATTAAAAACTCAAAACACTATGTTGTAGAACAAAACATTCTCTTTCAAAATAACAAAACATTTTGCTAATTACTGCGAGCATTTTTAAAGTTGAAAAATAAAACATTCATGAATTACCCCTCAACCCAATATTTGATTCGAAAGCTGATTCATATGCTTTATGTGGAATTGATGACTAGTTGTTAATCGATAAAATAATTAATATACTTCAGTCATTACGACGTCGATATTCTTCTCTCAAAGATGCCTAGTTAAAAGTCTGCAGTTCGTAAAGCTCTTAACTTCACCGAAAGCCTTGCCTTTTGGGAACTAAACCTGCTTATATATTAACTTTAGTTGTCTTGGGCGTATTTACAGAATTCGTTTTGAATCAGTGATTGCAGTTCGTTCCCCTTCTTTAAAAGTCTAACAGTCATTACTATTGGTTGGGTCCTGTCACTTGGTTGCAATGAAAAATCCATCTCATCACATATGGTCACGTACCATTAAAAGCTTCGTCTTTTAGGATAATCGGTAATTTTTCGCTGGGGAAAAGATAGGAAAAGCAAACGAATTAAGTAAAACCCACAACTCTCCTCGTTTTTGAAAATCTCTCAAAATGGAACTGCTTATTTAACATTTTATCGTTTCTTCTTTTTTACTGTTCGTAAATAGTTTTATATCCGCATAAGCCTACAATTACAACTGAAGTTGTCACATCAGGCCAATCAATGGCATGACAGGGTTCTTCTAATGAAACCCGCTTAGCCCATATCACGCTGAAACATCAGTTCTCGTTCGATCACCAAAGTTAAGCAACATTAAACCAGGTCAGTACCTACAGGTGTTGGACAAAATAATTGAAACCCTTGTTAAATTCAAAGAAAATTTATTTAATATGGAGTTTGTCCTCATTTGCCTCACATACAGCTTTAATAGTCTAGGAATGGAATCATACACCTTCCTGACTTCATCCAGAGGAATTTTCAGCCATTCTTCCATTAACACCTGCTCTTTAAGACACGACGGTGGAGGATAGCGGCTCCTAACATGTCGCTCCAAAATGCACCACAAATGTTCAATAATATTGATATCTAGAGATTGGGGAGGCCACTCCATGTGTTCTAGCTCACTTTCATGCTCTTCATACCAATTCTTAACCATTTGAGCAGTATGTATTGGAACATTATCGTCTTGGAAGATACAGTCACCATCAGAGAATAAAGTCTGAGCCATTGGATGAACATGATATCCCAAAATGTTCAGGTAATCTTTGCTGTTGATTCTACCATGTAGGGCAACTATTGGACCAAGACATTTCCATGATATGGTGGCCTAAACTATCATTGATCCACCTCCATGCTTCACTGTTAGAAGAAGGCAGTCAGGGTTGTAAGCTTCTTTGTGCTGCCTCCACACATGAACTTGCCCTGAAGTTGGGAAAAGAGAAAAACTGGACTTGTCTGAGAATACGACTTGCTTCCATTGGTCTGCAGACAAGGCATTGTGATCTCTGCACCACTTCAACCTATTCTGAATGCTGCGAGTGAAGAGAAGATGTTTCCTTACGGCGGCTCTTCCATGATATGCAGCCTTATGGAGCTCATGACGAACAGTTTTAGTAGAAACTGGACAATTCAGATGATTATTCAACTCAGCAGGCACTTTGGCCGCAGTAGTCCGATGATTTTTTGCTACATTGCGTTTAAATGCACGTCGGTCCCTGTCAGTAAGTTTGCAAGTCTGTCCCAAATTGCTACGGTTGCTAGTGGTTTTGCCTTCTTTCTCGAATTGCGTCCTAGTTCTTGATATGGTAGCTCTTGAAAAACCAAACAGTTCAGCAACCTTAGTGACCGATGCTCCTGCCATGCGAGCTCCAACAATTTGACCTTTTTCGAACTCAGAGAAGTCAAGCATTTAGCTTAAATTTTACTAAATTCTAAAGATAAATAAGACAAAGACATTAAATTAGATAAATAAACGTATTTACAATAGATATAACATGCAATTACGAAGTTTTAGTTAAAGTTCTTAATATAATAGGTCTTTGAAATATAGGAGTGGGATTTGCACCTGTTCCAATTATTTTGTCCAACCCCTGTAGATGGGTGACCCTTTGGGAATAAGCCTGCAATTAAAACTCAAGTTTTCACATTAGGTCAATCACTGGCATGACAGGTTTCCTCCAACGAAACTTGCTTACGGCCATATCACGCTGAAACACCAGTTCTCGTTCGATAACTATAGTTAAGCAATGTTGAGCCTGGTCAGTAACTAGATGGGTGACCGCTTGAGAATACCGGGTGCGGTAAGCTTGAATGTATGGATTTAGTAATGGATAACGGCTCTGAATGAGAAACTGTAGCCGGGTTCCAATTCCCGTGCATTCAATCGCAAATACCCTTGGAAAAGTCATGAATTCACTCCTTCTCGCCAGCTCTGAGTTAAATAGAGCGGCTTGTATCAGAAAATTATTATTCCAAGAAAATTCTTACAGTCCAAATTTATTTGCTGGCTTAAAATAACATATAAAAGGTTGATAAACTGTAATAAATATAGCAATTAATAAATGCAACGAATCTTTTTGCGGAATTATGAATTAATTAGTTTCATCGATCATAAAACATGGTAAGTCCTTAATTCCTAAAATACTGAGGAAGTTTTAATATCTAAAAAAAAAATCCAAACAAGTACATAATACAGGAGAAAAATATGTATCTGATGTGAGAGATGGATTTTTCGGCGTCAGTCCGCATAGCGGATCAGTAACATTTCCTTACATTCTCTGTCGTTTTGCTGGTGACGGGTCGCTCTAAACATTCGTTATCATGATCCGACACTCAACCAACATTAACGAACAAGCAAAACTCCAAAATTCGTTTTCAATTTTAAAAAAATGTATTCAAGAATTTCGACGCTTTTGGTAGCAGAGTTGTAGAAATTTAGTACATTGGTCAAGTTTATATTTTAGCCTATACGTAAACATTGGTCGGATTTATATTTTAGCCTATACATTAACAATGTCAAGTTTATATTTTAGCCCATGCGTAAACATTGGTCAGGTTTATGGTTTAGTCTATACGCAAATATTGGTCGGGTTATACATGGTGTCCATAGAGTTCGTATGCACTTTAAAAAAAATTATAACTTTATTTGTATTTGCGATAGAAATAATTTGTAAAAAGGATTAGAAAGAAGTAAATCTATACTTTTTAAGGTTTTATTGAAATTTTATTTAAGTTTCCACGTGTTCTCCATCATTAGCAATACAAAGGGTAATACGATTTTGCAGTTCACGGAAAACATTTGCCAACTGATTTACAGTAATGCCTGAAATCACATTAGTTATTTTAGCTATACTTAAAACTAGGTACATTAAACTTTATAACATTTTTCCAGATTATTTCTATCGCAAATACAAATAAAGTTATAAATTTTTTAAAGTTGACACGAACTTTATGGACACCCTGTATTTTAGCCTATACGTTCCGTTTTATATATTAACCTATACGTAAACATTCGTCGGGATTATATTTTGGTCTATATGTAAACATTGGTCAGGTTTTTATTTTAGCCTGTACGTAAAGGTAGTCGGGTATATATTTTAGTCTATACATAAACATTAGTCGGGTTTATATTTTAGCCTATACATAAACATTAGTCAGGTTTGTATTTTAGTCCATACATAAACATTGGTCAGACTTATGGTTTAACCTATACGTAAATATTGTTCGGGTTTGTTTTAGGCTATGCATAAACATTGATAAAGTTTATATTTTAGGGTATACGCAAACATTGGTCGGGGTTATATTTTAGCCGATACGTAAACATTGTTCCGTTTTATATATTAATCTATTCGTAAACATTGGTCAGGTTTTTATTTTAGCCTATACTTAAAATTTGGCCGTATTTATATTTTAGCCTATACATAAACTTTTGTCAGGTTTGCATTTTAGGCCAAGCATAAACATTGTTCAGATTTATACTCTAGTAACAAATTGTCCAGCTAATTTGTCAAGCACGAATTTGTCAGCTATCGTAACGATCTAAAATCGGGTTTGGCGTGGTGTTTATCAACACATTATATGTTATTTAATGCCGAAATTTAATTTCATTGTGAGATTTGGTAAATTTTTTTACTATTAAAATCTATCGCTGGAAATTTTTAACATAAAAATGTATTTTCGTACTTTCATAGAGGTTTGACCCCCTGTTTGAAGGTTGTTTATTTGGCCATAGCTTCGACCCTCACAGGTGCTACCACTCAGTGTATGGATTGACCTGGGAAGAGCAATGAAGTGGTCCGTAAATCTGCTTCAACTTTATGAAATATTGTTTAATAATTAAACAGAAGTGAATAGCCAGAAGTCCTTAGCAGACTGACTCAGTAGGCCGAGTATCACTGAACGTTAGTTGTGGACACATTCAACGATCACAAAAGGGATCTATCTACCTGCCTCACCGACCGTAAATTCAAAAGTCCACAAAAACCCACAATACAGCCCAAATCTGATTGTCATCTCCACTTTCTTCTTCCTGGCTGCATACGGTTTTGAATAAAGAGTTGTTCTTGTCCTACCAAATATATCCTGCTATTTAACCCATAGATGGGGAGTATTGGGAAGAGACGTATGAGAAGGTAGTGTAATTGTTAGCAGAACGGGAAATCACAGCACGTACAGTTCGGAAACATTCAATACAACCTCGTATCCTTTCACATAGAAGGTCTTCGTAACGAGTGTTTGGTCGAACGAGACAAAGGCAAGACGTTTCTTTTATCATCAGTAAAATGATGAATTATACTGAAACAAATAAAAGAATTTTGTTTGTGAGTCAGGAACGGTGTATAGCGTAAGTGGAAACGCAGGTGCATTAAACACCAAAATCTGAGAAAATATTGTCTCTGTCGTGCTCACATCGGGTTCATCTTTTGGGTACTCCAGTGGATTTTTTTATGCCATTAAGTGTACACCCAACCTCGTTCTCAGATGCCTTCATCTGTTATTAGAGTGGAACATTGTTGCATCTTTAGTACCGTGAAATTTCCAAACACCTCGTTTAAAATATTATACAGGATGCGATGGATAAATCGTCGCTATATTATATTTTTAATTTCGTACATGCGCGTTGTTTGTTTTTGATTTTGTCGACTGCGCAATTTAGTAGGGTCAGTTGGGCACTGTCTGTAAGAAAAAGAGAACCCTGACGTAACACACTCCGTCAGAAATTTGGAAACGGCATGCTTTACAGCTTGTCATTCGCGCCGTTACAACAATACGAACATTTGAGAGAGTCTGGCTGTGAATATGAGGACATTCAGAAGGAGTTGGATGTGTCTAATGGTGATTACGAAGGTACAACCGCTCGGGAAACTCACTTTGATCGTTCTGATAGGAAGAGAACACTTGAATTTGAGGGCGCCAGACTCAACACAGCGGCCTATATCAAGAGACTTGAGGAGGTAGTGCTGCCCTAGGTCAAGAGGGTGGCTGCAGGAAGACCCTATATATGCCAATAGGAATCTGCCCTATTCCATGCAAGCAGGAGAACCCAATCATAGCTATCAGACAATTTCTGTGACCACATCATCCCTAATTCCTCAAACTGCAACTCCCTTGATTATTATGTGTGAAGCGCAGTTGAGTGAGAGACCAACAAAACTCCTTGTAACGCCAAAATGAACTGAAGGCAAGGATTATGGCAGCATTCACCGACTTAAACAAGGAAAGCGTCCAGAAGAGTTGCAGGAGATTCCGAAGTCGTCTGGAGGCCATGTTTGAAGTCAATGGCGATTTAATTGAATACATTTGCTCATTTATATTTCAAGATATCTTTTGTGGAATTTTGCTAAGCATATCTGGTAAAATGAGATGCCAGTGTTATTTTCATTTTTGCAGGATATAGATATAGACGATAATTTATCCGACGCACCCTGTAGATATGACATTTAATTTGTAGTATATACTTTTTATACGGTGTAGGTCTTAGATTTCATATGATAAATATAACTGAAAAACGAAATATTTTAGTTTGAGGAAATGAATGCAAGGACCAAATGAATTTGTAATTTTCAAAATTCAAATACAGAAAAATAGATAACATTTTACTTGCAGTAAACAGATAAACCTGCTTGTAATCTTCACAAATATTTTCACTAAATCCAGAATCTCCCCGCGGTTACAGTGGAGAGATATTTAGAAAGTTACTTGACTAATCCTGAAACTTGGTTTGCCTCTTATGAAATATAAAGGATAAATATTTTGAGCGGTGTTCAAACACACTACGGTACGAACGAAGGTTTGAATCATTTTATTTATCAACTTTTTTTTTTCTCTCTTTCTTTTCAGATTTCATTTGATCTTCAATTTTAACGCTTCCCATTTCTTTTTATCTCCTTCTCTTTATCTTTTTCTTCTTTTTTTTCTCGTGCTCAATTACTTTCTTCCTTTGTTTCGCTTTTGGTCATTACCTCTTTCTTCTGTCTCTCTCTTTTCTTTTCATCCACCTTCTCTTTCTCAGCTTGTTGCACTTCTTTCTAAACTATTTCCCTGATTGTTTTCTCGGTCTCTCTCGCTCTCTTTCTCTGTCCTTGTCTTGTTGATTTTCTCTTTTTCACCTAATCGCTTCATCCTTCCTTAAGTATGGACAGCGCAGACGAAGAGTTTTAGTGCTGTCGGGATCTTACAGTCTCTTAAATATATAAATATAAAAAAATATAGATAGATAGATGTGAACAGACTCAGATAGATAGATATGAACAGACTCAGATAGATAGATAGATAGATAGATAGATAGATAGATATAAACAGACTAAAAAAGAAAGGAAAGGAAATTGACATAGATGGATAGATAGATAGATGGATACACAGATATATATATATATTTGTTTCTGCATACTTATTCATTACGTATATATACATATATATATATATTATCTCTCTCTCTCTCTCTCTCTATATATATATATATATATATATATATATATATATATATATATATATATGTGTGTGTGTGTGTGTGTGTGTGTATGTATATAAGCTTATATATATAGAGAGAGAGTGAGAGGGGGGAGAGATAGAATATCTATCTATTTATCTATCTATCTCCCTCTCTCTATATATATACACACACACACACATATATATATATATATATATATATATATATATATATATAAGTGTCTGTCGGTATTCGAAACAATATTTTTTTTGCTAGCGATTGTGTGCTGACGTTATTATCTACGAAAACTGATTGATGAACATCACGTGATATGGCGGGGGCTTCAGTATCATTCCGTTCAGAACTAAAGAGCAAAAACAAAAATGTTATAAGACAAAGAAGAGCAGTTCTATAAAGGGAGGTAATAGAAGAGGCATGGCGCCGATAATACCGCCTTCGCCACTGCAGATAAGAGTAGCTAAAGAATTGACTCAAAAAAAAAAAGAAAGAGAAAAAGTAGTAAGTAAAAGAATCAGACTAAATAAACAAATAAAATACGATACACATATCCACAAAATAAATTAAAAATAACTAACTTCAATGAAAGCGAGAGTAAAATTAGTATCTGGATAATAAGAAAAAATACAAAAACATGTTTAAGGAGAAAGTACGCGCCCATATACAAAAATTGTATTGTCTGCGTAGAAAGCTAGTCATTTTTTTTATCATTTTCTATAAGCGATCGGATGCCTGAGTCACCTTAATGAAAAATAAATAAATAATAATATAGGTCGGGGGACACGTGGTTAAGCAAGTTGAATGTGTGTTCGATTTATTTTTAGGTCTTTTAAAAATGTATATGGCTGAGTAAATGCGGGGAGAACGGGGAAGGAGAATAAATTGCGAAGTTTTATTCATGACATAAATTCTTCTCTATCTCTCTTTTTTTATACCACTTTCTAAACAAGTTCTCTATTTGTTCTCTCTCTCTCTTTCTCTCTGTCTCTCTCTCTCTTTCTCTCTCTCTCTCTGTCTTTTGTTTTGTTGTTCTTCTGTTTCTCCTTTGCGCTAATCACACGATCCTTCTTTATGTATGGGCAGCTCAGACAAAGTTATCAAGTTCTGTTAGGGTCTTACGTCACTTAAATGTATACATATTAAATATATATATATATATGAAAGAAAGAAAGAAAGAAAGAAATTGACATAGATAGATAGATAGATAGATAGATGTGATGAGACTAAGAAAGAAAGAACGAAAGAAACAAAGAAAGAAAGAATAGAAAAGCAATTGACATATATATATATATATATATATATATATATATATAGAGAGAGAGAGAGAGAGAGAGAGAGAGAGAGATAGATAGATAGATAGATAGATGAGATGAGACTAAGAAAGAAAGAAAAAAGAAAGAAAGAAAGAAAGAAAGAAAAAGAAATTGATAGAGATCGATAGACAGATGTGAACAGATTAAGAAAGAAAATATGAAGACAGAAATAAATTGACAGAGGTAGACAGATATATACATTGCTGTGAACAGTCTAAGAAAGAAAGAAAGAAAGAAAGAAAGAAAGAAAGAAAGAAAGAAATTGACATAGATAGATAGATAGATAGATAGATAGATAGATAGATAGATAGATAGATAGTTGTGAACAGACTAAGAAAGAAACAAAGAAACAAAGAATGAAAGATAGTAATATAAATTGACAGAGATAGATAGACAGACAGACAGACAGACTGAGACCGGATACATTCATAGACGAATATCTTCAGATAGATATGAACAGTTTAAGAAACTAAGAAAAAGAAATTAACAGCGACAGGTAGATAGATAGATAGATAGATAGATAGATAGATAGATAGATAGATAGATAGATAGATAGATAGAGAGAGAGAGAGAGAGACTAAGAAAGAAAGAAGGAAAGACAGGAAGAAAGTTTAGTTTTATACATTGACACATAAACACCGTTCATTATTGTAGGCATTTTAATCGCCATCGTTTTCACAATCGGATTTCTTATGGTTTGAACGCTTGAAGTTTTTTTGTCCCTCGGTAGTGCGATGGTTCAAGACTCGGAACGAAAATTGGGCTGACCGAATTCGAATTCCATTTGAGCTCGATACATTCACTTTCGCCCAAATACCGTTGAATTCCCCCTCTTATCCCCATTGACTATTGGTTAAATGATAGGATGTATTCTCAACCGTGCTTGTCAAGCAGTATATGCGAAGATAAAACTTCAATGCAAAACCGTATGTGGCTCCTGCCCTTGCACGTATTTGAACTGTAAATAATCTCCACTCGGCATAGTTGCGTTCAGCAGAGTTACAGTAGAAACCACATGTCGACGCTATGGTTGTTGAATAAATACAAATATGCCAGAGAAGCTGCACATGCAGTGTACCTTCAAGTCCAAGCAGCTCTGATTATCAGTAACTGATGGTTTACGTATCAATCAAATGACAAGTTTTGGTCCAGTATTCTAATCACTGGTCAATATTATTATTATTGGCTTTCACGGAGCTACCATAATACTAAACATTAGCGACCTTAGCGAGGAATAAAATGAAAACAAGTGTTTATACTGTAGAGGACCGTGTGGGTTTGAGTGTTGTTGAATTAGGGACACGTGTCGTTTATTCCTGCTAGAAGGTCCAACTACAAGAAAATGGCGAACTCAAGTTGAGTCCAACCGAAGAGGTAAAGAAAACAGTTATCAGTTATCTCCTGTTAATTGAGAGGGGAATTAACAGGAGATAACTGATAACTGACATCCATTAAACATGGCACGTGAAACTAGAACATTCTACCCCAGTGAGCAAAATAAAGGGTTCAGTTCGACATTCCAACCACCTGAAGAAGGCCGGAGGGTACAACGGCCGAAACGTTGTAATAAATTTGGCGACAAAGATGAGGACAATAGTCTGATTAATGTAAATAGGATTAATTTATACAAAGTAATGAAGTAGTTTAATTTAAAAAATACAAAATTTTAAACAACAACGTTTACTTGCAGTTTGCAACAGAAAAAATGCATTGTGCAAAAATTACAACCGTTCAAAACTGAACATTTATTTGTCACTATTCAGTCAGTTTTAGTTTGTTTGTTTTTTTGCCCTGAGGCTTGACGCCTCTTTTTGTTGACAATTTTTGGTATATCTGTCTGAAATGTCTGTGCAGTTCCAACTTTGATTAGAAATGACAAATGTTGATCAGTTAGCCTTGTTCTCTGAGAGGTTTTATTGAAGGAAAATAAATGTTCACCTACATAGGCAGAATCACACATTGTCATAATCTTTATGGAAAACTTTCTGAAGTTTTTAAACTTTTCAGGAAGATATGCAAAGAACTCAAGTATTCCAACTTGAAGATACTTTACTCTGAGTGTAGAATCCGACTGCATTTCTAATAGTTCCATCTGCAGGCTTTCTTTTGTCTTGGCAACATCAAAGTTGAATGGTGCCGAGAACAATGCAAACTGATGTTCAAAAGATGAGAAATCACTAAATCTTTTCTGACATTCCTTTAACAAAAGTTCCAGGTGACTAACATATTTAGCAAAGCAAATACAGTCTCGGTATTGACAGTGTTTTTCAGCTCTTTGCACGTAGGGAAATGAACTAAATTTTCATTTGACATCTGTACTTGTCAAGTCACTTCCATAAGCTTGGTTTTGTAATGAAGCACTTAATATCACCATACAACTGAGTGATGAGTTTGTTTTTACGCTGTACTTTCAAATTAATATTAGTTAATTGTGCAGTAATATCCACAGCAAAAGCCAAATCTTGGAGCCAACTTTCATCTTTTATTTCACCTGTATTTTGATCTTTCATCTCCAAAAGCAAAATTATTTCTTGTTTCAAGAGAATCTTTTCAGCACTTTGTGACATGTCAACCAGCGGACTTCTATGTAGAATGGAACATCGGTGAACTTAATTTCCATATCTTCCAACAACTCACTGAACTGACGGAAGTTGAGAGCACGATCTCTGATATAATTCACTGTCTTTGTGACCAAACTAAGCACATGATCAAATTTTAAAATCTTTGAATACATGTTGATGAATAATACAATGAAAATGTGCAAAAGATGAACCTGGATTCGAGTTTTCTAGTTTTCTTCGTAACTTGGCAGCAACAGCATTATCTTTATCAACCACCGCAGCACCGTCAGTAGATAAGCATTTACTCAAATCCAAACTATACTCATGAAACATCTGCTCAACTATCTCAAAGATGCCCTGGCTTGCCGTAGTGTCATGCATTCAATCAGTTTCTTCATAAATATTAAATTCACTATCACATAATTTGATGAAGATTGCAAGCTGTTCCATTCCAGTGATGTCAATGATCTCACCAATAGCAATAGGAAAATGTTCAAATCTTGATGATACAGCCTTCAACTGAACTTACTCGAAGATACTTTGCTCTGAGTGTAGAATCCGACTGCATTTCTAATAGTTCCATCTGCAGGCTTTCTTTTGTCTTGGCAACTTCAAATTTGAATGGTGCTGAGAACAATGCAAACTGATGTTCAAAAGATGAGAAATCACTAAATCCTTTCCGACATTCCTTTGACAAAAATTCCAGGTGACAGTCATACTTAGCAAAGCTAAGTACAATCTCGGTATTGGGAGTATTTTTCAGCTCTTTGAACGTAAGAAAATGAACTAAATTTTCATTTGACATCTGTGACTGCTACAAGCTTAGTTTTGTAATGTTGCACTTGATGCCATCATAGAACCGAACGATAAGTTTATTTTTACCTTGTTCTTTCAAATTAAGTTCAATTAATTGTGCAGTAATATCCAAAGCAAAGGCCAGATTTTGGCACAAACTTACATCTTTTATTTCACCGGTGTTTTAATTATTTCTTCTCTCAATAAAAAGAATCTTTTCCCCACATTGTGTCACGACAGCCATCGGACTACTGTGTAGAATGGAACATCGGTGAACTTAATTTCCATATCTTCCAATAACTCGCTGAACTGACGGTGGTTGAGAGCACGGCCTCTGATATAGTTCACTGTCTTTGTGACCAAGTTAAGTACATGATCAAAGTTTTAAATCTTTGAACACAAATTTTGCTGATGAATAATACAGTGAAAATGTGCAAATGATGAATCTTAATTCGAGTTTTCTAGTTTTCTGTAATTTGGCAGCAACAACATTCGGTTTGCCAACTATATTCCCAGCACCGCCAGTAGATAAGCATTCAGTTTACTCAAATCAAAACTATACTCATGCAGAACCTGCTCAGCACACTCAAGGATGCCTTGGTTCGTTTTCGAGGCATGCATGGAGACCAGTTCAATCAGTTCTTCATAAATATTAAATTCATCGTCACATACCCTGATGAAGATTGCAAGCAGTGCTATTCCAGTGATGTCAAAAGTCTCATCAATTACTATATAAGATTCTTCTATAGTTATTCATACCTTGATGATACAGACTTCAACTGCTGTTTTAAATCACGTGACATTTCATCAATCCGTTCAGCAACAGCTTTCATGGCTAATGAAATGTCTTTGAATAAGTGCGTTTTCAACAGACATACAATATCAGCTGCTTTTTCAGACATTGTTTTACGAAATCTCCTTCACTGTAAGATTCCGCAATCATTACTATTATTCGGCAGTAGTAACGGTAGCGACATTCTGATTCTGAATTTCCGTAAAAAGGTCTGTTGCGGTATCAAAATAGCCTTCAATTCCTTGTGTTTTGAAGCGCGCATTGGGCCTTCATATTTATCGTAAGATTCATGATTCGTTTCATAATGTCTTTTCAGTTTGTACTCTTTTAGCGTGGCGATGGAATTGTTGCAAATTAAACAATATATATTTTCATTCACTGTTGTGCAAAAATAACGTAATTCCTACTTTTCTTGAAACACTCGCATTTCTTCGTTCAATTTCCTTTTTCTCTTAGCTGGAGGATCACTAGCTATTTTAGGCTTGAAGTAGTAAAAAGAAAACTTATTTTCAAAATTATTGAGGCAGAATCTGAAAAATGACTGGTACATTTAAACTACAGCTAACAGTAAAAAGAGAAAGCAACTAAAACCATTTTGGCAGATATTTCACCTTTAAAAGCAAATCTTTTGAAATTTTGAAAGGAAGTTTTCTGTTTCCAAATATTAATGAGCTGCCATATTGCTTTCATGGTGTGATAGCTGGTCGCATGGCTACTAGAGAGAATTTGTTCGCGCGCTATTTTCTCAGCCACCAAGGATATCGAATATTTACTACAATTTTTCAAATATTAGCTTAGTACCATACTAACTTTGTTGATAATATGAAAATTATTTTAAATAAATTTATGCAGTTAATGCTATTCTTTTTTGGCATTTTATTAAAATCATTCAAAATGTAAAAAACATATTATTTATGTTCTTAAATACTATAATCTCTTAATGAAACACAACTGTAATTTTGGCCGGTAAATAACGAACTTAGCATCATTTGTGCGAGCCGTAGGTGTTCTTGTAAAAGGCCGAATGCAAACCGCGGGCCGCAGTTTGACGTGCATGTATTAGAGTTACCCTGGGCACGCGCCTAAGTAAAATTTTACCTAGACGATAGGCTATTAATATATAAGATTATTTTCGGATAATCCAACAACCGATTCGCCAAGTTTTTATAATTTTAAGAATCGATACGCCCGAACCGAAGGATAGAGCCCTCCTTAGCAGAGCAGAGACCGACTTCTTATATCTTGGATTTTGTTGGTGTATCTTTCCATCCTCTTCTTGACCAAGCCAAATGCTCCTAATACAATTAGTGTTGCTGTGGATTTCATGATACACATTCTCATAGTTTTTATTTGTCATTTATATTTGGTAAGGTTTTCTGTAGTTTTCATAGAGGTGTTTCTTCCGGTGCCAAGAGACATGTCGATGAAGAGATTGGTTATATTAGTCTTTCAGTCCTATATCTTCATGTGTCGTGCCCACTCAGGAAATAGTTGATCATAGTTCTTCACAATTTCCAGTCCTGTGTAGGTCTTAATAAATTTTGTCTTTTTGTTATATCTCCTAACACCAGTTTGGCTATCCATTTAGTCTAGCTAATTAAGCAGATTATGCGTTGATTTCCTCAGCTCCTCTTTCCTTCAATCTGCCCTGTGAGTATCAGAGTTTCAAAGCCCTCTTTTCTCATTATGTGTCCTAGTAATTTCCTCTGTCTCCTCCTGATTTTAAATATTAGTTTCCTTTTGGTTCCATCTTCTTTAAAACTTCTTCGTTGCTCATATTGTCCATGGTTTCTTCAGCATTCTGCTGTAGAACCACATTTCCGCTGCTTCAAGTCTCTTCTTCTTTAAGGAGATTGTCCAGCATTCACTGCAATAGACTGCTGGCCTTAATTTCTTTTTCAATTTGATTGGAATATCCCAGGGAAAAGTAGCTTCATTGGTTTCTTTAACAATATTTGTCTATTATTATTATTTTTTTTATTTCCTTTGATATCTGGCGTTTACACATTTCTTTCCGGGTCCCGCCCAGGGACCTAAAGTTAGAAATGGCATCATGACACTTTCCACTGCAAGAAAAATAAATAAATAAAAAAAATAATTACATAGATAAAGCCCTTCGTAAAGTGTGGGATGTACTTGTCAGAACAATTTTTTGTATCTCTTTGAGGCATGGACTTCCAGGGATCCCTTCAATCAGTCTACTGGGATCTTTTCCAACCAGTCCAAGGGCTCTAACTACAACAGAAATTGTTGATGTTCCCATGCGCCACATTTTTGAGATTTCTATTTCAAGGTCCTTGTATTTTGACAGCTTTTCGAATATCTTCAAAGATACATTGCACTCTGCAGGGACTGTCATATCAATAAGGCGACACTTATTTTGTTTGTGGTCTTTAATATCAATGTCTGGGCGGTTGTCTTTGATTGTTCTGTCAGTGTGTATTGTGTATTCCCATAGAATTGTAACAGGTCCTATCTCCGTTATTATTATTATTATTATTATTATTATTATTATTATTATTATTATTATTATTATTATTTCCTTTGATTTCTGTTGGATAGACATTTCCTTCCAGATCTCCAACCAGAAACTTAAGAGCAGAAATGATTTCATGGCATTTTCATTGATCATTTTTGTAAAAAAAAAAACCCTGATATCACACACATTTTACATAAAGCGCTTTGTAATGGGTGAGTACAATGTTTTGCATTTCTTTAAGGCAAGTGCTACCAGGAATCTCTTCAATGAGTCTATCGAAAACCTTTTCAGTCAATCCTAGGGCTTCAGCTACAACTGGAATTGTTGATGTCCTCATATGACACATGTTTTAGATTTCCAATTTTTAGGTCCTTGTGTTTAGATAAAGTTTTGGAGACCTTCAAAGACACATTACAATCGGCAGGGACTGCCATGTCAGTAAGAAAACACATTCTGCCTTTCTGGTCTTTGATGACGATGTCTGGGCGATTAACTTTGATTGTTCTGTCTGTTTGTATTGTAAAGTCACATAAAATTGTTAGAGGTCCTATCTCTGTAACCGGGTTGTGCGTGATGTTCATACAAGTTTCTTGCAGTTTCCTTGCCGTAAAAGTTCCATATTTTCGAGGTCAAATATTGCCCCGCGCTATCATGACAAGTTTTATATTCAGTGGATGCAAATACGGTGCAACCTGACACACGATGGTCAATTGTTTCTGGATATGTATCACAGAATCTGAATTTCGGCTGCAACATAATTATTCAGTATGTGTGATTGATAATTTCTAGTTAGCAAGCATTGGTCCTTTGCATAAGTATAAAACTTTCGAAGTCAGCTTTTTACTCTGCACTACGTAATCACTGATGGGCACGGGGTTTGTCTACATCAACTTGTTTGGTACGGGCTGAGTATTGACAATGAATACGCTTATCTTGCCATCTATTTTTCATTTGATACATTTCTTTTGCTTTCATGTTTAGGTTCTTTGCCACTGCAGTAGGCGTGTTTATTAGCACTTTTTTCACCCACGAAAAATTCCATCTTTAATTTGTTGGCGCCGTTTATTACTGAATATAGTTTCTTATTTCTTTCATGTTCTTTGACATAGATCATCATCCAGTCTTCTGTGGTTTCCTGTAGTCTCCTGCTTTTGTAAAGACAGTTCTAGTTGAACTAATCCTCTGCCTCCTTCGGATCTAGTCACATAGAGACGGCCAATCTCAGCCTTAGGATGATGCAAGCGGTGGCAAGTGAGAAGTTTCTCGTTTTGACATCTATTCGTTTAATGTCAGTTATGGTCGAATTAAGGATGTTGAAACTGTATTGCACACCAGAGTCAGCCAGTGTTTATGACAGATATTCTGTTTTCTGAATTCAACTCAGCATTTAACACCAGACGTGCACGCTTGTAATATTCCTTTCTCACTTTCTCC
Source organism: Acanthosepion esculentum (assembly GCA_964036315.1). Taxonomy (NCBI): domain Eukaryota; kingdom Metazoa; phylum Mollusca; class Cephalopoda; order Sepiida; family Sepiidae; genus Acanthosepion; species Acanthosepion esculentum. The sequence goes on along the minus strand of OZ038483.1, from coordinate 30,863,088 downwards.
TTCATATGGCTATGCTGCATTTTCATCGCCTTCGCTTACTCTTAGGTATTTATAGGCTTCTTGTTCCAGTTCCCTAACCTTTGCGACAAAATCTAGATCTATTGATTGTGTTTCGGTAGTTCTCCCGTTCTTGAATGTTACTTTTGCACATTTATCTGATCCGAAATCCATACCGATGTTATCACTGAAACATTTTACAATATTGAGCATTTTCTTCAACTCATTGTCGCCTTTGGCGAAGAGTTCAATATTATCCATGTTGAATAGGCGATTAAAATTTTCTTTTTTACCTTGTATCCATAGTAATTACTGTTGAGTTCAAGCTAAAGGGAGATTAAGGAAAAACCGGACAGAAGTGGCGACAGGGAGACTCCTTGAATGATTCCTCGTTGGATATTCAAACAATAAGAAATGACAGTACTTTTGTTATAATTTAGTTATAATGTGGTTTTCTCCAGTTCCATGCTATATTTAAGGAAATTTATTATCAACGAGGAGACTTTATACATTTACAAAGCCATAAGTGTGGCACACTATCTACGGTTTTATGGTAATCTATTCAAGCTGTACTAAGATTTCTACCTTTTTTTTGCCATTTTCCAGGATAACTTTCTTTATTAGTAGTTGATCTTTGCAATCATATTAACGCCTTCGACATCCATTCTTGCTCAAAGAATGTTGTTTTCATCGAGAAAAGAGTAAATACTGTTTGGCAGGACAGACGTGATCAATTTATATGTGGTGGGCAGACATGTTATTGGCCTATAATTTTTTTATCATCTGTCTCATCTTTCTCGGTAGGAGATATGTAATACCTTCAGTGATCCATTCTGGATTTTCATTGGGGTTATTAATTAGCATTAATAAAGTTCGCGCAAGTGTTTTATGGATTGTACAGATTTAGTCTTCGTTCGTTCTTGTTCTCGTTTGATCTATTCTGCATTAGAATTTTATTTTGGGGATTTGCTCCAAATAATCTTCCAAATGTTTTGCAATTTTTCAGCAGATGGTGGCTTTTTAAAATCTATAACTGCTTTTCCAGTTTCCCTGTAAACCTTCTTGACGTCCATTTGGAATATCTTATTTTGTCGATAGAACCTATCTCGCCTTTTCATATCGTCTTGTTCTCTGTGCCTTTAATTGCAGTTTTTGTTTAAGTATTACCTGGATTTGGTGGAATTTCATTTGCTGCTTTAATTTTATATTTCCGCTTTGATCTACTGGTGTTGAGACGTGCTTATTTCTTGAAATCGCATCTCAAATCGGTTTATCTGATTTCCTCAAATACTAGCGTTAATTTTCCCTTCCAAGTGGGCTCTTTTTGTCTGTTGTTTTATCTTTTATATGTTTTGACATTTTATTATTATTATTATTTTTATTTTCTTTGATATCTGGCGTTTACACATTTCTTTCCGGGTCCCGCCCAGGGACCTAAGGTTAGAAATGGCATCATGACACTTTCCACTGTAAAGAAAAAAAAAAATAATAATTACATAGATAAAGCTCTTCGTAAAGTGTGGGTTGTACTTATCAGAACAATTTTTTGTATCTCTTTGCGGCATGCACTTCCAGGGATCCCTTCAATTAGTCTACTGGAAACTTTTCCAACCAGTCCAAGGGCTCCAACTACAACAGGGATTGTTGATGTTCCTATGTGCCACATTTTTGAGATTTCTATTTCAAGGTCCTTGTATTTTGACAGTTTTTTCGAATATCTTCAAAGCTACATTGTAGTCTGCAGGGACTGCCATATCAATAAGGAGGCACTTATTTTGTTTGTGGTCTTTAATAACAATGTCTGGGCGGTTGGCTTTAATTGTTCTGTCAGTGTGTATTGTGTAGTTATTATTATTATTATTTTCTTTGATATCTGGCGTTTACACATTTGTTTCCGGGTCCCGCCCAGGGATCTAAGGTTAGGAATGGCCTCATGACACTTTCCACTGAAAAAAAAATAATAAAATAAAATAAAAAATATTTACATAGATAAAGCCCTTCCTTTTTTTTACTTTCTTTTTTTTTTGCTGGATATCGGAGTAAACAGTAATTAAATGTGTCGAATAATGCTATATATACATTTTAAATACTATTAATAAAATAAAATAAAGAAATATAAGATTATTAGAATAATTATTTTTATAAATGTTGTTGTTATATATGTGTATGCGTGTGTATATATATATATATAAATTATCATAAGTATCAAATAAAATTTTATTATTATTATTTTATTATTATAATTGCTGCTGTTATTATTCTTGATGTCGCTTTAAAAAAATGAACGATAAAAATAGACAAATTGACTAGAAGTAAAAACGAAACAAAATAACGTTATAACTGGAACGCATTTACAATAAAATTGAAATTACGTTACTTAGCAAATAAAAATAAGAAAATGTAAGGTATTAAAATTCATACTAAATGTTATAAAAGAAACTTTCAATATAGCTAATAATAATTTATTATTATTATTATTATTATTATTATTATTATCATTATCATTATTATTATTATGATCATTATTATTATTATTATCATTATTATTATTATTATTATTATCATTATTATTATTATTATCATTATTATTATTATTATTATTATCATTATTATTATCATCATTATTATTATTATTATTATTATTATTATTATTATTATTATTATTATTTCCTTTGATATCTGGCGTTTACACATTTCTTTCCGGGTCCCGCCCAGGGACCTAAGGTTAGAAATGGCATCATGACACTTTCCACTGCAAAAAAAAAAAAAAAATAATTACATAGATAAAGCCCTTCGTAAAGTGTGGGCTGTACTTGTCAGAACAATTTTTTGTATCTCTTTGAGGCATGGACTTCCAGGGATCCCTTCAATCAGCCTACTGGAATCTTTTCCAACCAGTCCAAGGGCTCCAACTACAACAGGAATTGTTGATGTTCCCATGTGCCACATTTTTGAGATTTCGATTTCAAGGTCCTTGTATTTTGACAGTTTTTCGAATATCTTCAAAGACACATTGCAGTCTGCAGGGACTGCCATATCAATAAGGAGGCACTTATTTTGTTTGTGGTCTTTAATAACAATGTCTGGGCGGTTGGCTTTGATTGTTCTGTCAGTGTATATTGTGTAGTCCCATAGAATTGTAAAAGGTCCTATCTCCGTAACCGGGTCAGGGTGGTGTTCGTACCAATTTCTTTCAGTTTTCTTCCCATAGGAGTTGCAAATTTTCCAGTGCAGATATTGGCCCACTCTGTCATGCCGGGTTTTATATTCAGTGGATGCCAATATCGTGCAACCTGATATAAGATGATCAATGGTTTCTGGATATTTGTCACAGAATCTGCATCTTGGGCTAACACAGTATTTTAGTATATGTGCTTGATAATTCCTAGTTAACAAGCATTGGTCTTGTGCAGCAATTATAAAACCCTCAGTTTCACCTTTCAACCCTGCACTACGTAGCCACTGATGGGTGCTGTTTTTGTCTACGTCTGCTTGTTTGGTACGGGCAGAGTATAGCGGTTTATTTTGCCATTGTTTCTTTATCTGGTCGGTCGCATTTCTCTTTGCATTTTTTTAAAAGTTTTTTGCAGCTTCAGCCGGTGTACAGTGATGTATTTGAATTTCTGTGCCCATTTGAAGCTCTTTTTTGAATTTTTCGGCTTCCTTTACTACAGAGTAGAGACACTTACTACTTTCATGTTCCTTGACACATACCATCATCCAATCTTTTGTTTTTTCCAAGTATCTTTGGAGGCCAATTGTTGTACTTTTGTAGGATAGTTCTAGTTGAACTAGTCCTCTGCCTCCTTCGGATCTGGGCACATACAGGCGATCAATATCAGCTTTGGGATGTTGCATGCGGTAGCAAGTGAGGAGCTTTCTCGTTTTGGCGTCCATTCGCTTAATTTCAGCTATGGTCCAGTTAAGTACATTAAAGCTGTATTGCACCTCAGGAACAGCTAATTATTATTATTATTATTATTATTATTATTATTATTATTATTATTATCATTATTATCATTATTATTATTATTATTATTATTATCATCATTATTATTATTATTATTATTATTATTATCATTATTATTATTATTATCATCATTATTATTATTATTAATATTATTATTATTATTATTATCATTATTATTATTATTATTATTATTATTATTATTATTCCTTCTAGTAGTAATTTAAATATCAGGATCAACTCATAGCAGTTTACAATGAGACATGTCATGGTTTGGTTTGGTTTGGTTTGGTTTGGTTTGGTTTGGTTTGGTTTACGGCATATCAACTTCAATGGGTTATTTAATACCGACAAGATTTTTATTGCTGGTAATAATTTTTCTTCAAAAATTCATTGCTGATAATAATATTTTACAAAAATATATTGCTGGTATTAAAACCTATTTTTACACTTCCATAGTCTTTTGACCCCAGTTTGCGGGTTAACTATTTGCCCATAGCTGTCGCCATGACAATGCTCACCTGGAGGACAATCGTCCGAATAATGAAAATAGGGCACATAATAACTCATCTGAGAAATACAGACAGACACATTTAACTTTATAAATGTATACCTACTTTTTCAGAATTAATAAAACTAGATATTTTTTACAGTGTTGTCCTGTACAAGGCCAGAGGGTCACTCGAGGTAGAGAGTACCTGTGTAAGCAGCACAGCCTTTGCTGATATATGTGGAAGATAACGGTTAATTAGAATTAACCATTATCTTCGAGCAGGTTGAGATTGTAGTAATCAAGGAACTTGATGTAGGCCTCTGTGTTGAGTGTGAGGCCTTCACCAACAAATTCGAGTGTTCTTTACTTATCAGAACGATCAAAGTGAGTTTTCCGAATTTCTGTACCTTCGTAATCAGTATTAGACTCATCCGACTCTTTCCTAATTCTCAGATCCACAGCAAAACACTCTAAAATGTTAATATTGGTAATTCCGGCATGAATGCCAAGCAGTACAGTAGCCGTTTCTAAAGATGTGACCAATTTCCACGCTACTAACAGATGAATGAATCTGAGAACGAGGTTAATTGTACATTTAAAAGCAAATAAATCAGCTGGAGTACGCAAAGGAGAAGCCCGACATGAGCACGGTAGAGACAATATTCTTTTAGGTTCTGGTGTTTACGGTAGGGTTCTCTCTTTCTCACAGACAGCGCCCAACTGACCCTACTAAACTGCGCAGTCGTCAAAAATCAAAAACAAACAACGCGCATGTACGAAATTAAAAATATAATAGGGCGACAATTTATCCATCGCACCCTGTATAATATTTTAAATGAGGTGTTTGGAAATTTCACGGTACTAAAGATGTAACAATGTTCCACTCTACTAACAGATGAAGGCATCTGAGAACGAGGTTGGGTGTAAAAAAAAATCCACTGGAGTACCCAAAAGATGAACCCGATGTGAGCACGACAGAGACAATATTTTCTCAGATTCTGGTGTTTAATGCACCTGCGTTTCAACTTACGCTATACAGCGTTCCTGACTCACAAACAAAATTCTTTTATTTGTTTCAGTATAATTCATCATTTTGCTGATGATAAAAGAAACGTCTTGGCTTTGTCTCGTATGCAACTACAAACCGTTTGACCAAACACTCGTTACGAAGACCTTATATGTGAAAGGATACGAGGTTGTATTGAATGTTTCCGAACTGTACGTGCTGTTATTTCCCGTTCTGCTAACAATTACACTACCTTCTCATACGTCTCTTCCCAATACTCCCCATGTATGGGTTAAATAGCAGGATATATTTGGTAGGACAAGAACAACTCTTTATTCAAAACCGTATGCAGCCAGGAAGAAGAAAGTGGAGATGACAATCAGATTTGAACTGTGCTGTGGGCTCTTGTGGACTTTTGAATTTACGGTCGGTGAGGCAGATAGATAGATACCGTCTGTGATCGTTGAATGTGTCCACAACTAACGTTCAGTGATACCCAGCCTACTGAGTCAGTCTGCTAAGGACATCTGGCTATTCCCTTCTGTTTAATTATTAAACAATATTTCATAAAGTTGAAGCAGATTTACGGACCACTTCCTTGCTCTTCCCAGGTCAATCCATACACTGAGTGGTAGCACCTGTGAGGGTCGAAGCTATGGCCAAATAAACAACCTTCAAACAGGGTGTCAATACTCTATGAAAGTGCGAAAATACATTTTTATGTTAAAAATTTCCAGCGATAGATTTTAATAGTAAAAAAAAAAAACATTACCAAAGCTCTCAAGGAAATTAATTTTCGGCATTAAATGACAAATAATGAGTTAATATGGCGGTAAACACCAAACCAAACCAGATTTAAAATGGTTATGATAGCTGACAAATTCGTGCTTGACAAAATAGCTGAAAAATTTGTTACTAGAGTATAAACCGACCAATGTTTATGTATGGACTAAAATATAAACCCGACTAATGTTTATGTATAGACTAAAATATATACCCGACTACATTTACGGACAGGATAAAATAAAAACCTGACCAATGTTTACGTACAGACCAAAATATAAACCCGACGAATGTTTACGTATAGGTTAATATATAAAACGGAACGTATAGGCTAAAATACAGGGTGTCCATAAAGTTCGTGTGTACTTTAAAAATTTATAACTTTATTTGTATTTGCGATAGAAATAATCTGTAAAAAATGTTATAAAGTTTAATGTACCTAGTTTTAAGAATAGCTAAAATAACTAATGTGATTTCAGGCATTACTGTAAATCAGTTGGCAAATTTTTTCCATGAACTGCAAAATCGTATTACCCTTTGTATTGCTAATGATGGAGGACATGTGGAAACTTAAATAAAATTTCAATAAAACCTTAAAAAATATCGATTTACTTCTTTCTAATCCTTTTTACAAATTATTTCTATCGCAAATGTTTACGTATAGATTAATATATAAAACGGAACAATGTTTACGTATCGGCTAAAATATAACTCCGACCAATGTTTATGCATAGCCTAAAACAAACCCGAAGAATATTTACGTATATGCTAAACCATAAACCTGCCCAATGTTTACGCATAGGCTAAAATATAAACCTGACAATGTTAATGTATAGGCTAAAATATAAACCCGACAAATGTTTACGTATAGATTAATATATAAAACGGAACAATGTTTACGTATCGGCTAAAATATAACCTCGGCCAATGTTTTCGTATACACTAAAATATAAACCTGATCAATGTTTACGCATAGCCTAAAACAAACCCGAACAATATTTACGTATAGGCTAAACCATAAACCTGTTCAATGTTTATGCATAGGCTAAAATATAAACCTGATCAATGTTCATGTATAGGCTAAAATATAAACTTGACCAATGAACTAAGTTTCTACAACTCTGCTACCAAATTCTTTTCATTTCCAACCTCCGTTTTGGTTATTCCTCATTCAGTAACCTTTTTTAGGTTACAACAAATAGGCAGGATAGTATAATGGCCGAAAGTTGGTCAGTATAACGATGTTGGTGTGTGTGGGGGTTCAGTTCGTCTGCGTCGTAACTTAAGATAGACGTTTAATGTGGGTTTTTCTGAAATGACGTCGAAAAATTCCTCAGCATTATTTCTTTTTGGGGACACCTCAGCGCTGAATAATGACGCCAGTCTCCTTCCGAAGTATCAATTCAAAACTACCCCAGCTGGTATAACTTATTTAGTATAGCAACCAAGATGATCATGCCGTTCTGAATAGCAAAGTATACAATTAAAAGGGTTGCATTAGATATTTCAAAGGAATTTGACAAGGTGTGACATAAGCGCTAACGCTCTCTGGCTATGAACTCCCTGAAAGAGTCTTATCAGTCCTTTTTTAATGAGTAGGTCTTTGAAAGTAGTTGTTATTGGCCAGTCATTCGATTACCAGGCGATCAACGCAAACCTCACCTAAGGTTCGCTTCTCGGTCCAACCCTCTTCCTACACTACGTAAATGATCTACCTAAGAGTGCACTCCGATCATTTGTGAATATCTATGCTGATGATACAATGGTATATGGGTGAACCTCCAAAACCGTCAATGATTAGAGCCTGGCTGCTGATCTCTCCTCTCATCTACCGCTTAGTGAGATAAAAACTGGCTGGTCATATTCACTGCCTCAAAAACCAAATTAGTAAACTTCCACCATCACCGATCGAACCCAGAACATTCACCAATTTTGATGATCGCATATTCCTTTAAGGACGCTTCGTGCCTTGAGCGCCTATTGGGGCTTAAATTCAAGCCAGACCTCAAGTAGAACTTGTACATACGATCCATCGCTAAGAATGCTGGAAAAATTGTCGGTTCCCTGTACCGCTCCATTAAGTACCTGAGTCCTCCTGCTAGCCTTTACCTTTACAAGATGAAGATCAGGCGTAAAAATGGAGGTACTGCTGCCACATATAGGCGGGAGTTGCTTAGTCTTCACTTTCCGGTCTCTCAACATCCTTGTGGCTAAAAAAACATTTTCTACTCTGCAACCGCTTCCTCACAAACAAAACGCCGCAAGACACTCGCTGCTCTATCGCTATTATTGTGGAGAGCGCTCATATGAACTACACTCCTTAGCTGCGCCAATCTTAAACTTCACGGCTAAGACCTGCCATGACACACACATTTTAGCGAACCACCCGCATTCCCTTCGTATTTCGCTGATGAGATGTAAATTCAACTCAAGTAGCTGTTACAATTTTCGGATACTTTATATACTAGTGAGCCAACCAAAATGAGCTGACTCATTTTATAGTCTACCAATAGAAGTTTAACCAATCAGAAGACTTGGAATATTCAATCCGACGTGTATAAAGGTGGCCATTTTTTTATTCTCTCGGAATATCAACTGCTAACCTGTCAGATGAAAGACCTGAAGAACTACGCTTTCCTACTCTCTCCGAATATTCACTGCCAACCTCTGATATGGAAGACCTTAAGAATTATTGAACAGCTGCTACTGGATATTGGTGTTGTTTCATTGAACAAATTACTGACGTTGATTTTTCTACATTCAGACTACGGTGAACATGTTTTACAGTAGCTTCTCCCCACGAATCATTGCCTTGTGGTACCCACTCTCAAGATTATGCTTCCCCGATCACTACAATCTCAACCTGCTCGAAGATAACGGTTAACTCTAATGAACCGTTATCTTCCCCATATATCAGCAAAGGCTGTACTGCTTACACTATAGCTCTCTACCTCGAATGACCCTCTGGCGTTGTACAGGACAGCACTGTAAAACATCCTAGTTTTATTAATTCTGAAAAGGTAGGTATACATTTAAGAAGTTAAATGTATCTGTCTATATTTCTGAGATGAGGTATTATGTACACTGGCGCCAAATCTTTAAATGTCTATCTCCTTAAGAAAAGTTACGAGAGACCAGGGAAATCCATAACAATAAAGAGGTATTATTTACATTATTCGGACTATTGTCCTCATCTTTGTCGCCATATTTATTACAACGTTCCGGTCGTTGTACGCTCCGGTCTTCTTCAGGTGATGTCGTGCTGAACCAAGTTCTCCGCCGCCTTAATCTGGTATTGAACTCACACTCATTGGGTCCTGTCACTGGATCTAACTAACGCCTTTATCCAATGTACCATGTGTCATTGAGGACATCTGTGTATGAATTTCTGGGTATTATAAAACTAATGAATACAGCAACCATTTTTAACAATTCTCATATTGCAATTTTTGCCGTGATCATATAATGTTTTTTACCAGAGCTCATATTGCAAGTTTTGTTGTTTTCTGTGGCATTTTACTGGTTCCCATATTGTATTCATTTCTATGCTTGGTCAGATCAGGAGATTTTTGTGGCCTAGCATATGTGCTGATTCCTTAAGTTTACGCATTTTCCAGTGGTGTTCTTTGGTGGAGAACTTTCAGAGGGTATTAAGTAGGAGATATCTGATAACTGACTTCCATTAGACATGGCACGTGGAACTAGAGCAGTCTACCCCAGGGAGCGAAATAAAGGGTTCCGTTCGACATTCCAACCACCTGAAGAAGGCCGGAGCGTACAACGGCCGAAACGTTGTAATAAATATGGCGACGAAGATGAGGATAATAGTCCGAATAAAGTTAAATGTTTCTGCAAATTGCTATTAACGAAATAGTTCGAAGTGGTGTCTTTAAATGTTACTGTGAAAACTGGAAAAAGTAAAAATAAGGTTTTTTTTTTAAATATATAAATTAAAAAACAAAATCAGCAAAAATGCTGAAAAATATTGTTCGTGTATTGTGACTATAATGCATGACTATGTTCAAATTTCCTTTTTTTAACTTTTTTAGGGACTTCTAACTCATTCATCATTGATCGGTTTAAACGGAACATCATTCACAGAGCTTTCAAGGCCACGTTTTTTATTTGATTTTATTATCTGCTTTCCTGTTTATTTTTCTTCTGCGAACCAAAAATCAAAAAGAGAGAGAGAGAGAGATAGAGAGAAAGAGAGAGAAAGAGAGGGAGAGAGAGAGAAAGAGAGAGAGGGAGATAGAGAGAAAGAGATAGAAAGAGAGGGAGAGAGAAAGAGAGGGAGAGAGAGAAAGAGAGAGAGGGAGATAGAGAGAAAGTGAGAGAGAGAGAAAGAGAGAGAAAGTGAGAGAGAGAGAAAGAGAGAGAAAGAGAGGGAGATAGAGAGAAAGTGAGAGAGAGAGAAAGAGAGAGAAAGAGAGGGAGAGAGAGTGAAAGAGAGAGAGGGAGATAGAGAGAAAGTGAGAGAGTGAGAGAGAGAGAGAAAGAGAGAGATAGAGTGAGTGAGTGAGAGAGAGAGAGAGAATAGATTCAAGCTCTGTTTTGGTTTCCAATAGCCACAAAAGGCCGATAATAAGAATCGACAAAATTGAACGGAGAGGCAAAAGACAAAAGATGTTGCGTGCGGATGATACGGGAGAGCTTATGAGGAAATGAAAAGAAAAGACACACTCAAGTGTAGGGAGAGGGAGAGAGAATTAAACGGGAAAAGAGAGTGATTGGCCCGAAATAGAAGTGATGATCGGAAAGTTAAAAAAAAAAAAAAAAATAGAGAAGGTTTCGTTTCAGATGCGCGAAAAAGGTCAGTGAGGACATTTGGAATTCTAATTTCCACATTCATTTTGCTGAAATCTAATTCGCGTTGTTAGGTGTGCTTTATTGAAGCGCTAATTGATTTTAATATCAAAGCTGCACCTTGACACCCACTCCTTCGTTTTGAATTCCTTACGTTTTTTTCGGTCCTTTTTTCCTGCTTTTCTTTGAAATGTTTGCTACCATCAATTCAATATAATTTTGACAATATATTGTTTTGCATTCCTGTATTTCCTCTCTTTCTTGCTTATTCTTTCTTTCTTTTTTATTTCTTTTTCTCTTCTTTCTTTCACTTGTTATTTACGCTTTCTTTGTTGGTTATAAAACTCTCCTTACTTATTTGCCTCATGTTTCTTTTCATATCCCCTCCATATTGATTCTCCTTCTGTCTTTATTTCTTAATTTCTTTTTCTATTTATTAGATGGTCCTTCTACCTTTCCTACCTCCCTTCTTTCCTTCCTCCATTATTTTTGTCATACAGTATTTTCTTTCTTTCTTTTTAATATCTCTATTGATGATTCTTTTTTCTCTTTTTCTTTCAATATATCTTTCTTTCTTTTCATCTCTCACCCCTATCGATTCCCTCTTTTTCTTTCTTCCATTATTACCTGTTCCAGCTCCTTTTCTTTTTTCTTTGCTTGTTTGTTTCTTTCTTTCTTTCTTTCTCTCTTTCTTTCTTTCTTTCCATCTCCCATCACTACCGATTCTCCTAATTTCTCTCTTTATTTATTTATTTATTTATTTATTTATTTGTTTCTTTCTTTCTTTCTTTCTTTCCATCACTACCGATTCTCCTAATTTCTCTCTTTATTTATTTATTCTTTCTTTCTTTCTTTCTCTTTCTTTCTTTCTTTCTTTCTTTCTTTCTCCCATCTCCCCTCACAACCGATTCTCCTAATTTCTCTCTTTATTTCTTACTTTTTTCTTTCTTTCTTTCTTTCTTTCTTTCTTTCTTTCTTTCTTTCTTTCTTTCTTTCTTTCCATCTCACATCACTACCGATTCTCCTAATTTCTCTCTTTATTTATTTAGTTATTTATTCTTTCTTTCTTTCTTTCTCTTTCTTTCTTTCTCTTTCTTTCTTTCTTTCTTTCTTTCTTTCTCCCATCTCCCCTCACTACCGATTCTCCTAATTTCTCTCTTTCTTTCTTTCTTTCTTTCTTTCTTTCTTTCTTCCATCACTACCGATTCTCCTAATTTCTCTCTTTATTTATTCTTCTTTCTTTCTTTCTTTCTTTCTTTCTTTCTTTCCATCTCCCATCACTACCGATTCTCCTAATTTCTCTATTTATTCTTCTTTCTTTCTTTCTTTCTTTCTTTCTTTCTTTCTTTCTTTCTTTCTTTCCATCTCACATCACTACCGATTCTCCTAATTTCTCTCTTTATTTATTTATTCTTTCTTTCTTTCTTTCTCTTTCTTTCTTTCTTTCTTTCTTTCTCCCATCTCCCCTCACTACCGATTCTCCTAATTTCTCTCTTTCTTTCTTTCTTTCTTTCTTTCTTTCTTTCTTTCTTCCATCACTACCGATTCTCCTAATTTCTTTCTTTATTTATTCTTTTCTTTCTTTCTTTCTTTTTTCTTTCTTTCTTTCTTTCTTTCTTGATTACTTTAATTTCTTGATATTCTTTTCCTTCTACAATCCCTATTAATTTTCCGAGCTTCTTTCGTCCCTATTTTTTATTTCTCTTTATCATGCTACAAAACATTCACTCTCTGCATTTATTTTTTGTTTATTTTTGTTTTCCTTAACTCAGTTGCTCACCTTCCCCTCTTATTTATTTATTCTTGATTCTCTTTTTCTCTTTTCTTTCTCCTTTTGTTCTCAGACCGACTCACAAATTCTGCTCCACGCTCTCTTTGAGACAAACAATCCAAGGTACTCGTGCACTTTCCCATCATTCAATCACGCATGCGCACACGCTTCATGCTTCCACAGACGCGGAACATTCAGTGAAAGGCATCCACAATCATCCTTCCTGACATCTTATCTTTTCTCCTTCTCATTCTGTCTCTTTATCTCTTTGCGCCGTTCTTTGATCCATTTATAAATGTATCGATATCGCTTTGATGCTTATTTTATTATTATTATAATTTCATTTTCTCCTTCACTGTTTTTCTCGTTTAAATGAAACTGAATTCTATCTGTCGGTTTCGGAATTTGTCTTTCTAATTTCTGTTGTGTCAACTTTCTTTCTAAATGTCTTTGCAGGTTCTTTTAACTCCCCACTTCCACCCAACATTGTCTATCGATATTTTGGAGATGTGTCTTCATTTCTCAAAATCTCAGCTTTCTTATGAACAGGGAATAAGCTGCCCCGGAGTTAGTTTCTCTCAACACCGCAGATTTCTACAAAACCAAAACATCAACCTGTAAACACGAGTCATGTTCTTACATAGCCTCGTAGATCGAAACATTTGTATGACTCGCATTCGTGGCGCCAAATCCGTTCAGATATATCTAAACTCTCAGGTGTATGCAACCGCTTTCTAAGATCGATAATAAAAAAAGGGTTTGAGCTAGTGAAGCCAGAGATTCTTGGCAAAGATCATCCGTCTTTGAATATTGTGTACTGGCGCTACAGAATCACTGACAAAGAACTGTACCAAATAACCGAAACTATATCACTTGATGACTACCAACTACAGAAACAGCTAAAATGGATAGTACAGGAGAAAATAATGCCACAACCAAGATGTTGATATTCTACACAACTTCAAATAAAAGGTTAGGAAGGAAACCCCCATCATTACTAGAAAGAGCGATAACAGCTACTGGACTAGAAAAACATATTCTCCCGAAAAATTACTTTAAGAGAATAATTGTATAAATTACGATCGAAAGCAGTACTAGCTGCTGAGTCAATGGATGGTAAATATTTGCTCAGAGGGAAACAGCTAATAATACCATTACCATTACCAAGGTCGATACTTCTTGTTTTTCTATCTTTATAGATTAGAGCATATAATTAAGAATATATAATACGCAGATGCCACAGTATTGGTGACACTCACAGAAAAAAAAAGGAAGAGGCTATTTTACCGGATGCGGTAAAATAGATAAACATGTTTTAAGATTATTTTACCAGTTTCTATTATTGGGGCGGAGGAAGAAGAAGATTCATACCTTTATCAAGGGTATTAGAACGTAAGTGAATGCAATGGATTCGACGGGAATTCGAACTCTGTTCTCCGATTCCGCAACCCCAGCCTCTATCCATTTCTCCGTCTTTTCCGTCATAACTTAACAAAAGTTAAAATTATTTATTCATTATCAATTATTAAAATAAATATATAAGTTTCTGAATATTTTAAGTACTTATGTCACAGCAGTCTCTGCGAATCTCACACTTGCTCTTGGGCGTGGCTCCCTTGCCAATACATTTCAGGTGCATCCACTGAAGACAACAGTCACAGGCCACAGAATCCATGATGTTCAAGTCCTGCCTACACATCTCATACCACCACTGTGTTGATGATCTCAAATATAATATATTCTTAGTTCTAAAACACTATTTATATTTACTGGCAAAATAAGTTTGGTGTCTATTTTACCGGGACCAACAAAATAGCTTATACGAAGAAAATTGCAACGACTCCTAGTCAATAGAGTAAATGAATGCGACAAGAAAAAACAAGGCGTTAATTGCGAAAAGACAGCATGTTCGGTCGTGAAGAAGAGGAACAGGCTAATGTAAGTGTTACGAATTGGAAATGTCGAAATGAAGCGAGTAAGAAAATGTAGCTATCTGGGAAACGTGTTCCAACTGATGACTGAACAGGTGACACAGAAATCTGAAGGCACATTGGGATAGATAAAGATGACTTTCAAAAGCTAAACTGTTGTAAAGTAAGGAAAGAGTCTGTTGAGATTGGGGTGGGAAACACCTAACCGATTGCTCTCCCGACGACTACGGGGATAATAGGGAGAGATGAGAAAGAGGCGGGAGGTAACGAAAAACAAACCCCCCCAAAAAACACTGACTCTGAAACCATAGCAACTTGGGGAACAAAATGCCCACGGGACCGACTTCACAAGACACCGTGTTTTGCCTACTGCCGACTTATATATATATATATATATATATATATATATATATATATATATATATATATATATATATATATATATAAATATATATATATATATACACACACACACACATATATATATATATATATTTTTCAAACATGTAGTGTTGAATGTTAAAGACAACATAGTCTTACATATTTTCTTTTGAATTTTCTCATATTCTCTAATGAGACTTTTTATTTGAAAATAGTTCCGAAATATGTATTTTCCATACGATGACCTAGCGCTTTCGAACATCATTGTTCATCTTCAGGGTCAATATTTTAGTCAAAAAAAAAAATATATATATATTTGTGTATTTAGGCAGCAATCCTTCTTTCAAGCACATTTCATTAAAAACGACTGACAAGGTGCTTTTATTTAGTTTTTTATATAATTTATTAGATCGCACGAGAAATTATATAAAAAACTAAATAAAAGCACCTTGTCAGTCGTTTTTAATGAAATATATATATATATATATATATATATATATATATATATATATATATATATGTATATATATATATATATATCTTGTTATCCGACATTGTATTGACTTCAAGCGTTATATTTTGTTTCCCGTACTTGAAATAGATACATCTATCAGCCTACGCGTTTTCTTTATTAAGATTTCTCGAGTGCCCAAGCCGATAGATATAATACACACTGTCTATTTCAATACGGGTATCTACTAAAAATAACCTTTGCGATAACAGAAATTTCAGATTAAAAATAAATCGAATATTTCTTTTTTCTTTAAAAGGGACTATAGAAATTTTCTGGGCTGTTCGGTCTGTGACCAACAGGTTTTATGCATACTGGATTAAACGTCGTTTCTTCTGCAAACGGGGACATAAGTTCGGACTCTACTGGAGAGGAGATTTTCTTAATTAAGATTTTTCGAGTGCTCGGGCCGACAGAGGTAATACACAATGTTTAAAATAAAAACGGAAAGTCTACTTCAAATACAGGTGTCCACGAAAAATCACACTTGAAGTAATACACACACACACACACACACACACACACACATATATATATATATATATATATATATATATATATATATATATTACCCCCTCAATGCATAAGGTGTAGGCCTCCGTGTTGATTTCGAGGACCTGTGGGAATATGAGTGGAGGCATAACGTCGACGTCACTAGTGATGACTCCAAACAACTCTGAAAGTTTTGAATTAGAGCTTCCGGCGCGAATGCCAAACAGTACAGTATACCGTTTCCAAATTTCTGGTGGCGTGAATTGGTGCTCTTTATCTCACAGACAGTGCCCAACTGACTCTACTATAATCTGCAGTCAACAAAATCAAAAACAAACAACGCGCATGTGCAAAAATAAAAAATAGAGACAACCCATCGCAGCATATATATATATATATATATATATATGTATATATATATATATCATAAACCATATCCTCCATTAAAATGTCGACATAATATTTTTAAAAATCTACTCTTGATGTGGATCACAGGAGTACTTTTTTATGACCACAAAAATAACATATACGTACAATACGATTGTGTCTCTATAGGTTCGGTCCTTGGGCTAACATTTAGCAGTTTTAATATGATTAATTTAGAAAATAATGTACTTTATACCACAAAATACTTCCATTTATCTAAGATATGTAAAGGATATTCTCATTTTTGGTCAAAGACATAAATGAAATAGATGAACTACAAGAAAACTGTCAAAAATCTATGTACTTAACTTCATATATGAACTTAACTATGTACTTAAGTTCATATATGAACTTAACATCGTTCCTCGATGTATTGATAGGCAGTAAGAATCATAATGCATTTTCTAACCCTCCTTATAAAAAAAACACTATACTAAATTTAATTCAATCAATATAGGTGTCCAAAACAATTTTTCTCCACCACCTAGTATCTTACAAAAGGTCAACATTCTATATCAATTTAAATGTCCTTCAGGATATTATCCCTGATAAAAATGTCAGTATATACGTTGGCTTTACTACGACGATATTAATAAAAGTCTTATATTTCTTTTGGCTGAGCAGAGTTCAATAACTCAGCATTTAAGGAAATACTCATACGCACACTCACAGAGTCGACGTATATTAGTTGAAAATACATCTATATTACATAAAATCAATCATAAGCAAAAACTAAAAATCCCAGAAGAAATATAATATAAGAAAATTAAAACCCAAAATAAATAAAACCAACTATGAGTTTAGCAACAAAGTCCTTAAATGCTTATAAAAAATTATATATATATAAGCAAAAATGGAGAAGTTACCTCCCTTATACTGGCAACAAAACGAAAAAACACGTGAACTTTGAACTCTAGAACGCTGCATAAACAGTAAAAACAAACAGATGTAATGTTTTCTATTTAAAAAACACATATAAATACTCACAGACAACTTAACCCCTTGAAGATGGTCTCAGATGAGATTGAATGTACTTGAAAAATATTTTAAAATAACTATTTGAAAGAAAATGTTGGTATTCTTCTTAATCAATTTTCTAAGGCTACCAAGAAATTAATCCGTGAAATTAAAAGATTTACAACGAAAACTAATCGACATGATCTATATATATATATATATATATATATATATATATATATATATATATATATATATATATATATCATTAAAAACTAATGACAAGGTACTACGATTAAGCTTTTTATTTAATTTCTCTCGTGTTCGAACAAGTGTTTTCTTTTCTGGGCACAGAGTGTGTAGAAACTGTCCAAATGTTCTATAATTCCGAGCGCTTTCGGCTATACTTTTAACCATTATCAATGATGATTTTATTTTTGCTTTTTGATTGGGTGTATGAGTTGTGTGTATGTTTTAGAGTTATAGTGATGTTTTATTTTCCGAACACAGCACATTCTGGCCGTGTTCTTAGCTAATATTATTAAGTGTTGGCTTTTACTTTATTATTATTAAGGCTTCCATTATTTTTAATCTTTTTTTTACATGTGTATGAGGTTATTATGGTTGTATTTTCTACTAGTTTGTTTCGGATGGAGTCTGGTAAGTTTGTGTGTGTATTTAAATGGATTCTGTGGTCAGATACGTGTATCTTAAGGGTTCTGGATAAGCATGTAGTCGTGGGACCGATGTAATTATGTATTAATTCAATTTGATCAGGAACACAGTTCCTTAAGAGTCATTTGAACTCGTAGATAATGTTAGTTTGTTGTAATTTTGATGTTGCTGGTGTGTTGTTACTTTTAAGGATAAGGTTTTGTAGTAGATAAGTTGATTTTTGTATTCGGGTCAATTGGGCTAATGTATTTATTTATAATGTTTATAAGTGAAGATTCATCTTGTTTGTTGTTGATGTGCATTTGGTTTTTATAGAAAATATTCATATTATTTGTGACTAAATGTTAAATGGCAATATTTACGCCAAGACTAATGGCGTGAGTATGGGGAATCCACTCGGCCCACGCTTCTTCAATTATTACATGTTCCATGTAGAAAATATGCTGACACCAGAGAATAAGTTGAAAAGGGTTAACATTTCCAGGACATTTTTAATCGCTTCCAGTCTGATCCTAAGTATTTGAAAATCTAATACTCACTGGACAGATCGAAGGCAAGAGAGACAGAGGGGAAATGCATTTTCTGCCAAGCAAACTTGAGTAAATGGATGGCGGAACAATGTTTTAGGAGAGTTAGCGAGAAGACAAAATTTATTAAGAGCGACAAAGAACAGGAAGTAATGTATTGAAGGGACACGGCACATAGAACAAGAAAAAGCAATTAAAGAAAAGAAAAATGGATGAACGAGAAAATATCGTAGCTTTTGAAACAAACAAAAAAGATAAAGAAAAATTACAAAAGGAAAGAAATGAAGAAAAAGAAAAAAACAGCACGTGATAATTATAAAATACATATTAATAAGCTTAACATATATTGACAAAGGTTTACGTTTAAGGTGCTATTGAAGAGGTTTAGGAATCATTCTCAGCATTATTACGACAACGTCCCAACGCCGTCAGCTAATCAACAATCGATAAGCCTCTCTGCAACGGATAAAAGCCCCCCCCCCACCAAAAAAAAAAAACAGAAATAAAGGGAGAAATACAAAAGAAGGGTTTAAGCTGAAAGGTAGCAGAGACTGGCTTTCTTTAATTAGATAGAAGGAAAGCAACTCTTGTGGAAAAAAAAAGATCGTATATTTTTGAAGAAATGATATTCAGACTTCGAGCAGTACATGTTCTGGAATTAGTCTACTGATATAGCAAAGAACTGAAAAACAGGTTCATTAACCATTTCTTCCTTTGCCTTCTCAAATTTGTTCAGTGTTTACTGAACACTCTTTGGCGAAATCATCCCATTCTTTGGGGTCCTACGTTTTCAACTGTATTGATTTAGACTTCAGCGTCTCTTGCGTCTCTTGCGTCTCTTGCGTCTCCTCTCCAAGTGCACCTGGCAGCAACAGAGAATGTGTTTTCTCGCTAGGGAGAAAGGCGGGAATATGGCATTCGAAACGAAGAGGGTGTTTACAGAAGAAGGGTTTAAGTTAAGAGGTAGCAGAGACCTGCTTCCTTTAATTAGGTAAACTGAAAACAAAACGAGACGAAAACCTATTTTCAGGGGAAATTATATCCATACTTAACATAGTAGCTTGTAAGTGAGTTAAAGTCGAGTAAGAGTCTGAAAGTCACTTTATTTTCTCATGTTATTTTTTTCGTTCCCTAGTGTCTTCTGTGTTTATTGAACAATACTTTTCGAAAACAAACCAATTCTAGAGTTCGCGGAGTTTTCAGTCATATTGATATAGACTTCAGTATCTCTTGCTCCCAATCTCTAGCTCAAGAGCACCTCGCTTACACCTGTAACATTGTGACTGTAAATAATGGTGAGTAATGTAAGGTTACGGTTTAACAAGCAAAACTAAATTTCCTAACCAATAAACAATAACACAGGTTGTTGGAAATATATCGTATTCCTGAAATACGATATATTTGATAGACCTTGTTGACTGTCAAAAAATGATTTTCATTGACCCGCGAATTGTCGATGCACAATTAGCTAGAACGCTATATTTTCGGGGAAAATGAGTTTTCACCTGCAAAATTATTAATTGAGAATGTTTTGCTTGTTAACGGACACGTACGTATGCACAATGTTACGATTGGAAAGATCTTTCTCTCTCTCCCTCTCCCTCTCTCCCTCCCTCCCTCTCTCCCTCTCTCTCTCACTCTATCTCTCTCTACCCTCTATCTCTCTCTCACTTTCCCTCTCTCTCTCACTCTCTCTCTCACTCTATCCCCTCTATCTCTCTCCCTCTCTCTCCCTCCCCCTCTCTCTCTCTCGTTACTGAGAAGTCATGGGCAAAATTTATCTACTAGGGACAATGTTAGTAGGAAATACAGACCAAAAGCGTGGTGCTATGGAATACGAAAAGAAAACATTTCTCTTTATGAAAACGAGTAGTGATTTGACTTTCAATGGGAAACGGAAACAATGTGTTTTTTGGATTATTGGCCCGAAGACAGCCATGTAGTAAGACAATGGAGACGGAATGCTGACCATTCGACCAACAGTTCGGGCCACATATGATGGTGTGACTAAGTCTGTTCCCTGACTTCAAACCGAATACGTTCAACCAAGGTAGACTGCGATTGATTGTGTATCCTACTCAGCTACCGCGTTAGAGTCCATCCATAGCACGTTGCAATGGCGTATTTGCAGCTACTGGTGGGCATGGAAAGCCAGACGATTACGTGATTAATGGAATTTTAACACGTCTCGATAATTACACATTC
>OZ038483.1:30799660-30834660 GCA_964036315.1 Acanthosepion esculentum | reverse complement strand
AGGGGGGTAGAACATCTTTACACACAGATGAAAGGACGGACCTGGTTTGAAAAACAACACGGACGTTCGCTGCAAAATAACATTCACGTGAACTTCATGAAATCTGCTTGGCGAAGGACTCACTAATCCTACCCAACCACGGTAAACGGAGATAGACCGGACATTTACCAACCGTAGTATAATTTCTATTCATAATTTCTATTCCCCGTTAACAGTTCTGATGAGAGGGGACGAAACCGGTTGACTGGTGTTTTTATTTTAAATCTATCATGGCCTTTAATAAACAATTTGTTTTTTATGCCTTAATATATATATATATATATATATATATATATATAATTATTTATTTAAATATTATAACATAACCTTTAATAAACAATTTGTTTTTATGCTTTAATATATATATATATATATATATATATATATATATATAACGTAAATCATTCAAACGAAAAACAAATATTGAAGCTAATTATACATAAATACATAAATTGATTACGCACTACAAAATTGACATATATATATATATATATATATATATAATTATTTATTTAAATATTATAACATAACCTTTAATAAACAATTTGTTTTTTATGCCTTAATATATATATATATATATATATATATAATTATTTATTTCAATATTATAACATAAATATGTTATAAAATCACTACAAAAATAGCCATTTTTTTTCAACACTCCCGTCGTCTTATCAAAAAAAGACACCGGGAGTGTTGAAACAACATGGCTATTTTTGTAGTGATTTTATAACATATTTATGTTATAATATTGAAATAAATAATTATATCTGCTCTACTCTGTATTGAGGACTCTTTTAAGAATAATAATTGTTGGTTATAGGAATTTAGTCCGTATATACCAATCCCATACTTGGATATATATATATACATATATATATATATATATATATATATATATATATATATATATATATATATATATATATATATATATATCAGATCATTGCAAAACTTCGTTCCGCAAATAAGCAATATTAACATTCTTATTTTTGTTGTTTTTCAATCACTCGAATTTCTTTCATCGGCCTAGTATATCTACATAAATTAATGTCCCCTCTTTTCAATACTGAAGCCATTGAACTCAAAAGAACATGTTGGTTTCATGTGAATCTGAATCTTTCCATCATCCCCATCATGGTTGCCTTGTCACAAGATATTGATGGAGAATCTGGGAAAAAGATGAGAATAGATTGCTGGGCATGTAAAATGCGTGTGAAGCAGAAATTTATCAGTGAATGAATGCAAAAATAGTTTGGTTTTTTTTCTTTAGGAAACTAACATGATGCCAAATTCATATGCCAAAAATAAATCCGATTTCAAAATATAAGATATTATTATGGATTACTTGTAATTGCAGGAATGAATCCTAGTCTAAATAGTTATAAACAATTATTGACAGATTTTATCATTGTAATATATTTGCATTATATCAAGTATTAAGAATATAGTAACTAGGGTTCGCAAATTGGAGGAGAGAATTCTCAATGATAATGCTCTATATTCGAAACCGCAGTTATCTCCCTTTAAGTATTTTTTTGCTGTTGTTATTTTTTTTTATTTAAATGTACTTTTATCACATAAAATTTGGTGAAACGCGAGGGATGCAATCCAGAGAAAAATTTGGGATCCCGCCTGTAGAGCGTATGATACTCACTGAACACGCCATATTTGTGGGTTTTTATCGGGCTAAGCCAATTTTAGTATTAAGGAAACTTGCCTTGGATAAACGTTAGCAGACTAGTTCCACAGTTCATTATTAATGTAGAGATTCTGATCCTCAGTAGAGGCCCTGTGTCAAACTAAGAAAATCTATGGAAAAGAATTAAAGGCGAGACAATGTCTATTTGTGTGATGACGGCGGAGGTCGGTCGGTCGCCGAATTGTGCCTGACAATAAGTGATCGAATAATGGCTGCTATCGATTAAGCCAAATCAATTGCCTTTGCTCTTATGCATGGTTGGGTGCGAGGAAAATTGATCGGTGTCCTGATCAATGAAAGGAGGTGGCTTTTATATTAAATCTGGATTACTTATTTGCCGAAAGACGGATAGGTGAATAAGAGAAGAGACAAACAAAAGTAATCGATATCTCGATGGATCGATAGGTAATTAGGGAGGCAGACATTCCTATACAGAGATATGAGAGAATTGTATTTATCTATCTGAAAGCACAGAATTAAAATGTTTGTGGCTCATCATATCTGTCTATCTATATCCACACACACACACACACACACACACACACACACACGATATATATATATATATATATATATATATATATATATATATATATATATATATATATATCAGCAAATATTGTATGTCGCCAAAAAGTTTATTCTTGTGCATTTCTTGGAGATAAGGCCTTTAAGGCAAGCAGTCTTTGTAATTAGAGTGCTCGATATCAAGATATAAAGTGTTCAGTCTCTGTTTTTCGTTATATTTTTCATAATATACCCTTAAACTTGAAAAAATTCCCGCCTAAAAAAAAAAAGACAAATGCTGACTTTTAAAATCACACAGCGTGAAACTGGCTGTTAATTAATAAATAAACGACAAAATATCATTTCTAGTAAAAAGCTTTTTTAAGAGTATTTAAAATAGACTACCCTTACATCGCTAAGAAAAGGAATATATATATATATATATAAACACACACACACACACACATACATATATATATATATATATATATATATATATATATATATATATATATATATATATATATATATACTATTACTATTATTATTATTATTATTACTTATTACGTTAATTTTAATGGATACACATATTTGAGTAGACTCTCCGCTTATTTTAAACATTATTAAAAAGAAAATGTGTGTGAAAGAGAGGGAGCTAATTATGTATTGGTGCAGCATTCCCTCTATGATGCATGTTTCCTTAAATATGAATGCCGATGTACTTTTATTAAGTTTTTTGTTGTATTTTTCTTGTATACGAACGACTGATTACTTTTTGGGACCGTCTCGCCATTACTGGAGTTTTTTAAACTTAAAGGCACACCGCAAATCCGTTTCATTTCTCCACTTTACCAACATTGTAAATAAATATAATCAGTCCTCTCCAATCTCCCTCCCTTGTGCCAAACTAGGAACGTGCTGCAGGTCTTCCAGGCTCTTCAAGGATTTTTACAGTGAATGATGGCATTTTATCGACAGTTCTTTTAATGTCGTTGTTCAATGTGTACACTATGTTTGCACGCGGTCTTCTGCGAAATGGTGTTGCATTGCACTTCTCTCAACAGCGTTGAGACTTCACCTTTATGTGCCGTGTAATCTTAGGACGTAGGTGATCATGGCTCTCCACAACGTCTTGTCCTTTACAGCTATTAATAAATTTTGTCTTTCTGTTATTTCTCTGTCCCGCTATCCATTTACACAATCCCACTAAGTATGCTATGCATTGTTTTCTTCCGTCTTTCTTGCCTTTAATGTCCTGTGAGTATCAGATTCTCCAGGCCCTCCTACCTCATTAGGATTCCCCAGAAATCTCAATTGTCTCTTCCTGATGTTACGTATAAGTTTCCGATTTTCTCTAAAACTTCATTGTTTGGTCCATGGTATCCACCGGTCCAGTAGAACCATATTTCTGTTGCTCCAAGTCTCTTCTTCATCTTTGAGAATATTGTCCAGCATCCACTGCTATACAGGCGGAAAGATATGACGTAAAAGCTTCGTACTTTTTTCCTTGTTTCTAGCAATGTTTTTTTTCTTCTATTTCTGAGTACTCTACTGCGTTTCATCTACTAGTCCTTTCATTAAAACTTTTACTTGTACTTTTACTTGTACTTTTATATATGGGGCATAATTTTTATTGCGAGTTGCTGAAAAAGTGGACATATTTCTAATTCCCGAATACGTCCAGTACATTATGGCTGTGTTCATAGATGTTGCTTTTAAACAATCACTTGTATTTTGTGATGCGGATCACATTTGTGCCCTCGGCGAGTACGTTGAATATCGCGGTCCGTTTAAATGGATGCTTCTGTTTGATAGGTAAAATGTAGAAATAATAACACTTGCACAACCAAATCCTTGAAAATGACTAACAAAAAGCAATTTGAACAAAGAAATTTTTTGGACAATTTCTAGACACTTAGACACACACACACACACACACACACACACACACACACACACAAACACATACACACAAGACAACCGGATAACAAAAAGTTATATAAATACCCAACTTACGAGGATACAGATAAAATCCATTACATACTCACCAGAAGATCAAGCGTTCGAAGAAAGACACAAAAACAAATACCTTTGATTCAGCTAACGTTAATTTGACGGAGTTCTGAAATGAATAAGCAAATATTTTACAAAAAGAAAATATTTTGTTCGGATACAAAGAAAGTAGTTGTGCTGCAAGGAAATAAATTCTAAGAGTTTACATTACCACGACTGGGGTGAAATTGCGCCGGGGAATGTTTGTAGTATGTAATCCATCCATAAAATGCCGAAAGTCTTAATCGATTTTAATATCCATCAGGATCCTTGATCTACAGTACAGTATCTATGCTGATATCAATATCTCGGGGGTAAAGAGATATCAAATTAAGTTTTGTACTTAGTATCAAAAGAACCTGGAGCCTACAGTGTTGGCTTAGAAAGAGATCTCAAAGGCTCCAAGAGCAGGATTGTGTCTAGAATATGTCAGTAGGTGCATCAAGATAAAAAGGAAGTGATCCCATTTGGAATTAAAATACACACATGCTAGTGTGCGCAAACACACACACACAAACACACACACACACAAGACAACCGGATAACAAGAAGTTATATAAATACCCAACTTACGAGGATACAGATAAAATCCATTACATACTTACCAGAAGATCGAGCGTTCGAAGAAAGACACAAAACCACATACCTTTGATTCAGCTAACGTTAATTTGACGGAGCTCAGAAGTGAATAAGCAATTATTTTATGTATGAAAAAGAATTTAGTTTCGTATTCTTATCAGACATTAACGTGAGATTGTATTATCAACACAGAATCACAACCGACGCCTCACATTTAACATGCGCATGAATCTTAACACCAATAGCCTTTCTTTTTTTTTATAGAGAGGCTGTTGAGCTATAATCTGGGAAACTCTTGTTTGGGAGGTTTGGTTTGTAGAAAAATGTGTCCGAAACAAATCTGACAAGCAGCAGCACTACCACCAGCCTTACACAGCAGCAAGCAGTTTATGGCTGTACTCAGGTTTGTCGTTCGAAATAATAGTGGATTAAAAAATAGCTTCGTCTAATTAATCACATAGTCAGTCTGAGTTCAATTCTTGAGCCGGACAGTCTATATATGTACTCATTAAAAATAAGGCGAGCATTAACTATTAACTGAGCAGTATCAAATACTGGATTTAAAAAAAAATCTTCACAGTATCTGAAGTGATCGCTAACATTCTTTCAAGATTTGCAAACTTTACGTTTCGTTCAATTTCGCAAAACAATCGATGAAATTTGATTAAGCTGATTTATTTGGAAAAATACATTGACAAAACCCCTACTTCGCGATTTAATAATTACTTTAATTTAATTTCATAGGACTAGATGAGAAACAATGTTTTTCAAGAAAACAACGAAGAATAAATTCGTAAGATTTCTTATTCTTGAGCATGCGTAAACTGGCTATGCGTAAACATTTCTTTCTGGAGCCAAATTTCAACTTTTTTAAGCTTTTGGCCTTGTGATTTGTTTATATTTCTCGCAAATACAGGGCAAACTGGGAATTGAATTATTGTATGTAAAAAAATCAAAGGACATGCAAAAAATATTGCATTTTTTATTAAATAAGTATTTGTTTTTAGTATTGTTTTTAATAATAGTAATTTTTTGTATGTTAAATAATAAACCTTTTGATTTTCAAAAAAATAATGAAGCTTTATTGTACTAAGTTACGCGCCCAAACAAAACATTGGTTTTGATCGGTCAATGTATGGTTATTTTAGAGTGTGTGACGGACGGGCGGATGAACGGACGGGCGGACTAACGGAAGTCACATAATTATATATATATATATATATATATATATATATATATATATATAGAGAGAGAGAGAGAGAGAGAGAGAGAGAGAAAGAGAGAGATAGATAGATAGATAATTATATATATATATATATATATATAGAGAGAGAGAGAGAGAGAGAGAGAGAGAGATAGATATAGATATAATTCTCTACAAAAGTGTGTTGATACAATATGTTCACCCTTACGCCTCTTATTACAATAATTGGTTTAACCGTTTCCATATGATTAATATTACGAATGTATATGCTTATAAATCTCCGTAAATTTCAAGATTAGTTATTCCAAAATTCGCTTGAGGATGAAATAGAACTGTTTTTTTAGCTTCTGCTTTTGAAACCTGAGAACTCTTATGTAGCGATGGAATCATATTTTAAAAAAATAATATATATATATATATATATATATATATATATATATATATATATATATATATATATATATATATATATAATAGCTAGGCGTAATTTCCCTAGGCGTGGTCAACGAAACGAGAAGTGTCTATCTCGTAGATTGAATAAAGAGTTTAGTTCTATATTGCCTGATGGTTACCTGGATCGGTAAGCACCTGAAAAAGGCTGGAATTTTCAATGTTTTGAAGGCTCCACCCAACTGTGCAATTGTGCTCCGTGGATTCTTCCGTAGAAATAAATAGAAGGCATCACTTTCAGAGCGTCCACTTCGTATATTCGCTCAAGCGGTCGTGCATACACACTCCACGAGGTGATCGCCTTGCAAATTCTCATGCGCGTGGGCTTGGCAACAGTAATATCTTCCAGGCAATTCTTTCTATTTAATTCTCTACAAAAGAATCGCGGAAAATTTCGTGCCGATTCTTATAGAAAAAAAAAATTAATCGATATTTCTTTTCATCATTTTTTCCTAACCAACCGCTCTCTCTAATTTATTATTGTCGATCTCTTTGCAATTTTCTTCTTCTTCTTCTTCTTCCTCTTCTTCTTTTCGCTTATACATTTTTCCCAAATTCCTTCCGTTTTTAAAATGCGAAAAAGAAACACTAGCAAACGATGATGCCGAATGCACAAAGCATTGGCATCCAAATCTAAATACATCCTTAACGGGTGGGATAACAGTTCTGTCGATAATCCAAATCTATTTCGAAACTTCATCGCATCAAACCATAACTCTTCACTAGGTCAGTATAACGCAGCGTAAATATGAGTTCTCCATTCAATTTCAGCTTGAAAAAACATACATGAGGAAACCGAATAAGGTAAATAGTGTATTGTATCTACACTAAATAAACCTGGGAAAAAAACAAACTAAAGATACCAAATTTGGCGTGAAAGTAAATGTCAAACGATATATCTTGAAACAAAAGTACATCATAGACGATCATAGACAATATACCATGAAGCAAAATATGCATTATAGACTATATTTCATGAAACAAAAGTACATCATACACAATACATCATGTAACAAAAGTAGATCATAGACTATATCATGAAACAAAAATGCTTCATAGTCGATATATCATGAAACAAAGTACATCATAGACAATATATCATGAAACAATTGTGCATCATAGACTATATATCATGAAACAAAAGTACATCATACACGGTACATCATGTAACAAAAGTACATAATAGTCTATATCATGAAACAAAAGTGTATCATACACGATATATCGTGATACAAAAGTACACCATACACAATATATTATGAATTAAAAGTGAATCATACACGATATATGTGAAACAAAAGTGCATCATAGACGATATATTATGAAACAAAAGTGCATCATATACTATATATCATGAACAAAGTGCATCATAGACGATATATCATGCAAAAAAAGTGAATCATACACGATATATTATGAAACAAATGTGCATCATAGACTATATATCATGAACAAAGTGCATCATAGACGATATATCGTGAAACAAAAGTGCATCATAGACGATATATCATGAAACAAAAGTGCATCATAGACTATATTTTATGAAACAAAAGTACATAATAGACGATATATCATGAAACAAAAGTGCATCATAGCCGATATAACATGAAACAAAAGTATATGATAGACGATATATCATGAGACAAAAGTACATCATAGACGATATATTATGAAACAAATGTGCATCATAGACAATATATCATGAACAAAGTGCATCATAGACGATATATCATGAAACAAAAGTACATCATAGACGATATATCATGAAACAAAGGTGCATCATAGACTATATATCATGAAACAAAAGAGCATGATAGACGATATATCATGAAACAAAAGAGCATGATAGACGATATATCATGAAACAAAAGTGCATCATAGACGATATACCATGAAACAAAAGTATATCATAGACGATATATTATGAAACAAAAGTGCATCATATACTATATATCATGAACAAAGTACATCATAGACGATATATCATGAAACAGAAGTACATCATGATAGATTAATAGAAATAAAGTTAAGAGTTGAGTGCAAAATGAAACGAAACAAAGAACATAAACGAAGAACGTGGAGACGAAAGTCGAAGGTGAGATGTGTATTGACAAATGAAATGAAGTTGAGAATGAGGCAGATGAAAATATAACTGAAAGGGGATCATGAAGCAATAGAATTTGAAGAACATACAGATAATATGGGAAGATTAGAAGGAAGAGTATTTGAAGATCGAGTGAAAGTAGGCCACCTTTATAAGCAGGCACATGTGCCTCCTTTGAAAATCAGAAGATGTCTTTAATCATTTCACGCTAAACATGGCGATTATGCTAATACAATGCAAGGGGCTACTGAGCGTGAAAGAGAACGAGAAAACTTTTCCGAGGAGAAAGGACAATAACAGAATAGGCCACAGAAAGACAGGAGGTGGCGATTAGCGTTGCTTTTAAACTTTTGAAGGTTGCAGCTGATAGAGAAGCGAGAAACCGGAACAGCGTTCCACAGGCGAGAGATGCGAGAAAAAAAACTGTTAGAATAGAACATACGGTTCTATCTCATGAGTTCAACAGTAAAACTTCGACACGTAATTACCAATTAAATTTATGCAGTCGAAACACCTTTAAGGAAAGGCACATCGGAGCAACTGGCATGAAAATATTTATAGAAAAGACAGAGAGAAGTCACGTCACGATGGTGAGAATGTGCCTGAAGTCGAGATACCAGGTCCGGATCGATTACATTACATACTATTCTTTGGATTTTGTCAAGTGTTGTAGAATATCTACGGACGATAATGGGTATGTCCCCATTCACATATATACAGTAGTAAATACTGTATGTTGGTCTACAGTTGGAGATACGTCTCCAGCTGTGCCACATCTGACCGCGTGCGGCGGCTAGTAGACATCATACAGTTAGAGATACGTCTCTAGCTGTGCTGGTCAAACCCTCTGCTTCCGGTCGGAGAGGATCCATAGACGAGACTATGTCGAAGTGTCGAGTCTCGTCTTGGGAAACAGCTAACCGAAACCGTTTTATACGGGGTCTACGGGGAAATTTTGGCCCAGCCTACGCGATCGGATACCCCACATTAAATTCGGCCTTGTGCCACATCTGACCGCGTGCGGCGGTTGGTAAATATCCTACAGTTGAATATTCATTGTGGAATTCACTTGACTCACTTCTAGCAGTTGAATATTTCTACGCGCCGCTGGCGAATCTTATGTGTGTTGTTCTTGTCCTAAGTATTATCGTTCATTACCAACCATCGTGTGTTTATTCTATTCGGTAAACTTCCCTAGATTACATCAACAATCTCCTGGTATATAGTAGGAGCAACAGTCTAGATCTAGCAGATATATTCAATGCACGGGGAAATGGTGGATTTTAAAATGACTAAGGTGGATTCTGAGGCTGAAAATGGTCTGCCCCGATACTGTGAACCAAGTTTCCTTGTAGTAGGACAAGAAATTAATTCAATATGATCACTTCATTACATGTCAGTGGAAAACGTTAGCCCAAGAAGTCGCAACGAGTTGCTCACCCGGAAGTTATCATCAGCCATCCTGATGGAAATCAGAAAATGGTGATTAAATGAAATCATTTCTAAGGTGTTCACATATCCAAGCTATTCCCTGCTTCAATTAACCACTGATTGTAGGCAATTTTCTAGAGTAACTGACAGTTTTACCTTTTTAGATATGTTGGGCTTCCTACTACATGCAAACAAACTTAATATCACTGAAATAAATCAATTGTTATATGCACAGCTGTAAAAGATGTCCCGTCAAAATGTGGAATAAACTAGTAAAGGAAGAAACAGGACGGGTGTTAAGCGCCTGGGGAAATTTTAAAAACGGAAACAAATATATATCTTTGAGGAACTTCACAAAGGGGAAATAAAATAAGCCCTGGTAAAGGACATAAATTTTACGAGAAAATATCAATTGCAAATTAAAGGAAAAAAATACTCGAATTGAAAGAGCTGAAATAATTTAAACTAAACGGCAGCGTCTCCATTGGCTCGCAAAACGCGAATAATTCTATAAACCAAAAAAAAAAAAAGGTATTTGAAACAGCCGCAATTAATTGTTTTAGAGACACAGGAAGCCAAACGGTTACAATAGACAAAAGCTTCATTTGAAAGAGAAACAAGAATATTCTTTAATAACATATGGGTGAGAGGACAAACCTCTCAATGAGGATGCTTAATGATTAAAAGATCTGGAGAAAATTAAGGGAAATATTCAAGAACAGCAATAGCAATGTATTACAACAAAAGAAATAAAACACTAATTCTCACAAATGATAATCAGCAGGGAATTCCAAATTTCTAGAATGACACTTTTTTTATTACACATACCATTATGGCAAGACTTTTTAATGAAATGATTTTTGAGGCCACAGCAATGCCAGAATGCTTCTCCAAAGGTTCCAGATACTTGCTACATAAAGAAAACTCTAAAAACGATCGACCTATCACTACTTTGTCGACATCGTACCAGATGTTAAACTTCGTGTTAATCGAAAAAAAACTGGAAGAACACAATATATCTCCATATGAGTAAAATGATTTTCGCTGCGAAGTTCAGTAGAATGATTTTTGAAAATACTCTCCCAAAGTACAAACATCTCAGCGTAGCATGGGTCAAGACCCTTGAAGTACACAAAATCTTGACAACAATTGCGAAATTCTTACGAAATATTATTTTTTCCTGGAAGACATTCTCGTAGTCTACGGTGTTCTCATTGACAATTAAACGTGACATCTTTCAAGGAAACACTTTATCGCATCTTCTGTTTTATCTGGCATGAATTCCTTTAAAAAAAATCGATAAAAACACTGGATATGGGTATAAAATCAAAGCTTATAAAAGAAATAATCTGTTTTATATGGATGACATAAAATTATATGCAAGAAATAATGAATTGGGAGCGATTTTAGCAGTGATATATGCATGGAATGTGGGTTTGATAATTGTGCAAAGGCGATAT
Source organism: Acanthosepion esculentum (assembly GCA_964036315.1). NCBI lineage: Eukaryota > Metazoa > Mollusca > Cephalopoda > Sepiida > Sepiidae > Acanthosepion > Acanthosepion esculentum. Next base: position 30,823,132 of record OZ038483.1, on the reverse strand, counting down.
TCAAGCGAGGAAAGCTTATTTGTATTATTGTATAATTCTTGCTGTAGATACCGTGATTAAAGATCTCGAACAAGAAGGTACTTGCAAATAGCTCGGTGTGAATAGGCCATTAAAAGATGTAAGATAAAATCAAAAATGTGTGCATCAGATGAATACGAGCAATAATGAAAACTGAATTGAATTTTTTAAAAATATAATGAAGGCAATTAACACACTTGCTATCCAAATTGTTCAACATAAAATATTGGAACTTAAAAGAACTCAATAGAATTGCTGCAAAAATTTGCAAACAGTGCCCATGCAATAGAAGGCACCAACCTAAGGCAGATTTGACTGTATCTGCCAAGGAGCAGTGGGCTTGTAGCGGAATGATTCAACTGACATTGTCTTAGAAGATTTCAACTATTTGCTTTTAGAAGTATCTTATTTTACAGTGATGCTAAACCCTATACAAAGCCCTGAAACCATCCAAGACGGAGCGATACAAAGTTAGAAGCAGAGTTTATGCGGATATGTGGTGAAGATAGCCGTTGAGCCTAGAAATGAAGATTGTAATGATCGGGAAAACATCCACTTGGGAGTCCGTTGCACAAACTATCGGGTCGTGGGAAGAAACTGTTTGAGTGGAACATCCATCTCACCAATGGAATACGAAGGGAATGAGAGTGGTTCGCTGAAATGTTCATGGCATAACGGGTCGTAGATGGTTAGAACGAGTGGAACAAAGGAACATAGTTCTTCTGAAGACTTTCCACAGAAACAGGGATTGAACAGCGAGAGGCATGCGACGTTACATCTATGAGAAATGGGTTGTAGATTAGAAAATAATTTGTCACGCACAGGGAGGCGGAGATGCTTTTGAAGTCTATCGAAACTGGAAATTGAATGCTAGGGTGGATCCTGCCCATATGTGGCAACAGTACTTGACTGAAGTCTATCGAAAGTGGAAAATGAATACTGGGTGCATCCTGCCGAAATATGACAACGGTATTGATTACAGTCAATGGAAAGTGGAGAAGTGAGTACTGAGTGGATCCTGCCCATATATGTCAACGGTACTTCATTGTAGTCTATCGAAAGTGGAAAGTGAATACTGGGTAGATCCTACCTATATATGGCAAAGGTACTTCATTGAAGTCTATCTATAGTGGAAAGTGAATACTGGGTGGATCCTGTCGATAAATGGCAAAGGTACTTCATTGAAGTCTATCGATAGTGGAAAGTGAATACCGGGTGGATGCTGTCGATAAATGGCAAAGGTACTTCATTGAAGTCTATCTATAGTGGAAAGTGAATACTGGGTGGATCCTGTCGATAAATGGCAAAGGTACTTCATTGAAGTCTATCTATAGTGGAAAGTGAATACTGGGTGGATCCTGTCGATAAATGGCAAAGGTACTTCATTGAAGTCTATCGATAGTGGAAAGTGAATACTGGGTGGATCCTGTCGATAAATGGCAAAGGTACTTCATTGAAGTCTATCGATAGTGGAAAGTGAATACCGGGTGGATGCTGTCGATAAATGGCAAAGGTACTTCATTGAAGTCTATCTATAGTGGAAAGTGAATACTGGGTGGATCCTGTCGATAAATGGCAAAGGTACTTCATTGAAGTCTATCTATAGTGGAAAGTGAATACTGGGTGGATCCTGTCGATAAATGGCAAAGGTACTTCATTGAAGTCTATCGATAGTGGAAAGTGAATACTGGGTGGATCCTGTCGATAAATGGCAAAGGTACTTCATTGAAGTCTATCGATAGTGGAAAGTGAATACCGGGTGGATGCTGTCGATAAATGGCAAAGGTACTTCATTGAAGTCTATCTATAGTGGAAAGTGAATACTGGGTGGATCCTGTCGATAAATGGCAAAGGTACTTCATTGAAGTCTATCTATAGTGGAAAGTGAATACTGGGTGGATCCTGTCGATAAATGGCAAAGGTACTTCATTGAAGTCTATCGATAGTGGAAAGTGAATACTGGGTGGATCCTGTCGATAAATGGCAAAGGTACTCCACTGAAGTCTATCGAAGTGGAAAGTGAATAATGGGTGAATCCTGCCCACATATGACAATGGTACTTGATGAAAGTCTATCGAAAGTGGAAAGTGAATACCGGGTGGATCCTGCCAATATATGGCAACATTACTTCATTGAAGTCTATCGAAAATGGAAAGTGAATACAGGGTGGGTCCTGTCGATATATGGCAACGGTACTTTACTGAAGTCTATCAAAAATGGAAAGTGAATACAGGGTGGATCCTGCCCATATATGGTAACGGTACTTTATTGAAAACTTTTTCGATCGCCACTAATTCCATAGAACCATAAACTCCATAATGCATACCGTTAGTTATGCACTGTCGGCATGAAAGACTTAATTATAGTGTCAAAGGCGTGTGCAGAACCAGGCACAGTTTTCGGAAGAACTGAAAACAAGGAAATGGCTTTCGGTGTGCCAAAATATAACTGAAATCAGTCCTCCTCAAATGTAAATTCAAATTATTCCATGTAGACTAGTTATTCTCTAAGACCACGGGGCCCATTGTGCAGTTGATTTCAATCCATAACTGAAGGATATGAAATTCATGTTTTTTACCAAATCCATTAGCACAAAATGTACAAAGGTGAATCGAATGGTTTCGGACTAAGCTTACAATAAATATATGCCCAAATCCAAAGTATTGATGCATCCAACTGAAAACTTATACAAATAATAAAATAAATAAAACAACTAATAAAAAACGATATATATATAACATTTATATATATATATAACATTTATATACATATGAAATTATTAGGAGAAATTGATAATGATGTTTAATGATTCGTCGAGTCTGAAACCTCTACAGAATGCAGAAAGCACTGGACGGCCGTTTCGTCCTATATTTGGGACTCATCAGCAATGCGCATCCACTACCGAGAATTGAAACCCTGACAGTTAGGTTGTGAAGCAAAAACCACACCAACTGCTCCAATGGGCACCGGTGGAGAAGAGGTAGCAAATCAGACTGAATATAGCGCCGCTCACTCACAAATTCCTTGGTGGAACTCTACTGAGATTCACTTTAACCAGAGGACGGTATATATATATATATATATATATATATATATATATATATATATATATATATATATATATATATATATATATATATATATATATATATATATATATATATATATATATATATATATATGACAAAAGAGAATCGAATGGATTTGAACTCAGCTTACAATAAATATATGCAAAAATCCAAAGTATTGGTGCATCCAACTGAAAACTTATACAAATAATAAAATAAATATAGCAACTAATAAAAAACGATATATATATATATATATATATATATATGACAAAAGAGAATCGAATGGATTTGAACTCGTATTTCAATAAATATATGCAAAAATCCATAGTATTGGTGCATCTAACTGATTGCCTGAGTATTAGCGAAAAGCCAACTCAAATAGTCATAAAAAAAACAAGAAATTACTAACAATAAAAATCAAGAAAACTTATACAAGATCCGGGAAATAAACAACTAATAAAAAACGAAAAAAGACTAAAAGATAGACCCCATATCTAAACAGTAAACAACAGTGGTCTATGCTTAGGTTATTAAAACAAAGAAGAAAACACTTCGGACTGTTACTTAAATTTCACGTTCCCGCGATCGCCACGTGAAATTTAAGTTCGAAGAAATATAGTTTTGAGGTCTGCTATATTTATGGGATAAAGTGCTAAATATCAGTGAAAGAGCGTATGTAAATATAAATATAAAAGTGAACATTGAAGTCAACACTCAGAGGCTACAGCCTGTTTCATGCTAGGCGCAGTCGCTCCTTTTTTTCATATTAAATGAGGAGATCAACACATCCTGCTAAAGACAGTCTTTAGCCGCGCTTCTCGATCTAGACCGATTGATGTAAATAGCTTTGTTTACGAAAAAAGTATTGTTGTAAACTAAAACATGTGTCCCATTATGACATACTCTGGGCAAGATATTTTAAATGTATCGGCATATAAGACAGTGGCTGAAAAGAGAATTCATATCTTCTCCAAAATGTTTTTAATGGGAAATAAAAGAAATAAACCATTACATCTTAACTTTGGAGTTGATCTTCCCATTCTGTTTTTCGGGCCATTAAGGGTGTATCCAATCTTCACAATATATTATACCGATGATCTCTATTTCATACTTTCCTTTTGAGCAGAATGGTTGGTTAGCTAGAACTAGATGCCTTGAACTCAAAGACCGATCATTCCAGGTCTGAAACAAGAGAAGACAGAGTCCAAATCAGCTCAAGTGCCTCGGATCATGACAGCACTAAAGGTGAGTAATTACTCTATGAGTAATGAAGAGAAGAGACAACTAATCAGAAAATACGGATTGACCGACACCTCAGTTCTTCGGCACTAGAAACACCTGCCCTATTCTAAACCCACCCAGTTCAAACTCTCACCGGTTGATCAATGACTCACGGGTGATCGATTACCTTTGTGGCACGATGGGCTAACCTAAAGAGTCAGGAGAAGGATTAGAGTCAACAAACAGGCGCCGGCGCATGTACGGCGCTGGGTCGCAGACTGATGAAGTGTGGAGTGGAAAACAGACTAAGACGGCGTTGCATATTTAAGACAAGCTTGGGTCAAGAGGGTTTTATGGCGAATTAAGACTGCATTGTCCACAATCAACCGATTCATGAGTCAGTAAAACGTACGATATATATATATATATATATATATATATATATATATATATATATATATATATATATATATATATATATATATATTATTTTTTCTGACTTTCAGAAGTCGGCCAGGCCCGAAAAAGATCAGAAAAAATAGCCAAAGATAAGAATTTGTGGAGAATTTATTTCTGGTTCGACCGGGAACTTTTACGCATGTATATAATGAGAATAGAAGCTAAACCTTAAAATATAACATTTAGCCTGATGATTGTTTTCACATGAAACTTTGAGTAGCGGATTTTGGTATTACTGAATTATTATTATTATTATTATTATTATTATTATTATTATTATTATTACTACTACTACTACTACTACTACTACTACTACTACTACTACTACTGTTATTATCATTATTATTATTATTATTATTATTATTATTATTATTATTATTTGTGTATGTTATATTTCCTGCTTTGTATCCTGTAGAGCCCGGTCCAAACTATCGCTAGGACCTATAGAAGCAGTGTCATTTAATTGACTTTTCTTAATATATGAGATTTTTCTAATAGGGTGATCTTCTAGGCAACTTGTATGTTGATGTTACCTGGGACACTGTTAGTAAAACTGCCCATTCCTTTTTTCACGAGGCCTAGAGCTTCGATTCCTATTGGTAGAGTCTCAGTTTTCATTACGCTTATCCTGTTAATCCCAATCTCCAGTTCCTTGTATTTGAACAATTTCTCGATAATTTTATGGAGGTGTTTCTTTTAAATGGTACTGCTATGTCAATAAACATACACTTCTTGAATGTTTTATGATAATATCACGTCTGTTTGGCGTTTATTTCCATGTCAGTTTGAATTGGCATATTCCAGAGGATAGTTACATCAATATTTTGCCTAACTGTGTCTGGTTGATGCTCATACCATCCCTCAGTGGTTTTGATTTTGTGCTCTTGCATATTTTCCAGTGTAGATATGTCGCTACCTTGTTATGCCTGTGGATATATTCATTTTTTTGCCAGTTCCGGACGTCCTGAGATAATATATGGCCGACAGTTTCATCATATTATCCGCAGATCCTGCATTTCAGGGTAGTTCCATCCTTGATTATGTGACAGTGATAGGATCTGCTTGCGAGGCTTTGGTCCTGAGCTGCAATAATTAGAATTTCTGTCTCAGTTTTTCATCCGGTGCTCCACATCTTCTTTCGATCTTTTTATTTATTTACCATGCAGCGCCTTGTCCTTCCAGGATTTTTTTTTGCGGGGGGTGTAATTTCATTTGCCCGAGTTGTTTTGCTTTTTGTTTTACTCATTTGGCGTAGATATTATTTGCTTTGTTTTCTTTTTTTTTTTTTACTATTTGTAGGAGAGGGTCGTTGGTTTTTTGGGAGATACGCTTCCAATATGATTTTTGTAGTTTTTGGAATTAATTCAAGTTGGAATAGACCTTGACCTCCTAAAGCTCTTGGTACATACAGCCTATCAACATGTCGGGTGGTGCAACCTCAATTGGGTAAATATTTTTCTTGTCTTGGCGTCCAGTCTTTTAATATCATGCAGTTTACATTTAATAATATTGAAGCTGTAATGTTACTACGGGTATAACTAAGGTGTTAATAGCCTTCATTTTTCTCTCGCCCTATTAAGTTCGCTTTCTAGTATCGAACGCCCTCACCTATAATATTCTTTTCGGATCTTTTTGTTTATAACTGAATGTTGTATTCCGTCTCCTTCATTAATTCTTACGTATTTGTATGTACCATCTTCGTCTAGTTCCTTGCATGTTATTGTCGATATCAAGGTCTAAATCCGTGGTTTTCGTTACGAAACGCATTTGAATGTGGCTTTGGCATATTTGTCGATTCCGAACACTATCCTTCTGTCTTCGCAGAAGGATTTGACAATTATATAGATTTTTCAAAATCATCCGTATAGAATTAGGTGACTGAGTTTGCCATTCTGTGACTTGTGTTTATACTTACTGTTGTTCAGTAGGCAGCTGAGTGGCGCTAATGCAATGCAGAAAAATTTGTGACAATGAATCTCTTTGGAAGATCACACATTTGATGTTGATTGGTCTCGGTGTTAATGACCCGTTTCTATGGTTTAGATTTAATGTAGTCTTCCGGTTTTTCATGTTCTCCGTTATGAATCTGACCTTTGTGGGGCATACTCTATATATGTTTAGTCTCTTTTTATCCATCAATGTGGAACATTGGCGAACGCCTTTCTACAGTCGATCCAAGTTTCTATCTTTCGTTTTCACCTCTTCCAATATTGTTTTATTGATAATGAGCTGATCCTTGCACAGGTAACTTCCTGTTTTACATTCCTTGTGTTCTACTGGGAGTAAATTGTTTTTTCTAAAGGAAGTTGTATTTCCTCTCGTTTATGATAGAATTATTATTATTTATAGGATCTATATGATCTATATAATATATATATATATATATATATATATATATATGATCTCATATATATATAAATAATGATATGTATATATATATATATATATATATATATATATATATATATATATAATATCTTATCGATCGTATATATATATATATATATATATAATAACCTATATGGATTTTATTTTTATGTTCCATTCTACTTGTGGGTCCAGAAGCAAATATATAAAATTCATATATATATATATATATATATATATATATATATATATATATTTATATATATATATATATATATATATGAATTTAAATATGGTATATTTTCAAATTTACGATACCGGCATTTTCTAAACATGGCCACATAGACACTCACATTGAACTACTCTGCACCACTACTTGAGATTGAAATATATATATATATATATATATATATATATATATTATTTAATTGATTGATCGAAATGTTGCAGTACTAGCCTAGAAACCGCACTTCGAGTGGACTAGATAAGTTTTAAGTACATAGAAATATTTATCTTTATTCGACCCTTAATTCGGCATAATCTTTCTTCGTATATAAAACCGATCCCCGTTGTTTATTTACATTTATTTTGCACGCATTTTTTTAAAAATCACCATTCTTTAGATTCCTTCGCATAAAATCGCTCTTAAAAGATATTAGGGAACCCGAACTATGTACTATTTCGAATACGTCACAGTACGTGTGTTAGAATATATATATATATATATATGGGCAACGTACTGTGTCATGATTAAGTTTTAATTACGATTTAATTTTGCAATTGTAACGAAAAGCGAAATTAAAGTAAAACCTTTATTATTGTGTTTTTAATCCTTTCACTCAATTCGATATTTATATGAATTATTGATTTCATTTTTAATCGCCTGTAACTACAGTACTTACAACCTGTTGCTTCAAGTCATTATTCGAAAAACGGACGTACGGACAGATACACGTACACTGCACTTTAATATTATAAATGACAACGTCCAAAGAGTTGTACCAAACAGCGAAAAATATAAATGTTTACAAGTATAAATTTTAGTTGTGTTACTTTACATTGAAGACTATTTTATTACCACCAGCATTGAGTGTGGTAGCATACATATCCACGCACACTCACAAAACACATACACACACACACATTCATATATATATATATATATATATATATATAATATGGATAAAACAACTGAAAAAAAAATTGGGTATTTTTTTGCGAAAGTATTTATTTATATGTTTTTTATATATATTTAATATTTCAGACCACCTCGGTCCTTCCTCAGAAATTCATTGACTCACTGTTGCTTGTATGCGGCTCACTAGCGGGACTGAAGGGTCACATTGGATACAAACATAAAACCTGAGGTCGTCGGAACCTCATACGTCGAAATCAACGTGAGAGTCCATCATATATATATATATATATATATATATATATATATATATATATATATATATATATATATATATATATATAGATAGATATAGATATATATATATATTACAGGTAATCGATCCATTGGTATATAATCTGGGTAGATCCAAGGTAATATTATTTATTAAAATTGATCCACAGAGACATATATATATTTTACAGGAAAAGTTATTTTATTTGCTGTAATATATATATATATATATATATATATATATATATATATATATATATATATATATATATATATATATATATATATATATATGTATATATATATATAAGGGCTATGGTGAAATAAATTATTACATGTAGCCTTAAAGTGGTCTGTTTTTCTTTAAATTATTAGGTCTGAATTAACATTGAGCTCTCAGGATTTCATCCTCCTCGGGACTACCTATACGGATTACCAATTTTTTCGTAACTTAAATATATATATATATATATATATATATATATATATATATATATATATATATATATATATATATAGTACAGGTAATCGATCCGTTGGTATACAATCTGGGTGAATCCTAGTAATATTAGTTATTATAACTGATCCACAGAGAGCTCGATGTATTTATTGTAACAGAGCATTTGTATTTTTTACAGCAGAAAAAAAAATAAAATACAAAAAATGACCTCAAGTGTTGAGGTTGAGGAATTTTTTTTGGCTGTAATATTACATATATATATATATATATATATATATATATATATATATATATATATATATATATATATATTAAAGCCACTTAAACACAAGGGATTAAAGGCTATGGAGGAATTAGGAACGTAAACGTTAATAATGAGCGGGAAATGGAAAGAGTCATCAGGGGGACAGTAGATAGCGATTGACATTGTAGGTAAATTTTTGTTAATGAAAATTGGCTGGAAAGCATGGACCTTGGAGGGAGTTCTACAAGCGAGAAGTACAAGAAAAGAAACTGTTAGCATAGAACTTACGGCTACAGCTAGCCATCTTAACAGTAAATTGATGAGATTTCGACGCCAGCCTAGTACCGCGCTTACATTCATGAAGTTTAAGTACCACAGCGAAGAGTTAATCCGCATAATTACCATGAACGTTTCTCTTGCAAAGAAGGTCGAGTACTGCCGGAGCGGACATTAACTTTATTACGTTTTCTCATTATTTTTAGTGGATATCCGTATTTGTGTAGAGGCTCAGTTTTGTTTTTTGTTTTTGTTTTTAAAAAGTGTTTATTACTTCTACCGGCTTGCGCACTTGAGAAAGCTTAAGAGAACGAATTTTCTTTAATACTTTGAAACCTGACCACCGCTTTACCGGTGCTAGAGAAAAATGACGTAATGCCCAGCCACCAGTTGAACAGCATTTTCTTTAATACTTTGAACCTTGACCACCGCTTTACCGGTGGTAGAGAAAAATGACGTAATTCCCAGCTACTAGTTGAACAGCATTTTCTTTAATACTTTGAACCCTGACCACCGCTTTACCGGTGGTAGAGAAAAATGACGTAATTCCCAGCCCCCAGTTGAACAGTATTTTCTTTAATACTTTGAACCCTGACCAGCGGTTTACCGGTAGTAGACAAAAATGACGTAATTCCCAGCTACTAGTTGAACAGCATTTTCTTTAATACTTTGAACCCTGGCCACCGCTTTACCGGTGCTAGAGAAAAATGACGTAATGCCCAGCCACCAGTTGAACAGCATTTTCTTTAATACTTTGAACCTTGACCACCGCTTTACCGGTGGTAGAGAAAAATGACGTAATTCCCAGCTACTAGTTGAACAGCATTTTCTTTAATACTTTGAACCCTGACCACCGCTTTACCGGTGGTAGAGAAAAATGACGTAATTCCCAGCCCCCAGTTGAACAGTATTTTCTTTAATACTTTGAACCCTGACCAGCGCTTTACCGGTAGTAGACAAAAATGACGTAATTCCCAGCTACTAGTTGAACAGCATTTTCTTTAATACTTTGAACCCTGGCCACCGCTTTACCGGTGCTAGAGAAAAATGACGTAATGCCCAGCCACCAGTTGAACAGCATTTTCTTTAATACTTTGAACCTTGACCACCGCTTTACCGGTGGTAGAGAAAAATGACGTAATTCCCAGCTACTAGTTGAACAGCATTTTCTTTAATACTTTGAACCCTGACCACCGCTTTACCGGTGGTAGAGAAAAATGACGTAATTCCCAGCCCCCAGTTGAACAGTATTTTCTTTAATACTTTGAACCCTGACCAGCGCTTTACCGGTAGTAGACAAAAATGACGTAATGCCCAGCCACCAGTGAACAATGGTAGAGAAAAATGATTTAATGCCCAGCCACCGATTGAACTATGGGTAAACACTTGTAACTATTTTTATATCTACCATGAATCATTACATACCAATTATTTGCGAATTTTGACTCAGGAGCTCAGGCAGAAGGGTTAAGATTCTTCAGCAACGCAGGGCTCAAACGGTTAAGTTTACTTGCGTGCGCAGGTCGGTAGACAGAATAAACACTGTTTTAAAAAACAATGTCTACTCAAATACGGATATCCGCTAAAAATAATATTTGAAGCAATAAAAAAATGTTTATTGTATAATATTTCTTATAGATTGATTATATTCTCTTTTGGGGTTGATTTTCTTTTCTTTTACCGATGTGACACGGCTCAGCTATGAGATAAATCGTCTTCTTTTTTATCTTTTATGTACTATGAAAAATGTAGGTGATCGTGATTCTGCTATCTTTTGCAGCCCTCAACAATATTTTGTCATTTTACTCTCCCTCCAATCTCTATTTCCCATCCATTTGACCATTATATAAAAACACCCACCCCAGAGAAAACATCCACGAAAATGTACGAGCATATATCAAGAAGTAAATTCAATTTTGAAATTACACGGTGAAAACAACATGCTGACGCTGATGCAAGACACCACGCATGCGCATGGCATGACGGATAACTAACTGCGTGAAGCGTTTTCCATCCATTTACAGAAATGGTTACTCAATCTTTACATCTGTCCTTCCTGTTATCCATTGCCGTCATAGAGGACTAATAAAAATCCAGCAGTTAATGTCCCACACGTAGCAATACATTTCATGCAGCTACGGACTTCGTCACCCAACGTCGGCCAATAAATGTGTGGCTTAGGGGGCTTTCTCCCAACGTGGCCTTTATATTCTGGCAAGAGTCTATAAAATTCTCTTCTCCCGGATTTGTATATATCTGCCTCTCATATAGCTTTTATCTCCAAACGAGCACATCGTTGGTGCGACTGGGTCGATCTCATATTCATATATCGGGGCAGCCATTGACATCGGGTGAATCGCGGATCTTTACAGACGACTAGTTGGTCATGTCTCAGGTCGACCCCGCACCTGATTTCTTTGGTGGTCATGTATCACATTGATTCTATTCTGGCATCATCTGGGGTGAGTCATATTGATTATCTTGCTAAGATTATGTCTGTCAATAATAAATCCTGTTAGGTCTTTTAGTTTTTCTTAAAATACTTCAGCTGAGAAAAAAAAAAGGAAGAAAAAACAAAAAACAACTAGAAGGAAAATCCAGTCGTTTTTCAGAAGTCCTAGTTCATCACAAAACATAGCGGAAGTTTCACTTCTTTTTTTTTCTTCCTCAAAGCCTTTAGCACGAGACATCGATCATCTAGAGGGGATTTGAAACTGTTATTTGCGTTCCACTTTTGTCCTCTTTCTCATTCACTTGGTGTATCCAGCTGAGGGGGGTCATTAGAAAAGGCCGGGAAATCGACCAGATTTCATACATGTTTCAGTTATTGTTTTATCTCTCTCCGAATAGCTGATCGCAGATTATTTCAAAATGGCAGCAATGCATGACAGAAGGAGCAAGTCGGCTATTCCTGCGGAATTACCAAAGTAATCCACAGTGACATGTGACATTGCCAAGACAATCGAATTCAATGTCTTCTAGGAGAAAATATTGGGTTGTGAACGAAGATTACAAGCAAGAAATAAAAAAGACGAAAATCAAATTGGCTTGAATTGGAAGAGAAACTGAACGCACAGAAAAATGGTGTGGGTGGCACTATGGAACAAAGGAGGAGAGAAAGAAAGAAAATAAATAAATGCCATGAAAGAAATATTACAAAAGAAAGAAAAAAATGTAGTAAGACAAAGCACCAAAAAGCGAACAAGCAAGCAAGCAAGAAAGAAAGAAAAATGAAAGAAAAAGAAAGAAAATATTACGAAAGGAAAAAGAAAGATAGAAATATAGAGCATCACACAGTAAGCAAGAATGAAAGCAAGAAAGAAAGAAAGTAATATGAAAGAAAGAAAGAAAGAAAGCAAGAAAGAAAGAAAAAAAGAAAGAATAAAAGAAAGAAAGAAAGAAAGAAAGGAAATACGACAACACACCATAGGGTTGATTAGCAAGCAAACTAGGAAGGAAGGAAGGAAGGCAAAACACCGAAGAGCAAGGAAACAAACTAGAAAGAAAGAAAGAAAGAATGAATTAATGAAATAAAGAAAATAAGAGAAAAGAAAAAAGAGATAAAAAAGAATGGTAGCAGGAAAGAAAGAGAAATCGATATTGATTTTTTTTATATAAATCACCTCGTCGCCATTTTCACCCCCGCGTTTCAATATGTCAGATCGAACGCCCTGCCATCTGGTACGTAACATTGCGGGAGGAGAGCTTAGTGGGGGAAGAAGGAAATGGAAATGGAGGGAGCGGGAGTAGTAGGGGACGATCTGAGTGATGGTCACAAGCCTAACAAATCGAAGTTTGTAGAAAGTCAATCCATTCCACACAACACAACCAATATAGCCCAGCTGGAACCGACATTAAAAAAAAATCAAACAAAATAAACCCAAATAAAAGAAATTATTTAAAACGCTAAACAAAACAATGTAAATAATATTTTTTTAAAAAAGAGTCATGAATAAATACAAAGAAAGATAACCTCTATATCCATAGCAACCGGATGTTCACGTTTCCGTCTCTACGGTAAAGAGTATGTTTCCGGCTCTACACTGACACTGCATATTGCGTTTACCGGTAGATGATGAAGACCGGTAATGAAGAAGTTAAGCCTGGACGATAACACAAACAAAAAGGATTGCACTTAAAAATACCAACTGCATCTTTGTTTTTATTTCTTCTTTTTATTAATAAAAAAAATAGTCAACTATGGCCGTATGTTACAAAATGACGATTTACTCTTGCTCTTGGTAAATGAACATTACTTTTTTCAATTTTCCGAAATGAAAGAAAAATTAATTTGTAAATAAAACAATAAAAATCACGTAGATTTTGGTTTCCTTTCTCCGAATCATCGATAAATCTCAATCAATGTTAACTTCCCAGACGTTGAAAAACCCTAACCATGACCCACTTTCCACTTTCAGTTAACGATCTAATCAGGAACGTTTTCATATTATTTGTAAATATCTATGCAGATGTTAGCACACTTTATGGTGGCACATCCCAAAAGCAAGATGATCACAGCCGATATCAGTAATTCTCAGGGGGTGCAGAATTAATTTAAACTCGGAACTAATTTCAACTCGGGACCAAGGGTTAGTGTTACGATTAATGTTAGGGTTGGGGTTTGTTTAAATCGAGTTGAAATTAGTTCTGAGGTGGAATTAATTCCGAGTTGAAATTAGTTCTGAGGTGGAATTAATTCCGAGGTGACATTAATTCTGAGGTGGAATTAATTCCGAGGTGAAATTAGTTCTGAGGTGGAATTAATTCCGAGGTGAAATTAGTTCTGAGGTGGAATTAATTCCGAGGTGAAATTAGTTCTGAGGTGGAATTAATTCCGAGGTGAAATTAATTCTGGGTTTGAAACTAGTTCTGTTACTCATTCTCAGCTACTGTTCCGAGGCACACTAGTGCGCTGCGCGATCCTCTGAAGTGTGCTGCGAAATATTGTCACAGCATCCATATATATATATATATATATATATATATATATATGTGTGTGTGTGTGTGTGTGTGTGTGTGCGTGTGTGTGTGTGTGTGTGTGTGGAAGTAGTAATGGCACAGCGCTAGTATTTGAATAAATGAATTAGGCTTCTCAACCTTAAATAACATCAAAAATAAGAAACGAGAAAGACTCCGCTCAAATAGGAAAAATGAGCGTCTGCTTATCGCATATTTGACCAAAAATTCAACAAATCGTGAAAAAAAAAACACCAGACACAGGTTTCACACAAAATAAACTACATAATTATTTGAATAGAAACATTGAAATAAAGTAAGTTCATGTGTTTGTATTCTTTTTTAAATTTTTGCTTTTAATTCATAACATTTAAATGTATACCCTTTAAAAATTTTGCTAAGTGCACTGTCATATTTTAATTTGCTCCTCGCTTCTTGCTTAAAAAGGTTGCGGAACACTGACCTAAATACTGATCACCCCTCCGACCTAGCTCCATGGAGTAGAAACTGGCTTTTAATATCAATTATCACCAAACTCATACTAGTAAAGTTTAAACATCATCAAACAGTCTCTGTCATTTTTTAAATTCAATCTATCCCCAAGCAAGGTTAAAAGTCACTTAAGTTACAAGCGTTTACCGAGCGTATTTTTCTATGCCACATATATACATATATATATATATATATATATATATATATATATATATATATATATATATATATATATAAAAGTGGACATGGAAGTCAGCACTTAGAGGCGACAGTCTGTTTCATGCTAGTGCAATCGTCAGGCGACTAGTGCTGTTATTTTTCTCGGCTATTTATATATATGGGTCAGTGGTGCATTATGGGTAGTCTATTTTGGCGGTTACTTTTACCGGAAGTGGCTTATTTGTTTATTTATTTATGTGAAATTATTTTGCTTGTTTTTTTGTTTGTTTTTTTCATTTTATTTTTATTTTTTATCTTATATATTTATTTATTTATTTTTTTATTTTCATCGGTGTTTTTTGCTAACGTAGTAAAAATTTGTTTATATAGCTTATTGTTGGTAGTCTATTATGGCGGCCATTTACCGGAAAATCGCTTGTTTGCTTATTTATTTGGGTCAAATTGTTTCGCTTGTTTTTATTTATTTTCATTTTTATTTTTTATCTTATATATTTGTTTATTTGTCATTGATTAAATCTGTTTGTTGAATTTTGGGGTGGGATGTTGTGGTTTGTTCTTACTATTATTTTGGTCGGAACAGTTTTTAATTTATCTATTTGGGTTGATTATCTTTATTTGTTTTTTCTAAACGGCTAGTTTATCGTAATCGGTTGTTAGTTTATTTATATATTTGGGTGTATTTAGATCAATTTATTATACTTGTTGTTATTTATTTGTTACACTATATATTTTGGGCTTTCGATTTTTAAGTAACGTAGTATATTATCTTTTATTAATATTTTTATTTTTTATCGTTATATAACAGTTATAACTTTCGTCCGTTCTTTTGTTTTGATTTTATTTCGTATATTCTAACAGGTGTGGTTTTATAATTTGTTTGGAGTAATTTATTTTGCTTATTTTATTGTTGTTTGTTTGTTTATATATTTATTTATTTTTCTATTTTAAGTTACGTAGTAAAAATTTGTTTTCATGTCTGCATTTTGAGATTAGCTCGGATCTTTTATTTAATAATTTATTTTCATCTGGGAAGGTAATGATAGCTATTTGCAAAGTTTGCAAGTTTTTGATAGGTTGTTGTAGGCTGATGATTTTTTCCTTATTTTCCAAGATATTTTTGGTGTGGTGTGTGTTTTGTTTTTTATTTCCCAGATATACTTAGAAAGCATTGTGCTGTTCGCATATTTACTATTTGTGAAAGACATTTTGTGTACATAATTTCTTTGTTTCCATGGTCCTTCGGTTACTCCTATGTATACTTTTTCTTCATTATCTGCTGATTTTATCGTGGCTTGGTAGATTACGTTGTTTTGTAAACAATTGCCGTTTAAGGGACATTGGGTTTTTATTCTGCAGTTGCACGTGGGTTTAATTTGTTCGTGTGGTTTGTTAATAATTTTCTTGTTGTGCTTTTTTATTATTTGTGCCATGTTCTCGGTGCAACTGTAGCTGATTTTTACTGTGTTTTTGTTGAATATTTTGTGTAGGGTGCTTGATTCCGGGAAGTGTTTGTGTAAAAGTTTGAAGAATATTTTTCCTATATTTGTTTTTACGTTTTTGCTGTACGGTGGGTTGAACCATATGATATTTCTTTCCGCAATTAACGTTAGTACATCAGCAGTCGGTCTGCAGAAACGAAAACCGTATTGATTGTCTGAGAAAAGGCCCTGGGTTGAGAGATGATGAACCAATTTAGCATTGATTAGAGACGTTAGGAGTTCCCCAACAGGAGGCAGAAGGATAATAGGCCGATAGCTGAAAGACTCGGACGGTTCGCCAAAGTTCTTAAAAACTGGAACAACAGTCGATGACTTCCAGTATGCGGGGAGGCAGCGAGGCATTTATTACACAGTTTAGAGAGAACAGGCGCCTGTGCCCGAGTACATTCTTAATGACTACTGTAGGTATACCAGCGGATCCACATACTTTGTGGTGATCAAGGTTAGAGATGATAGCAGAAAACATGGATGGGGTTATATGTTTATCACTCAACAAATATTCAGTTCTAAGTGGGAAGTTAGGCAGGGATATTCCAGATGAGTCAAGGGTGAGTCTGAAGAGAATCTACGGGCAAAGCATTCAGCTTTATCAGCAGTGGATAATAAGACCTCAAATCGATTGAAGAGGGGAGGAATATAGACCTTGCACTTATTTAATATTATAATACAGACCCGCCAGTAATCATGAGAGTCAAAGTTTTTGGAGGCTATGCGGTGTCTCATTCCCTTTGAAAACAGGGACTTACCTCGTTCGAGAATTCGCTTACATTTATTACGAGCAGTGACGAAGAGGCGCCTGTTGTGACGAGAAATGTCACGCTGATATAACCGAAAATAATGGTTCTTGCGTGCTATATCGGCCGAACGTGCCGGCGAAAACCATGGAGAGGATTGAGGTTTCACCTGCTATTTCCGAGAAGGGATGAAAGCATCCATGCCGGTTTTGACACAAACATAAACCTCAGTGGCGCAATTTTTCAAGTGAGAGATTAAAGCTATCAGCCCAAGGAGCGTTACGAAGAAAATCACGAAGTGAGTCCCAATCAGCTTGCTGGTAACGGAAAGAGGTCTTATGGATAGGGCGTTCCTGTTTAATGGATGCTTGGAAAGAAATATCAATGAATCATTGCCCTAAGTTACCAAGAGGACAGTGTTGCGAGGCTCGACAAAAACGAGGAGAGAAGGTGAAAAATAAATCAAGTAGAGGTGTCTGTTGCTCGGTTTTTCTAAGTCGTCGCCTGTGTAATGGAAAAAAATGTCTGAATACCGGAAACATCAGTACATTTAGAATGTTTCATTCACGTGTTATGGTGAGCATTAAAGTCACCGAAGACAAAGATGTTTGCAGATGGATGGAGAGATAGTGTCTTTTCTTTACTGTCGGATATTATGTCTAATATACTGCAGTTCTGGGAGGAGTGGCAGCGATAAAGGAAAAATAGATAGCTAACTGACTTTAGTAACGAGAGACGGAAGCACATGAAATATTCGTCATGGGCCTTGAGAGACAATTCGCTGGTCATTAGAAGATTATCCCGGATGTAGACACCAAGGCCATGCATGTAAATGCTGAAATCTTTTCGGCAGAGGGGAAGGTAGCCTGAAACTAAGAATTCATTGGTAGCAATGGAAGAATTTATTTTGGCTTTCACAAAAGTAAAGACATTTGATGACCGATCCGAGAAAAAAAGATTACACGTTAGTGAAGTTGGAACGGATACCTCGAATATTGGAGAAAGAAAGGTTGGGCGGGTAGGTGGTTTTTTACTTACTGGTTTAGCTGCATTTCTTTTTGTTGTTGTGTTTTCCATGAGATTCATTTTAAGGGGAGAGAAACAAAGACCACTCTAATAGGCACTATCTGTCGTCAATGTCATTACAAACCATCCAGAGCGTAATTTGGCCTCAGGTTTGGCCACCGACAAAAGATTCATAGACAACTACCATATCATTACAGATACCACGATATTATGCGACAGGTGATCAGAGTAGCCTCTCTAAGCGCTACCAAACGACCAGTCTGAAGCAGCATCCTGCAAACTGCCAACCCGGTAACCTCATAATGGAAAGTCACGGCCATTGGTTAGTCTTATCGCTAAAAAGTTAAAACAGTTAAATCATTGTCGCCATAGTAAAATAAAATAAAATCGGCAAACCATATCCTGAACAGGGGATAAGGGATGAACCTCTAAACCAGTTCAATAGACATGAACGGAAAGGGGCCGCGCGATAGGTGAGCATATTTAATCCTATTAACCTCTAAAGTAAAAAAATAGCAAAAGAAGAACGAATTCATATAAAGTAACTAGCAGCATGGCCCGGCGTTGCCCGTGCTTGATTCAAAAATCGTACGACTCATACAGCAATCGCTATCACTTGACTTAAAATATTTTTTCCCCTTCCTTGCCTTTAAAGGAATGCCCTTTGCCGTGCTGATGTTGCTACATGCCTCACTTCTTGCCTATCTCACACTGCGATTTTTTTCTAAGCTCTATACTAAAGATTAAATATGTTACGAAAAAAGAAATAAACAAAATGAACACAAAACGATCAGCTTTAAAAAAGGACTCGTAACTGGAAAAACCGAATGAAAAAGAATGTTAACAACAAATACTTTTTCACACCCAACACAGTTCTGCGGAATCAGAATCAACGTTGAGTTTAAGCAAGCGAATGAGCCAATTGGAGTAAAGTGCCATGCAGATTTAAATTTTTCCCACTTCTGACGAATTTCTTTGCATGCTAGCATGCTAGTTAACATTCGTGTCAGTCAGCTGTTGGCTCTCACGCTGGCCATTAGAATCTTCCTGACTATATGTGGCAGCCAGCTATAGGCTCTCACGCTGGCCAGTAGAAAATGGCCGCAAACTACATGAAAACTACTGCAGATGCATGAAAAAATCGATTAATTCTACCATCGATGGGAGTTGGGAAATGCAATGTCGGTTTTGGCCTTTTCGCTAAATTGGAGCATGTGCATGTAAATTTTGGTGCAAATCCGTCGAAAATTGCGGCCGTGCATTCTTTACACACACACACACACACACACACACACACACACACACACACACATACACATTGTGTCTCTTATAGATAAAGATGACTTTAAGTTCTGATGTCTACTACCAACTAAAAAATCGGGATGGTAAAACTTCATTCACTCTTAATTTTTCAGTATTGATAAGTAACAGAGAGTAAGCATATTCTAAATTAAACAAGCTGAGGATAGGGGCTGAATTTAAAAAAAAGGTTTGATAATTAAATACCAATGGTGGCAAAAATGGCAGAAAGTGAATTATAATATCAGAAATGACACCATCAAAAGAAAAAAATAGATAACAAATAGTTGAACATTTACAAACAAAAACGTGGCACAAGTCTTTCTACTTACAAGGGAGTCTACCGATCCAGTTTTTCTCTCTACTGCCCCCTCTTTTTTAAACTTATTCACCGTTCTCCTGATGGTTCTTGAATGAACTTTGAAGATGGAAGCTAGAGTATGAATGCTGGTACCATTACTGAAGGTCTAAATAATCTTTTTCCTCTTACCATTGCTCAGATGGGAAGACATCGCGGGGCTGATTCAAAACGATTTTAACCTATTTTCTTTCTAGCTGAATAAATCAAAGGGTTTCTTTCAGTGATTCTTACGACAAATGATGTGAAGATGGCTAAACGTCTTAACTGAAAATCTGGAAAAAAAGAAAGTCAGTTATTTAAGGTTTTTTTTTTCAGATATTAAACATTTTGTGGGATGGACGATTATGCTGTTACATGATTTGGACAAGTTTGCTCTTACACCCGGCATATATATCTATATGTATGTATATATGTAGGGGACAATGGTATATAAATGTTTGGTATCAATAACAACTTTGTTGGAAAGATATATGGCAAACGAGGAAAAGTTTTCGTGTTACGCATTTCGTTCCTTACAAGTTCATGGGACGAGTTTTGTCACCGTTGATGCGACTACACGTACGTATGATCGGGGTACCCTGGCAATTTAAAATTTAAATAAAAATATTTTATTTTTTTTTATCTGTTTTGGGTTTGTAATCTAGTCAATTGCATTTAGATGCTTTTTGAATTTATTTCCATCGTCTTGCAAGTGCGGTTGGTGTAATCAATAACGACTCGGAATTTTAATCGGCAAGCCGAGTTTCAATTTTCGTTGAGCTCTTTATATCCACTTACGTGCAAATGACCTTGGCAAATGTATAAATCCACCTCTTCTCCCCCGATATATGGGTTAATTAGTAAGTTTTGCATTGCTAAACAAACAAAGCAATATTATTGTCAGAATAGTTCCGTCTACCCATTTTTACTCACAGGGCTTGGCTCTACCTGTGGTATAGTTTTCGGCCATTTTCCAACTGTTTCGTCAGCTGGATTCTCCTCCCCTGAAGGATAAAATCAAGAAATAACAAATAGAGCACGGTGAGATTCTAACCCATGTTATCGAACATTTTATATCCCGGATGTAATGGCAAAATGGTCCAAATATTGTAACAGCTAGTATTCTCAAACATTCACCCATCTAGGTAATGACTATGTTCAACGTTACTTAACTTCCGTGTTGCACAGGAACCAGTTTTTATTTCAATAAATTGTGGCCGCAAGCCAGGGGTTAGTGAATACGAAAGAATAATAATAAGAAAAACATTATTAAGGATGGAGAACAATAAAAGAAGACGAACGATTGACATTTAAATTTGTGAAGATTCAAATTGATTCGGACGCAAGAAACCGGAAAGAGAGTTCCAGAAGCGAGAAACACCATCGAAGATAATGTTAACAAAGAACTTTCAGTTATATCTAGCCATTTCAACCGTACAACGATGAGACCTTTCCGCCAATCTAGTACTGCGCTTAAATTCATAAAGTCTAGCTGCCAATGCTCTATAGAAAAGGCACATGAAAGAAAGAGACGGAAGTAGGATGCCATATCAAGACCAATAACATTGCAGGTTCTTCATTGGATGTTATCAATAATCTCTCAATATATAGCAGGGACACCCGACTATTTGCGAAAACAATATTCGAAGAATGGACGGCAGGTAGAATTATAAATATGTAAATTGTCCAGCACGACACGGGGAACCAAATTTCCTAGCGGCAAACCTAGCAATTGATTCAACATCGTTTCCCTCTTTACAGGCGGGAATGTTAGCTAGAGAAAGCGCAACGAGTCTCCTGGTGGTTAGCATGATTGGAAGGCAGATAGGGGACTCTCAGATGATTAACAGAAAGCAGCTTGTTTTGGAAGCGTTAAAATTATTAGGAGGATTTGATAATTATAATTAAGTAATTCATTGAGCCTGAAATCTCAACAGAATGCAGAAAGCACGGATCGGCCGTTTCGTCCTATATTTGGGACTCATCAGCAGGGCGGATCCACTACCGAGAATTGAAACCCTGACAGTTAGGTTATCAAGTAAACGTCATGTATATCGTTGCTTGAACCGGCTTTTTATGCTCTAGAGTGAGCGGCTTGGTGATAGTAGTTGTGGCACCGGGGGCACCGTCCTATGGTTAGAGAGAATCTCAGTTGAGTTCCACCACGGAATTTGTGATCGAACGGCGCTATATTGAGTTTGAGCCAGAGAAAGCGCAACGAGTCTCCTGGAGTTTAGCAGATAGGGGACTCTCAGATGATTAATATAAAGCAGCTTGTTTTGGAAGCGTTAAAATTTTACAAGCCATTCTTTGAACCAGTTGATAGCAAATTTTAGGTTACTTTTGAGATCAGCTGCCAATTTGAACTTATCGAACTAATCAAATTTTTTAAAATAGATTGAAAAAAAATCCTGTATTTATTTTATTTTTGTTAGATTATTTTTTTGCCTAAATAAACAATTACATCTCACAATAAAAATGTACGTATAGGGTAAAAAGCACGAAACGATGAAACTGACATAGCAAAGACACGAAGACTCTTTGGTAATGGCCTATGACACACAAAGTACTCAGTACTCAAACATTAAAAAGTATATTTTAAAAAAGAACCAGAAGCCACAAAATGGTGCAAAACAGTCTATCATTGGGCTTTAAGAAATCTATATATATTAGGAGAGATATGCGTTGTTGTGTAATGGCTATCGGCTCGTAGGGAGAACTTGGAGAGCAGAGTTCAGATCCCAGTCGAGTCCATTGGATTCAGTTAAGCATAAATACAATTGGGAAAGTTATGAATCTATCTCTTCTCCCCCAGCTATGGGTTGAATAACAGGACAGATTGGATTCAGGCGACTTCGGGATCTCCTGCATCTCATCTGGAGAGACTTCTTGTTTACGTTAGTGAATGCTCCCATAATCCTTGCCTTCAGTTCATCTTTGGTGTTACAAGGAGTTTTTTGGTTCCTCGCTCAACTGCGCCCCATGCATAATTATCCAGGGGGTTCCAGTCTGGGAGAGTTAGTTAACCAGATGTAAGGGGTGATATGGACGCAGAAATTGCCTGATGATTATGACTGTGTTCTCCTGCTTTTGTGGCATAGTGCACGGTCCTGTTGCCAGATATAGGGTCTTTAACCAGCCACCCTCTTGAACCGGGACAGCACAACCTTTTCAAGGCACTTGATGCAGGCCTCCGTGTTGAGTGTGAGGCCCTGTGGGACGATGAATGGAGGCATAACCTCACTATCAATAGTGATCATTCCAAACTACATGATGTTGACTGGATATATCATTCAATTCTTTTCGAATCCTCTGCTCTGAAATGTTCGTATTGTATCTTCCAGCGGGTATGCCAAGCAGTACAGCATGGCATTTCCAAATTTCTGGCGGTGTGAATTGCACTATGGTGCTTTTTTCTCAAA
>OZ038483.1:30794660-30797160 GCA_964036315.1 Acanthosepion esculentum | reverse complement strand
GTGTATGTGTGTGAGTACGTGTATGTTTTTAACGTGCATATATGTACTGGTGTATATTTCAACTATATTTTGCATTTTCCTAACCGCTTTTTGATCTTATATATTCATTTATTGAATGTATTTTTTGGTTTTCTTCTCGTTGTCTCTTGGTGTCGTACCACTGAAGCAGGATAGAGCAAGAAACAAATAAAATCCATCAGGCCCCGATATTTTTCTCTATTTTTTAAATACACCCCCACCCCGTCTTTTCAATTCTTTTTTTTTTTTTTACAATTCACCCACACCCGCCATCTTTGTTTCGCCTTATTACTACTTAGCGTTTTGAAAGCTTCTAAAAACTCTCCTTGCCGATTTTTGCTGCGTTGATATATAGAAATGGGTCGGAAAGGAGAAGCGGGGTCGCGCTTGGGAGCTGGAGATGGAATAAGTAAGTAAATAGCAAAACTGGAAGACGATATATTGAATCAAATCGTGGCAGGAGGGAATGAATGCAAACTAAGACCTGAATTCATTTATTGAAGTTGTTTTATTTATTTTCGAACAATTCTTTAGTTTCAAAAATATTTTAATCTACTAAAAACAAGCAAACAAAAAAACAAAGAAACATTCAAACATGCAATAAAGGAATAAAAATCAATGAAAAACAAAATACATGCAAGATTAGATTTTTTTTCCTTTCCGCTCGACGCCCCTCTCCTCTTGTCTTTCTTCGCTTCTTCGATTTTAAAAATATCGTCAGTTGATTTACTTTGATATAATGTAAGCTTTGACAGTTTTATCTGATATGTAGGTCTTTGAAAAAAATCTCAAATGTAGAAGAAACGCGTCAGCAACGTCTATCAAAATAGTCATAGATAGATAGATAGATAGATAGAGAGAGAGAGATAGATAGATAGAAATTACAATTTCTATCTAAACTGAACACTAGATAGATAGATAGATAGAAAGATAGATAGATAGATAGATAGATAGATAGATAGATAGATAGAAAGAAAGAAATTACAATTTCTATCTAAACTGAACCATAGATAGATACTTAAAAATATCTGTCTATCTATCTATCATGTTCTTTGTCATCACTTTTTGCAAGTACTCTTTATGTTGCCTTCTATTTCCCTCTGATTTTCTTTCTTTGTATAACTTGTCTTCTCTCTCTCTCTCTCTCTCTCTCTCTCTCTCTCTCTCTCTCTCTTTCAATCTATCTATCTATCTAGCTAGCTATCTATCTAACCTGATCCATAGAGAGATAGATAGTAATAAAAATGTTAATGATAATTGTTGTGGATTCCGAGAATGGAATCCTGCACAAATAAATAAACAACGCCAGTAATTGAGATAGAAAAATAAGTGTATTAAACGTAAGAATACAGACTTGAAGTGAAGATTAGTAGTCCAGGAATGCGGGTTAGTAGAAAGTATATGTACAAGTCTCTGTAAGTGAAGCCGTAATTCTCTCTCTCTCTCTCTTTCTCTCTCTCTCTCTCTCTCTCTCTCTCTCTCTGTGTGAAACACCCTGTGTACTGTCTCCGTATCTCTCACCCTGACTCAACGTATCTCAACCCGCAGGTATTCTCTCTACCAGTATAAGTATACTTTGGACGAGTCTATCTTGTGTAAAAGGGTCTGCCCGACAACAATAATATAAGACGTTTACTTATATGGAAAATTTCGGCAATTAATGACTGAATAGCCAGTACTATTTTTGATGAAAATTTTTAATTAAATTTTGTTAAAACCATATTTTCAGGAAAATAGTTTTCTTCAACTTTACTAATTCTTATCCCCCTTCCAGTATTGATGGGGGCTTCCTTACATTTTATTTGATGCGGTGTGAACTGTCAGAATCTTCTGTCATTATTTTCTTTTCGAGTTACACGTGACATCAATTTTACTTGTTACTAGTTTTGGAAGCCCAGCTATGGGTAAATAGCGGAGCAGACCGAGTTCTATAGCTTTGGATGGCAACTGGTCTACCGCAGAAACAAATGGCAACCTACTGCGGGAGAAAAAAATCTTCCTCGTCAGTCATGTATCGAAAAATACATGATCGTCTAAGCGTGTATCACGCATGGCACAAAACTGACTGAGTTTTGGGAGTCATCAAATAGTATGGTTTCTATTATTGGGTTCAGTTCTTCGTTTGCAATTCTGTGGCGACACTCCACAAGTTTCAAAGAAGGGTGACCCTCCCTAAGACCAACAGGATTCATTTACTGGAATTCATTTATCATCATTGATCTGAGAAACCGGTCGTATACAGCTGACAGTTTAGCTTTTTCAGAATGAGTCTAGCTTCATGTACCCGAATGGAAATCGCAGTATGACCCGTGAGAACTATGGTGAGTTAAACCGCAGAAACCTCAAATCTCTCTTCCTGATGTTAAGTATTAGTTTCCTGTTTGTTTCAATTTTCTTCAAAACTTCTTCGTCCACGGTGTCCTCAGCATCATTCTGTAGAACACCATTTCCGTTTCTTCAAGTCTCTTCGTCTCACTGCCAT
>OZ038483.1:30769660-30787160 GCA_964036315.1 Acanthosepion esculentum | reverse complement strand
CTATTGTAAACAATATCCCACAAAGTACTTGAAGAAAAATAACAAAATATGAACTTTAGAAGGGTTTATCCTCAACTTCGAGGATAAACCCTTCTAAAGTTGGATAAAGTTCTAAAATTGGATAATGTGTTGCGTATTATACGCAACACATTATGCGAAAACAGGAAAAATACAATAAAAAATTAACAGACAGACCGTGTCGATTTTTTTAATCCAATACTTGGTGCCTGAATATACCCTATTCATATATATATATATATATATATATATATATATATATATATGAAATGGACAAAGTCCGATAATTATTTTAAGACATTTTTTATGTTTATACGTTCTTTTTATAGATACAAATATTAAGGTAAATGCTCTGTTTATAATAAACAGTATTAACGACATTTACCGGCCTGAGTGTCCGAGAAATTTTCTCCATGATTTTCTCTCGTACATTCATATCTGCTCGATGCGTATCTAAATGTAAAGAAATAACGTCACACATTATGAAATGGACAAATTCCGACAATTATTTTAAGACATTTTATATGTTTATAAGTTCTTTTTATTTGTTTACATTTGGATACATATCAAGCAGATATGAATGTACGCGAGAAAATCATGGAGAAAATTTCTTCGACACTCAGGCCGTTAAATATCGTTAATACTGTTTATTATAAACAGAGCATTTACCTTAATATCATGGAGAATTGTAGATTAAAAACAGTAAAATCGTCCTTGCTAACTGAAACGCTCCTCTGTGGCTCAACCAGTAAAGCACGTCAGGCTATATGACGGTTCCGTGTAGGATACAGGTTCGATTCCTGTCGGAGGATACATATTTTCTATGAAAATTTCTCGGACATTCAGACCGGTAAATGTCGTTAATATTGTTTATTATAAACAGAGCATTTACTTAAATATTTGTATCTATAAAAAGAACGTATAAACATAAAAATGTCTATATATATATATATATATATATATATATATATATATATATATATATATATATATATATATATATATATATATATATATATATATATATATATATATATAGCATGACTCTTCGGCAGAATTGAGTCACTGTCAGTCACTGTGTGTTTATCTAAATCTAAAAATAAAAAATTCACCTTCATCCTTGCCGTGCGCCTTAGTGGTAGAAGTTCCGACTGACGCCAATTCAGTCGGGTTTCGATCCTAGCTAGAGGCAACCGGACGTCTAGCCACACTGATGAGCTGCGAAACAGTCTGTCTGTGGATGACAAATATATATATATATATATATATATATATATATAGGAAAGAATGAGCCGCTCTGAAAATGTCTACCGAAAAGTAGCCTACCGGCATAAAAGTGAACACTGCCATGAGAAATGACAGAGCTTCAATATTAATTAAAAGAGACTGTCCACTACTATCAGTTTCATGTGCTTTGACACAAACTTCTGGCTGCCTAACATGATTATTTGCAAGCACATAAAGCTGATAGTAGAGGCCAATCACTGACAACCTTGTTTTTAATTAATTAATATATATATGTGTGTGTGTTTGTGTGTGTGAGTGTTTCAGTGCGATTATTAAAGAGTGGATTTATTTTTAAACCGCCATCTTTATTACTTCAAACATTTCGCATTTGAAATAGACGGTCATTTTTACATTTTTATTTATTAAAATGTATGTATTACGTCTGTGCATTTGGAAATCATTAGTAAAAAAATAAAATAAATACGGAAAGTGTTTTTCGCCAAGAATCGAACCTGTGTCTCCATTTATAGCGTTAACCACTGTTTGATCCGGCGTGTTGTAACTGTTAGGCCACGAAGAGCGTCATAGTCATAAAGTTTCTATTGTGTCCTGCGCGAGACAATCATCAAGCCAATTGTCTATCTTAACAGCCTTTTATTTAAACGGCTACAGAGGAGATAAAAGAGTAGACGATTTTCATATGAAAAAAGCGAGAAACGTGAAAAAATGCTTGAAGCCAGACAACCGTTACTATTATCATGACTCCCTATTTTTCAATAGGTTCTTGATTTTGTATATACATTAAACAATTAACTGACTACCCATAATTTACAGTCTAATAATCTTTTCTAAAACTCAAAGGTTTCATCTTTCCCACTTACCATTATATGCTTTCTATCTCTCTTCCACATCTGGCTTTATACCCTGTTGCTTTCATTTGTTTGCCAATAATTTTTTGAGGGCTCTATTATTTCGATATCTTTTATTATCGAAACTTAAATTGTGGTTATAATATCATTACTTCCACCTTCAAAATCGGAGCAACTATATAATTATATATAAACATCAGGAAGAGCAAAGAATGAAGCGCCGAAACGAAGATTTTATTTGAGACTCCAATTCCTGAAGTAGCAATATATAAGTGGCCATGGGAAAATTGGATATCCGGCAGTTGTCACCCAGATACTTTCAATGTTTTCTCCCGGTATTGTCGATGGGCATGAGGAAATATCTTGATTGGTAACTGCAACTTTTTTCAAATCAATTAAATGTCGCGGGGTATATTTGGGATTCTTAGAATTAATACATTCTCCACAATATTAGTAATATACTTTATTTCGATCGGATGTAACATCAATTGTTTGAGTACCAGTCATATACAAGTTTGTGAAGCACCCAAATTTCTAAAAAAGATTTTTTTTTTTTTTAGCTAGAACCTGTGAGGTGGTACACCAGTTGGCTTGAAATATCGTTTGGACTGATAAGAGTGTCAACCTTATAGGTCGATGTGGTACCAATGGCAACGTGAGCTAATCAATGGTGGCTGGGGATGGTCTCAACCAAAGAAGCAAGGCATGTTGAGCAAAACGGGCAACGTATTGGTGGGTATTATCCAGCTGAAACAATATATTACTTATGAAACTTATAATTCCAGGTGTTAGACATGTATACCGAAGGTGAATACAGTCTAAAAGATGTAACTATACATCATATACACAAACGGCCGTACTTTGTAAGAAAGAAAATCCTAAGCTCATCTCTGAACACGACAGAGCAAGATTCGACCCCTAGGTTACTAAATCGTTGCCTCATTTCCCATTTCCAAGTACACAGAATCTGTTGTATAGCCCCTTCGTGCTGAGGGGTAGTTGTCTTGGGACGATGGTCTTCATTCACTCATGTTGCTCTCTTCAAACTTCCGACCCGGTGATCGCTAGTTGATTTGTTCAGAGGTAAAATGAGAACTTCTACAAAAGGCATTTTTACTTACTACTTTACTAAACACACCGACGCGTACATTTTTAACTAGCCAATGGGGTTTCTCTATCACGCCCACTGGGTGAGCAAGTTCCCCGCACACGAAATTAACACGTCTACATTCATCGACGCGTAAAAAACTTAACTCCTCGAAAACACTTTCTAACTATAATATCCCCACGTTCGGCTAAGCCAATCAAAATCGACATCCTTCTTTTGTCTACCAGCTGACCCCAAGGTCAGCCTCAGAAAATCCGAGCCAAATACACTGCCACTAAAAAAATAATAGTGTGAAACTATTATTTAACAAATCGAATCATCGTCATTTCCTTCGAATTTCATTTGTAAGAAAGAAGGTACCATTCAGGCAACTCTTCCCAAGAGCCTTTGCGCTGTGGACCAAACTCTCCAGAAGATTCTTCTTCGATCATTTACATCAGGTTCATGAACGGCCTAAATTCTAGAGCCAACCGCTATCTATCTACTATCCTCTTACGTCTGTACAAGATCCTCATTCAGTAGCTTGAATGGCTCTTAAGCCTTTAACAGTAATGTAAAAAATACCGGTGATGTACACGTTAGTGGACAGATGCAGATGTATCGTATTATTCATGTAAGTAAACTATTGCGAACGGTTCAAACTTGAACCACGGACGACGTGTGGTCAGTTGCTGTAGGCCTTAAAATGCAGCAGCATTGGCGTTCTACGTGTGTAGGAATGTTAATAGACCTACTGCTAATATCGAAGCATTAACAATCCAGGTTTCCAAAGACTGACCATCTGGCCCCTCATAGCCGATTCTAGCTGAAAATAATTAAGCATCTGTTCGCCTCTATGGAATAACACGTGATTACACTGGGCCTATTCACCATAGAGAACCTCATCATTCTATCGCTATTTCCATGGAAATTTTTCAGATGAGTTACACTACATAGTCCCACCAGTTCTAACCTTCAGGCCATGCTACTTACATTGTAGCTAATGACCCTCATCGTCTTCGTATTCCATTAGTGAGATGTAAGTGTAACTTGAGAAGCTTCTTCCTATGAACAGCTGATTTGTGCAACCGACTCCCAAGAGGATACTTCCCTTCCCTGATCACTAGAATCTTAATCTGTTCAAGTTGAAAATTAACCGTTATCTTACCCACATATCCGCATAATTTGTGCCTCTTATTCTGTAACTCTCTACCTCAAGTGTCTCTCAAGCCTTGTATAGGATGAACATCATTGAAAAAAATAAAACTAACTAAATAAAAACCAAAAGATTAACCTAAAACTTGAGTCTTGTTGTTTAATAAGCACTTCTGATCGAAACTTTCATATAGATGTTATGTATAGCAACGAACTTGTTCAGAAATATTTATTGCTCGTCGGTTTATTTTGCTTGACGGTAAATTAACCCCAGTAGGTTATTTAATGATACAAGATTTTTACAATAGATTCATATGAAAAGAATACGAAATCAGTTTGTACATCAGCTTTCATTTACGTATTTTTGTAAAGATGGTATTTGTCCAGTCAAATGTATTGTTGGTAATTTTTTTTAAATTTTATTGGTATTTTTACAATAAAAATTCTATGTTTATACATTTTGTCCGGGAGCTAATTATTCGCTCATAGCTGGGACCTTAACAGGTGCTACCACCCCGGGTCAGGGAGCAGCAGAAATTAAAAGGGGGTTCCAGGATCCTCAAAACCTCCAATCTCCTGATTAGAATTCTTGCTGCCAGACGTAGTTTATCGCCATACCCAGGATGACCAGAAATATTTAAACTGTCAGCTGTATGCAACTACTTTCTCTGATTTAAAATGGCTTCTAGCGAATGAAGTCTTTAGGTCTTAGCGAAGACCATCCTTCTTAGAATCTCGTGGACTGGCGCTACAGAATCGCAAACAAAGAATTGCAACAAATATCGGAATCCACATCATTTGAAGTTATTCAGCAACAGCCACAACTTAAATAATAATGTCATGTAAATTGAAGAGCCAATGTCATAAGATGTTGACCTTCCGCATTACCTCAAACAAAAGTTTTGGGAGGTAATAATAGTTAAGAGATGGAAAGCTTAATGACAGTTATAGGAACGGAGAAACCTATTTTCCTGAAAACTTGTTTCAATAGAAAAACAATTACAAATTTCAACCGAAAATAGCAAAGAACTTGAATGTTTTCTTACAAGAAAACGATTAAAATTAGCATCACCATTACCAACTTAAAGATGGCCAAAAACAGAAAAAATATCAGAGTATCTTCTGACGTGAACTTATTAGACCCAGATAAAATCAGCTTCGTATTTCAGGGTGTTTTATGTTTATTTTTCGTTAGTGTAATTACGAATCCAGATCTGCTTTGCTCTAAGTATCAGTTACCTTTCTGCGTGATGATGGCTCTCCATAACTTCCTGTCTTTTGTTGTGCAAAGTTACAATTGGTCATTTACCATGCCATTTTTATCACTGTTCTGCAATCCATTCCCCCAAACTTGTTAAGAATCCTATTCGCTGTTCCCTCTGTATCTGTTTTCAATATGTCCCGTGAGTGTTATACTTTCTAGGTCTTGTACCTCATTATGTATCCATATATATTTCTAGATAGTTGAAAAATATTTCATAAAATATAATTCACCTAAATATTTTTTTTTAATTTAAAATTCTCATGTTTAGTCAGAAATTATTTCTGGTATATATAAAAATAAGATGTAATAATAAATGTATCATCCTAACTAACCGTTACTTAAATATATCGTAAAAGGTGATGAAAAGTGGATTGAATACAACAATGTTAAATATAAAAGGCAGTGGATGGATGAGAGCAAAAGGTAATTCTGAGTGGCATCATTTAGAGTTCTTAAAATGAAACGAAACACTAAAAGCACATTTGATACGTCCAGCATCGGCAACGTGTCCAGAATATTTTTATTTGAATTTATGAGGTGAGGAGTTATCATTATTTACATTATTGACTAAATATATAAATATTAAATTAATATATACCGGTGTAAGTGAAAAATTGCCAAGTGGAGTAATAGCATAGTTATCCACCTCAGAAAATGTTTAATATCTGAAAAACCACTAAACTAATTGAGTTTCTTTTTTCTAGGTTTTCAGATAAGACGGTTAGCCATCTTGATACTATTTGTCGTAATAATCACCGGAAACCACTTTGAGTTATTCAGAGAACAAGTTAAAATCGTTTAGTGTCAGCCCTACGCTTTCCCAACTGAGCAATGGTGAGAGGAAAAAGATCATTCATTTTTTCAGTAATGGTACTAAGATTCATACTCTGACTTCCATCTTCAAAGTCCATTCCAGAACCATAGAAAAATGGTGAATAAGTTTAAAGTTTGATATATATATATATATATATATATATATATATATATATATATATATATATATATATATATATATATACTCTTTAGGTGTGTTATATTTATGGGATAAAGTGCTCAATGTCAGAGATAGAGCGTGTGCAAATATAAAAGTTAACATTGAAGTCGCCAGTTAGAGGTGACAGGCCTGACGATTGCGGCTAGCATGAAACAGCCTGTCGCCTCTAAGTGTTGACTTCAATGTTCACTTATATATATATATATATATATATATATATATATATATATATATATATATATATATATATATATATAAAGAAGTAATGCACTTGTTTTTAATCCAACATACATATTAATTCAACAATAACATTTGAAGTAATAAAAAACGAGTATGTGTGTTCGTGTTAGTATTTGTGTTGAAAATGTGTATGTGAAAGGTGAGGGAGCGAGAGGTAGAAAGTGTGTGTGTGTGTGTGTGTGTGTGTGTGTGTGTGTGTGTGTGTGTGTGTGTGTGTGTGTGTGTGTGTGTGTGTGTGTGTTAAGGCTTAATGCCACAAAACTATTACCGTCATAATTCATCATAACTACAAGAAAATGGAAGGATCGCACTCATTCTAATACTGGCAATACCTCATTCAGTTGCAAAATGAAATTGCATGCAAGCATCTCCTTGCACACACACACACACACACACGCCACTCTTCCACCTACACACGCAGGAACACTGTTTAATGTCCCTTTGTGCGAATTCGCCTCGTCCAATCTCTCCGCCATTGCTGCGTTCGTTCTTCTTCTGACGACTTTAAACGAGTCATTAACGAAAAGCTCTATTCGGCCCTCGTTATGACAAATACTCTTTAATTCTGCAAGTGAATTTATCACGTCATGCTGATTGATATTTTGTTTTATTCTCGTCCGTTTGGAGGTGAGCACAGGGCATTGTGGGTAATTGAGTAGAATAACCGTCAGGAGGCGATAAGCAGGCCAAGAAAATGAAACAGAGAAGAAGAGAAGAGGAAAAGAAAACGAAAGAGAGTCATGAGAATTAAATAAAATTTTTAAAAAGTAGAAAGAATAATAAAGAAATGAATGAGTGAAAGCGAAAGTATAGGAAGTAAAAGAAGAAAAGATTTTCGAAGGAAAGTTTGAATGAAGAATGAGGAAATGAAAAGAGATGTAGACTGGAATTAATTAAAAGAAAAGTTGTTTTTATTTATGAGAAGAGGAGAGGGATTACAATAAGAATGAAATGTGAAGTAGATAAATGGAGGAAGAAAAGTTGATGTAGTAAAAGAAAAAGAAATTTAAGGAAAGAGAACCATAAGAAACATTCAGAGAGTGGGAAAATTTCGTTTCTTTCTTCCTTCCTTCCTTTCTTTCTTTCTTTCTTTCTTCCTTTCTTTCTTTATTTCTTCCTTTCTTTTTTTCTTTCTTTCTTTCTTTCTTCCTCTCTTCCTTCCTTTCTTTCTTCCTTTCTTTATTCCTTTCTTTATTTCTTTCTTCCTTTCTTTCTTTCTTTCTTTCTTCCTTTCTTTCTTTATTTATTCCTTTATTTCTTTCTTCCTTTCTTTCTTTCTTCCTTTGTTCCTTTCTTTCTTCCTTTCTTTCTTTCTTCCTTTCTTTCTTTCTTTCTTTCTTCCTTCCTTTCTTTCTTTCTTTCTTTCTTCCTCTCTTCCTTCCTTTCTTTCTTCCTTTATTTCTTCCTTTCTTTCTTTCTTTATTTCTTTCTTTCTTCCTTTCTTTCTTTCTTTCTTTCTTCCTTTCTTTCTTTATTTCTTCCTTTCTTTCTTTCTTTCTTTCTTTCTTTCTTTGGTCCAATTATTTTATTCTTTTTTCATTTAATCCCTTAATTTAATATACTTCCCTTTGTCTATTTTTCCTTTTCATTCTTTCTTTTTACATGCTTCTTACTTCTTTTCCTCTTCTCTTATGAAGTAAGAAATATGACAAGGAAAAAGAAAGAAAGTGAAGTATATTAAATTAAGGGATTAAATGAAGGAAGAATAAGATAATTGAACTAAAGAAAGAAAGAAAGAAAGAAAGAAAGAAAGAAAGAAGGGGGGAAGCGAAAGAAAGAAAGGGGTAACCGAAAAATGAATGAAAGAAAGGGGTAGAAATTTAAAAAGAGAAGGAGTAAAAAGAGAAAATCTTAAGAAGGAATCATTGATTGACTTGTTTTTACGGTTTATCTACCTTTTGCAGGTTATTTAAAACCAACAAATACTTTTAAATCATAAGATAATAAAATCCTACTAATTAACCCATAGTTTGGGGGGTAAATAGGTGGATTCATGTCTTTCTTAATGGTATTTGCCTGTAAATGATTATAACTAATTCGACTGGAATTAGAACTCGGCTCTCCGAGTAAGAATGTCGGAGCCGATCTCCTTAGAAAAATATGCTGGAGGACAGATTTTCCTAACAAAATTTCTCGAAATATTCATGCCGGCAGATGTAAAGAAACAAATATACTATCATATTCTCTAATGAATAAATATAAACTGAGCATCTACGTAAATATAACTATCCATTTTAAAGTAACGTTTAAACAAATATGTACATACTAGTAGCATGGCCCGGCGTTGCCCATGCTTGATTCAAAAATCGTACGACTCATACAGCAATCGCTGTCACTTGACTTAAAATATTTTTGACCTTCCTTGCCTTTAAAGGAGTGCCCTTTGCCGTGCTGATGTTGCTACATGCCTTACTTTTTGCCTATCTCACACTGCGATTTTTTTCTAAGCTCTATACTAAACATTAAATCTGTTACGAAAAAAGAACTAAACAAAATGAACACAAAACGATCAGCTTTACAAAAGGACTCGTAACTGGAAAAACCGAATGAAAAAAGAATGTTAACAACAAATATTTTTTCACACCCAACACAGTTTTGCGGAATCAAAATCAACGTTGAGTTTAAGCAAGCGAATGAGCCAATTGGAGTAAAGTGCCATGCAGATTTAAATTTTTCCACTAGTGACGAATGCAGCTATCGATTTTTTTGCATGCTAGCTTGCTAGTTAACATTCGTGTCAGCTGTTGGCTCTCACACTGGCCAATAGAATCTTCCTGCCTATTCGCGGCAGCCAGGTATAGGCTCTCATTCTGACCAGTAGAAAATGGCCGCAAACTACATGAAATCTACCGTAGAAGCTTGAAAAAATCGATTATTTCTATTATCGATGGGAGTTGGGAAATGCAAAGTCGGTTTTGGCCTCTCCGCTAACTTGGAGCATGTACCTGTAAATGTGGTGCAAATCCGTCGAAAATTGCAGCCGTGCATTCGTTACACACACACACATCCTGCCTTATATATATATATATATATATATATATATATATATATATATATATATATATATATATATATATATATATGATGGACTGTCCCGTCTGAAGGTCAAACAGCTCAGGTCCTAGGAACAGCACATATGATTTGATTACAGTGGGGAAGTATTTGTCAGCTACAAGTTTCCCAAACGACCCTCAGGTTTTGAATGCAGAGGTGTCCTTCTCCTAGACCAGTTGCCAACCCAACATAGCTGATGGGAGACAAAGAGGATTAGAATCTTTCCCAAAAGTATTAGCACGTAAGTGGATATAATGGCTTCGACTGGAATTCAAACTCGACTCTCCGTTTCCTCAATCCGAGCCGCTATCCATTACCCCAACGTGCCTCTATATATTATGCTAAAGAAAGAAATTTTGTGAAGGGCTGCTTGGATTTGCTTGTTGAAAAGAATGTCATGACTGCCCTCCGCTGATATTACTTTGAAATGTGCAAATTGCCATCAGCAGCTCTTCAGAAAACGTTGTTTCCTCTTGCTTTCTCCCAGGTTTTGTTTGCCTCGATATGTCGTTCTACCAAAGCTAGACAGTCCAGTTTGCCCTACCATTTTATTGATATTATTGGGTTGAAATTTGAATACAACTTGCCGTTAATATTTTCTGTATGGGTAACTGCTACTTCACTCTCACACTCGAGACTAGAGTTATTTTAGACCAATGAGAACGTGAAAAATTTAAAAAATTATTCATAAAACAATGTATTTTAGTAAAAACGAGGAATCAGTTGTTTTTTTAATTTACAAAAAGTTCACTATAGAAGAGAGTAAATAATTATTTTGTTAGTAAACAGCATTTCTACGCTATTTTTCTCACAATACAAGGCTCAAGAACAACTCAATATAGAGGCTTACTGAATGGTGTTTTACGGGCGTCAAAATTGTAGATTATGAGGATATATATGATAGATAACTAGATTTAATTGTAGCGATCAAGGGAATCACCCTCTCAGAAATTTGTTTCACAAAGCAACAGCCCTTGGGAATAAGTTGTACGGATAGAGTTTCTTTCTTTCAAATGGACGGTATAATGCAACGGCTTGAAATGAGGAATTGGAGAGCCGATTTCGAATTCCAGTTTGGTTCATTACATTCACTTATACGCAAATACCATTGTGAATGGTATGAATCCATACCCCCCGCCCCAAAAGCTGTAGATTGAATAGGAGGACAGACTTAGTTGGCAACCAGTCTACAACAGAAATAAACGGCAGCTTACTGCGTGTTATCTCCGCCCTTTTCAGTCATGAATCGAAAGAAAAATGATCTCCAAAATGTGTATCACATATGGGATACACATATCTTTTTTTTCCTATTATCTGTAGAAGACAAATAAGGAATGTTTACCGATGTATACATGGTATGGAGGATTTTTGCTGTGAAGGTCTGAACTAGAGTAGATCTGTAAAAGAGTATGTAGCTCGCCAGAACATCTTCCATGGAAATAACGTAAGGCTTGTGAGATTGCATTTGTGGGAAAAGCGTTGTAGGTTGGAAAATAATTCATCAGCAACAAAATCATATAAACTCTGTCAAGGATGGAGTGGATTTTTGGGTGGTGCAATGGAAATCGGTTCGGAATGAGAAATCGTCGAGCCGAGTTCGAATTTCAGTTGGTTTGGTTACAGTCAATTACGTGTAAATACCATTGGGAAAGGAATCCACCTCTCGGCAACTATGATAATAGGACTGTACTTGGCATTAAAAAAGGACATAATTATTCTCAGAAATTTGTTAACGCGATATCAGTTCAGTTACGCACCATGCGTGATACACGCTTAGTCGATCATGTATCTTTCGACACATGACTGACGAGGCACTTTTTTCCCGCAGTAGGTTGCTGTTTCTTTCTACAGTAGACCAGTTGCCATCCAAGGACATAGAACTCGGTCTTACCCATAGCTGGTGGGAGAAGAAGAAGAGGATTCATACCTTTCCCAAGAGTATTAGCACATAAATGAATGGATTCGACTGGAATTCGAAATCGGTTCTCAGATTCCACAATCCAAGCCGCTATACATTATTCAACCGTGCCTGATGCGATATGCATTTACAAATAAGATTTATGCTTACATTTCAAAAATGCTTCGGGTTTAAATAACCTGTAAAAGGTTGATAAGCCGTAAAAACAACTTAAACAATGAACAATGTTGAGTTCGGAAAGAGAGTACTGGACATTTCCACTTTAGATAATAGCAATACTTCAGTTTAGTCTTCTCTGACTTTTGTAATGTACGACATGGTTCGCCCTGTGTACATGGTATGGCAATTCTATTCGCTCCTCCAAATTGTATGCGGTACAAGGTCAAGTTTATTGTGTGGTGTCCGAGTCCGTAGGCTCGAGTAAAAATTCACCGTAGACTCCGTAAAAATGGAGTCGAGTAGCTGTGTATCACCCCAAACGAGACTCTGCCCTTCGGTATAGCCTCGTCTGGGTTCCTTTCTGACAAGCACACTTCCGAAGTAATCCGGATAGTGAGATATTAACTAACCGCCACACGCGGTTGGATGCGGCACAAGGCCAAGTTTATAGTGGGGTATCCGAGTCCGTAGGCTCGGTCAAAAATTCCCAATAGAGCCCGTAAAAACGGGGTCGGGTAGCTGTCTACCGAGACGAGACTCTGCCCTTCGGCATAGCCTCGTCTGTGTATCTTCTCTCCCCAGAGAGTTTGACAAGCACACTTCCGAAGTAATCGGAATAGTGCTCACTTGGATGCCATGTTAATTCTCATATATACATTTCCTTTACCATCACGTGACCTACTTATTCAAAATGGGATCGCCTCTGTTTGCTCTCTGGTGATCTGTGTTCAAACTCCAGTGAGGGCAGCGACACTTTATCCCTATATAAAAACATTGCATCAAACAAAATCTTAGGAACGACCCACTCCATCGCTACTGGAAAGAGCAATAACTGTTATTAGAGTTAAGAAACCTATTTTCCTGAAGAATTATTTTAATAGTAAGATTTTATAAATTTTAACCGGAAGTAGCACTGGCGGATCGTGCAATGAATGCCGAATATTTCCTTATAAGGATAAGGCTATTACCCTTACCATATGGTAGTGAAAGAAGAGGAGACTTGGGGCTAAGGAGATGTGGTTCTGTAGAAGGGTGATGAGCAGACCAGAGATAGGATATGCGAGCAAAGTTTTCAGGAAAAGGGCAACGAAATGACAAAAGATTCGGTCGAAAATTCTGCGAGGCATAATGTAAAAAGTGTAGCTAAATATTGAGAAGCATACAATTTCAACAATTGATGATTACTTCATTTATATGTCACGTAAATGTCAAGCGAATGCCGGACAATTTTATTACAGATGAAAAAAAAAGATTTTGAGTTACAGGGACGTGGTTCTATAGACGGATGGAACAAAATCCAGAGAAAGTTCTATAATTTAATCGATCTTGACCAGGTATCTCGACTTCAATCACTTTCTCACCGACATGGCGTTGCTTCCCTTTGTCTTTTGTACAAATATATTCATGGTAAACTCTGGCTCTGATGACCTTTTTTCTCCTGGTGAATTTAAGTGTGCTACTAGATTGGCATCTATTTCCCACCCATTTACTATCGAGATAACTAAATACAACTGCCATTTCTACTCCCACGGTTACTTTTCTCGCAATTCCCGCCTGTGGAATTCCCTTCCGTTTATTTCCTTTTCTTATCATTACAATCTTCAAAATTTTGCATGCAACGTCAATCGCCATCTTGAATCTTCTTAAATCCAGTTAATATTTTGTTTGTTCCTCAATCCTTCCTATACTCTTTTTTTCTTCTCTCACTTTCACTCCCTGTAACTCCCTGCGTACTCGTGGCATTTCCGTCACGCTTGGGCTGAAAGGATTCAAATATATGCACAATGAAGAAGTTTGAAGGAAAAAGGAAACAAAAAGAACACTTCTACTTAAACTCAGAAAGAGTCGGTAAAAAAAAAATGTATGCAACACAGTAAGTCTTAAGGAAAATGGGAACAAAAAAAAACTTCTATTTAGACTCAGAGAGATTAATTTAAAAATCCTAGGACAAATAATGAGGAAAGTCAGCTTAGCGAATTTAACACGCACAGACTGAAGACAAGAGTCGGAGTGAAAAACATCGAATGAACGAGCTTGTGGATGTCAGAACAGGACCTGGAAGGAATAGTAAGGAGACAACCGTTACTTAAAGCACTGAAGTATAGAAAGTTGTGGAGAGCCATGACCGCTCATTTTCACTAGGAACACGACAAATACTAGAAAAAACCATGACACTGAACAGTGTCATCAAATCTACGGACAGACAGCTATAATAATGTGCCAGACGAAAACAAGAAACGACGCTGATGCCGACCATAATGGAGTTGATGGCGAGGATTTGAGTAGGGTGGGAGGCGAACAACGGGAAGTTTTGGGTGACTCATATCATCTGCAGCTTCTCTGCAAAGCACATCAATGAAAACGACATGCAAGCAAAAGCCCAAAGACAGATGGGCCTTCCAAGGAAATGTAACAGATCTCAGCTGTAAGGCCTCAAAGAGGTGGGGGTGATGTTGGTTTCGCGATGGCAGATGGAAGCAAAGAGACGCCGGCGATTTGCGGCAATACTCAGAACTTTCCCCATCAGACGGAACCATCCGCTGTATTTTTGTTACACCCGACCCTGTCACCTTTAATCTGGATCTTGCTCTTCCTCTCTCTCCCCCCCCATTTTCTCTCTCTCTCACTTTCACTCTCTCAGACTTAATTTTTCTCTTTACCTCTCTTTGTCTCTTAGATAAAACCTCTCTCTTTTCTTTCCTTCTCTTTGTCTCTTAGACAAAACCTTTACAGATCCGAAGTCTGACAAAAGGTCACATGCCATTTTCCCGGAAGAGTTCGAACATCTTAGAATTTGGATTACTGTGTTTCTTTTAGTCTACCAAAAGAACACAGGAGGATTACCGTCCCTGATATCTCCAGGTTGTCACCTATCTATTTACTGATCGGGTGCGATGTTGCTTAACTTTGATAACTTTGAAACAATACTTTCAGCGTAACGTGACTGTACGTTGTAAAAAAATCTCTGCTTTTTCGTTCCTGTCTTGCGCACAGCTATATTTTTCAAATGCTGATTTTAAAGGCTGCATACAAACCGAACAAAGAAACCCGATTTCACACGATAGCTTAAACCGCATTTAGCCATCTGCTGGGGCAAACCTCTGTACGTTTACACACACACACACATGCGTAGAAGGGAGGCGAGGACAGATAATGTGTTCAGCCCTTTCTACTTCCACAAATCAGGCTAAATGACCAAACATCAGATATTTTGTAATCATTTCACTCCAATAAAGCCACTACGAAGCAATGTGTTTATGAGTGTGAAAGAATATAAGAAAAAGAAAACACTATTAATATATTATTTTTTAAAATGTTTTGGTCATGTCGAGAACTTTTCAGACTCCTTCCTATAGACGTATTCAAACAAAATTTAACTGACAATGATTTAGGCACACAATTTTTGTTTATATATTTCATATATTAATTAATCCTATTATTAATTCAGTGCCATAAGTGATACACGCCTGGGAGGCCATGTGCAAAGACAGAGACGCAAGTGAGAGATGATAAGTAGACTTGAAATTTTTTTTACGCACTAAAATTTTTATTATATATTATCTACTTCTAGGCAATACCACTCTCCAGGTTTAACTAATTTGCATATTGATTTTAAAAAAGTTTATTTCATTAAATAACTGTCCTTCATTACTGATCTTTTATTCGTGGATTGTTTTGATTTTCATAGCAAAAATAGTTCTGTTTAGGAATATCGTCTTATATAGTTCCAAAAAGTGTTTGAAATTTGCATTTTACTTGCCTTTTAACAAGATGGCATTTTATATGTAAAACTTTAACTAGCCAATTTATGAATGTTCATTTAAAACTTTTGTTTCAAAGATTCCAAGTAGTGAATATATCTTACTTTGCGAAGCGATAGCGAGAGGGCGAAGCCTGCTAGTTAATTATAAAAGAGGATGGTTGGCATTGGTGAATTCAATAGCTAAAAATTTCCCTTCAGCGCTTTCTGACTTTTACCTTCGTTCAAACGCAAGTCAAAGTCAGAATTTCGATTGTCAAATTAGA
Source organism: Acanthosepion esculentum (assembly GCA_964036315.1). Classification (NCBI taxonomy): domain Eukaryota; kingdom Metazoa; phylum Mollusca; class Cephalopoda; order Sepiida; family Sepiidae; genus Acanthosepion; species Acanthosepion esculentum. The sequence goes on along the minus strand of OZ038483.1, from coordinate 30,771,149 downwards.
GCTTAGTCTCGCTCTCCTGTCTACTTTGATCGAAGGAAGTGTCTTTTCGAAGCTGGTTTTGCTGTTTCAGTAAATCCGGTATCAGCAAGTAATAAGTGTTAACAAGCTAGTGTATCCCGTGGCTAGTTCAGTCCTCATTAGATGATTCAAACCTGTATATCAAATATAGTCAATTTCAATCCCCCCCAGGAAGAGTAACGATTAACATGGTTCTTCTCGCAGACTAATCCAGTTATATCGATCTCCACACTATACCATCGACTTTCATCAGTGTTCTAGCTTAACCCCCTCCTTCTTCTATGGGTCTACTGTCACATCACATTTAAACTCCGGCTCCCATATGATCAAAGAAGTTAAGCAACTTCGAGCCTGTTCAGTAAACTGAGGGGTTGATCGCTTGGGAATACGAGGTGCTGCAAGCCTGGATGTGCGGGTGGTGTGATGGATAATTGTTTGGAATTTTTAACCGGGCAGTCAAGTTTCAATTTCAGTTGGGTTTGTTATATTCACTTGGGAGAAGTATGAATCCACCTCGTCTGTCAGCAGCAATGGGTTAATTAGTAAGACTTGTATCACTAAACTCTTATTATCTCACCCGCTTCAAAAAAAAATTTTTTTTTTACAATCTAAATATATTTTCTGGCGTTAAATAACCTGCAAAGATTTGATAAGCCGTAGAAAATAAATCAATCAATTCTTCTTCTATGTGCCGTGTCTATCCAGGACGTCCGTTAAAACAATTCCCCGAGATTTAAATTATTCTACTTGCATTATTTTAGTGTGTCGAATTAGTAATTCGCATGTTGGACTGCTTCTTTTGCTGACAACGATACATTCGGTTTTCTTACAGCTGAAGTTTACTTTTGTCTTCACACTTTGCTTTACTAAGTTCTGTAGGAGTTCCTGTAATTTCCATTCCGTTTCTGTTAACAATATTGTGTTATATGCATATGTAATGTTGTTAAAAAATTTTGACTCCCTATAATGAATACTGACTTCTGTTTCTCTCAGGATTGCTGCACTGTAAAGATTGAATAAGTCGAGTGAATAAGGCATCCTTGTCTTAAGCCCTTTTCTATTTTTTGTTTTATTATTGAATTCATTTTCTGACCTCCTGCTGAGGGCTTACTCACAGTATAAATCCTATATAATACTAATGCCCTTCCCATGTAGATCAAGCTTACCTAGGAGTTCTAATAGTTCTTTGTGAGTTACCTTGTCAAATGATTTGGCATAATCTATCAAACATAGATATACATACTTTTGCATTTGAATTGCTCTTTTTTATATTATTCAACGCATAAATATTGCATTCTTTTTTCCATCGTCTTTAACGAACCCTCATTGATCTTATTATATTTCCGGTTTAATTCTGCCGAATCAGAATCAGAATTCGGATCATGAGTTTTGTTATGTGGCTCATTAGACTGATTGTCCGATGGAATTTGCATTCGTTTACACCTGGCTTCTTAGGCAGAGCTACGAAGAT
>OZ038483.1:30739660-30764660 GCA_964036315.1 Acanthosepion esculentum | reverse complement strand
TGTGTCAGGTTGCCAGCCGGCATTTAGGGACAAATGTGGAGAAGATATGTAGCCAAAAATCTTGAAAATCCTCTTTACTTCTTAAGCAGCTGAAAATGCATGACCTCAAGAATTGTATGGCACATGATTTCATCCACTACTTATTTTCCTTTTTTTTCTTTTTCTCCTCTCTCTCTCTCTCTCTCTCTCTCTCTCTCTCTCTCTCTCTCTCTCTCTCTCTCTCTCTCTCTCTCTCTCTCTCTCTCTTTTCCGGTGGAATTCTTCTTCTGGTTCTTATTCTTGTTGTTTTTCTTCTTCTTCTTCTTCTTCTTCTTCTTCTTCTTCTTCTTCTTCTTCTTCTTCTTCTTCTTCTTTATTTCCGCTTCCTTCTTTATTTCCTTCCTTCTTCTTCTTTTCCTTTCTTTCTATTTACCTTCCTCTCTTCCTCTCTCTTTCTCTCTCTTTCTCGTTTTCTCTATCTCATTCTAATACATTTTCTTCTTCGCCTACTTCTTTATATTCTCTTCCGTCGTCCTCTTCTTTTTCCTTTTTTTTTGCTATTTCCCTTTCTCTCTCTCTCTCACACACACACACTCTCTCTCTCTCTCTCATTTTCAACACAATTTTCTTCTTTTTTCTTCCTTTTTCTTCATCTTTTTCTACTTTATTTTATCTTCCTTCTTTCTCTTCTTTTCTTTTTTGTCACTTTCATCCTCTTCTTCGTTACCTCCGAGCCCTTAATTTTCTCTTCTTTCCTTTCCACCTGCTACTTTTTTTCTATTTTCTCCGTCACCTCGTCCATATTTCTTCTGATTCATCTGTCTTCCTTGCTGTTCATATTGTTGTTGTTGTTTCTTCTTCTTCTTCTTCTTCTTCTTCTTCTTCTTCTTCTTCTTCTTCTTCTTCTTCTTCTTCTTCTTCTTCTTCACTTTTTTTTTATTTTCTCTACCTTCTCCCTCTTCTTTTCTTTTTATCAATTTCATCTTGCTCATCAAAACCCAGTCCTTTATTTTCCCCTCCTTCTCTTCTTTCATCTTCGTCTTCCTTTTATTCACATCTTTTTACATCCTTCTCTTTTCCCTTCCCTCCATCTCTTCCTCTGTCTACTCCTTCATTTTCTCTCTTTCTTTCTTTACCCCCTTAGTGTTACGGCTTCTCCGTCTCCTGCTCCCTATTTTCACTCTTTTTGTCCTCTCTTCTTCTTCTTCTTCTTCTTGCTTTTGTTGCTTCGTTGTTGTTGTTCCGATTGTGGTTGTTGTTCATGTTCTTCTTCTACTTCTTTTTCTCCGTCTTCGTCTTCTTTTTCTCTGCAATACCTCTTTCCGCTTTGTTTTTGTTATTGTTTTTGCTCTTGCTTTTGTTGTTGTTGCTCTCCAACATCATCATCATAATCATCATCTACTTCTTCACATAATCCATCCTTTCTTCTTCATCATCATGTTTTATTCTTCTTCTTCTTCTTCTTCTTCTTCTTCTTCTTCTTCTTCTTCTTCTTCTTCTTCTTCTTCTTCTTCCATTGCCTCCTTAACTGTCTCGTTAATTCTTCTCAGCTCTTTTTCTGCGTACACTTTGCCCACCAACTGAAATACCGGTGCCCCACGCCACCAATGACACGACCACCCCTGCCGAGCTAACCCCAGCCCTTCTTGTCAACAAAACCCTCCTGGTCAGGAAGCCGATCAATGGAAAACCACCAGACATGATTTAATTGCTTTTATGTCTGCCGTTCGGCATTATTCCACGTGACCAAAGAGTTGGTCAGCAGAGGTGCGTCAGGCAGGAGAGTGGTCGGTTGAATGAGAAACCATTACGAAAGAATGCAAAAGAAATAAATGAAAGGTTTAAAAGATGGCGAGAGAGGGAGAAAAAAAAAGACGAATGAATTATGGGTAATATTGGAGTGCGAGAAAATAAAAATATGTCGTTTCTTCATTTGGAAGAAAAGAAATATTCCAAGATGCGGTGGTAAAAAGGGACAGAAGAGATTTTAAATGTGAGGCGAGAGCGGGAAAATTGTTATGAGTGGGAAAAGGTAACGAAATAACAGAGAGTAAGAAACAGAAGAAGGAAAGAGAGAGGGGCGTGAAGGAGAATAACAGAGGGGGAAACGAGAGAACTTGAGTGAGACAAGTGAGAGCAAAGTTGGTGTGATGAAAGCAAGGTAAAGAGAGGAGAGCTAATAAAATTGAATCAAAATGAGGCGTTAATGTAAGGATTACAGATAAAAGAGAAGCTGTTGCCAAAACGAGAAAGACGGAAAGGTTAAGGGTAAATAGAGACTTATATTGTAAAAGGGAAAAGACTAGAAAACAGTAAACAATGGGAAAATATAATGATATGAGGTTGGAAGTAAAAGCGGTTATATGCGATATATAGATAGAAATACAGAGAAATATCGATAGAAATATAGGCAGATGATAAAGTAAAGCCTGTCATATGAAAACAGACTGTAAAAATTCAAAAAAGACTATTTAGGGAGAGAACAAAATTTGGAAAAGAGGCTATGTTAGCAAAGAAGTATGGCGAAGTGATTTCCAAAATACAGAAGAAGAAGAAGAAGAAGAAGAAGAAGAAGAAGAAGAAGAAGAAGAAGAAGAAGAAGAAGAAGAAGAAGAAGGAAGAGGAGGAAGAAGAAGAAGCGGAGAATAAGAAGGAAGAGGAGGAAGAAGAAGAAGCGGAGAATAAGAAGAGAAAATAAGCGAAGAGAAAGCTGAAGTAAAAGTGAAAGTCAAATAAAACTTAAAAAGCGAAAATAAAGAAACGGGATACAATAGAAAAAAAGAAAACAGAGAAAACGGAAAAAGAGAATAAAAGAAAAAAAGAAAAGTAAGGAAATATGAAAATGAATGAAAAAGAAGGGAATAACGAAAGGAAATAAGAAAAAAAGAAATTAAAGTTAAATTAACTGAAGAAAATAGAAAAAATACAGAAAGGAAATTGCAGAAGGAAGCGAAATGAAAGAAATAAAAAAATTCAATGAAAATAAGAAAAGAAAAATAAAAGAAAGTTAAAGAAGAATTTTTTTTTAAAAATTGAACAAAGGACAAAGAAGGAAATACATAAAAAAAATGAAAAGAAAAAAGAGTAAAATAGTAAAAGAAATTTTTTTAAAATTACGAAAGAGGAAATACATCGTGAAATTAAAAAAAAAAGAGAAAAGTAAAAGAAAGGCGAGAAGGGAAAATAAATAAAAAAAAGAAAAAAGAAAAAAAGAAAAAGGAAAATTCAGAAGAAATAAAGGAAACACGAAAAAGGAAGATTAAGAAAAAGAAGGAAATCGAAAATGAAGGAAATGTAAAAAGAAGGAAATGTAAAAAGAAGGAAATGTAAAAAGAAGGAAATCGAAAAAGAAGAAAATCGAAAAAGAAAGAAATCAAAAAAGAAGAAAGAGAAGGAAATCGAAAAAGAAGAAAATCGTAAAAGAAGGAAATCGAAAAAGAAATGAATCGAAAAAGAAATAAATCGAAGAAGGAAATCGAAAAAGAAGAAAACCGAAAAAGAAGGAAACCGAAAAAGAAGGAAATCGAAAGAGAAGGAAATCGAAAGAGAAGGAAACCGAAAAAGAAAGAAATCAAAAAAGAAGAAAACCGAAAAAGAAGGAAACCGAAAAAGAAGGAAATCGAAAAAGAATGAAATCGAAAGAGAAGGAAATCGAAAGAGAAGGAAACCGAAAAAGAAGGAAATCAAAAAAGAAGAAAACCGAAAAAGAAGGAAATCGAAAAAGAAGAAAACCGAAAAAGAAGGAAATCGAAAAAGAAGGAAACCGAAAAAGAAGGAACTCGAAAAAGAAGGAAATCAAAAAAGAAGGAAATCGAAAAAGAAGGAAATCGAAAGAGAAGGAAATCGAAAAAGAAGAAAACCGAAAAAGAAGGAAATCGAAAAAGAAGAAAACCGAAAAAGAAGGAAACCGAAAAAGAAGGAAACCGAAAAAGAAGGAACTCGAAAAAGAAGGAAATCAAAAAAGAAGGAAATCGAAAAAGAAGGAAATCGAAAAAGAAAGAAACCGAAAAAGAAAGAAATCGAAAAAGAAGGAAACCGAAAAAGAAAGAAATCGAAAAAGAAGGAAATAAAAGGACGAAATAAAAAGAAACGGAAGAAAAGAACGGAAGCAAAAAAGAAAAAAAAGAAAGCAATAAAAAAAGTAAATTAAAGAAAATCGAGTATTGTACAATAAAGAAAGAGAAAAAGAAAAGAAAAGTAGTAACCAGAATGTGAGGACAGTAAAAGAAAAATGGTCAGAGAGGCTTCGGAAATTGAGGAAGATTTAATAGTTAGGAAATTGGCAGGGTGTGAGGAGAGTTTGAAGACTAGTTCAGTTGGAGATGAACGCATTTGGAATGTCGAGCCTTAATGACGGAAGCAGAGTTATTCACTTGCTTCCTGGAGAGAGTCCAAAAGATTAAAAAGCAAATAACAACAACAATAATAATAATAATAATAATAATAATAATAATATTGCTTTCACTTTCACGCACATCACAATATCGCGGCCAGGCAACCAGATTTACTTATAAACAAAGAATAGAACATCTGTCAAATAGTAGAAATTGCCGTACCAGCCTGAGTGAAATTAAAAAACACTACTTAGAATGCAGAGCCAAAAGGGATAAATAGACAACAATCTTGCCCATAATCACTGGACCACTGGGAATTATGCGAAAACATTCATTGGAAATTTGCAGTAATTAAAATTAGAAACATTTTAAGCTCCTTCTTGTTCTTGTTCTTCTTCTTGAAGATATTTCAGGTACACATATCTTATTAAGTAAAAATAATAAGAGACAAAAGAAGACAAAGCCCAATTACGGTAGCTGGCCCTAAGAAAATAGAAGCAAGAAATTTAAAAAAAAAAAAAAAAAGAAAGTGAAAATGCAGAATAAGTTAGCCGGTTATCACTCCTCCCTCGACTGAGATCGATCGAAGAAAGTCAAATTATAATGAATGTCCTTATAAATATGAATAAAATACACACGTATCAATAATATATTGATATGAGTATATTTTTTTGTGAACATATCACATTCAACTCCGAATTCGGATAATCCAAGTAAGGTTGTTTCGTTTTGATAAAAATAGTTTCAAGGACTTTTAGATGGTAGTTGGAATGCAACCTGCGCAAAACGGAGAACATGTTCTCGCGTATTTTTCATACGGTATTCCGCGATTAGAGACCTGGATGTGTTCTTCTATGTACCGTGTCCGTTCAGGACATTGACATTTACGGTCCTTCATCATTACTTGCCCTTTATAGATCTAATTAAGGTTTGTCCTTTTGCAATGACTATTAATCCCTGATTTGCCAATAATTTACACGAGTTAGTTATTTTTAGCTTTTCTCTGTTCCTCTTGCCTTCAATATATCTTGTAAGTGTTAAATTCTCCAAAACTTCTTACCTCATTATGTGCCCGAGAGATTTTTTTCTGATTCGACGTCCCATTAAATCAAATTGTCTAGTTGAATTTTTCTAAGTTAAGCCTTCTTGTTGTCTTCTGATATTGACAGTATCTGCTAGATTACCCTTTATATCAAGTTTCACCAACTCTTCCAAGTTTACCAATGTCACATTTTTCCAGAGTTAGCATCTTTTACATTATTTACATTGTTCGGACTGCTGTCCTCATCTTTCTTATCATATTCACGACGTTTCGGCCCTTGTACGTTCCGGCCTTCTTCTTCTTGGAATTTCGTTTCTAAATATGACAATAAGGATGGGACAACAGTCCGAAAAATGTAAAAATGTAAATAATTACAATACCTCATCTCAGAAATATAGACAGTTATTCCCTTTTTTTTAGGAATCCCTATTCTGAACAAGGTCCCTGCTATCTGTCTATATCTCTGGGATGAGATATCATTATTATTTATAGTATTTACATTATTCGGACTGTTATCCTCATCTACATTCACAACGTTTCGACCGTTCTACGCCTCGGCCTTCTTCAGGTGATTGGAATTTCGGTGGACAAAATAAAGGGTTCCGTTCGAAATTCCAATAATGTGAAGAAGGTTTTTATTGCCTCTTTCAAACAGTCCAATAATAATTCAAATGAATTAGCTTCCTACCATAACATATAAATTTTCCCAACTTTTCAAAACGTTCAGTTTGACAATGTAATCTAATGTAAAAGTCGAATTCACTGAGAAATCTTAATATATTCATAAACTGGCCAGAATTGAGGAAATGGCATATTTTTTCAAATTCCCAAATATATTTATATACTAGATTTTCATATTTTCTTATATTGTTTTGTGTATATACCACAGGTATATATGTTCAAACCCAGTTATTTGCATATTTGTAAAGGTTCCTGCCCTATTATATATACAGCCTTATGCAAATTAATTGAAACAAAACGAATAATTCCGTTATTATTTACTTTTTTCGTATTTTTTCAGTGAAACGTGACCCAGTGCAGATGTTATTACTTCGTATGTCCATTCCACGAAGCTGTTCCTTGCAAATTGACCACAGATTGTTAGTTGTATTTAAATAAGTAGAGTTTTCGGACCAGTCTAGGGCTTTGATTTGCTCACTGGTAAGGCTTGCCAGTGTGTTCGTGTAACATTAAAATTTTCGTGCGGTTCCTTAGGGTAACGTCCATCGCAGACAATGGTCGTAGGACTAATCGACAGTCAAGACAATAGTGTCAGGGCGTGATGAAAATCTGATCCAATCATGGATGACGCAATATTTTTCAAGGCCAAACAAATTTCATCATATACCCCGAAAACAGATTCATATTTCTACACATCACGACAAATAACCTAATCTGAAAAAAAAAAAAATAGAAATCGTCTACCTTGTCTCTTCAGTGGATCTAAAACCGACCTTATGGCGAAAGAGTGTAAACTAAAGCGGTTGTTTCAATTAATTTGGACAATGGTGTATATATTACAGTGAGCCCCCCGTACTCGCAAGGGTTAGGGACCAAAACCGGCAGCGAATATATTCGAATCCGCGAATACTTGTAACCCCCACCCTAAAAGTGCTTATATGTATGTTTACATTGTTAGAACCCATTATGTATTAAACTTTCATCCTAACCACTTTAAAAACATTGCAGACCCCTTTAAAAACATTTTTGAAAAATAGTATTGGTGACCATACACTTAGCGTAAATTTGCTTTAATACGTACAATAACCGTCTTGAATTACGCATGAATCGATACAACCATTGAAAATAATGTATAAAATAGGTGTAACAAGACATATAAAGTTTAAAACATTTTCTAAAAAGAGAACTGCGGTGATGCCCCCAGACTTAGCATAAGCCACTTTTAAACCCCAGTCGCAGCCCCTAACAAAGTACAAAGCCCAAGCATTACGCATGTTTTTACGTTTGTTTTTTTACAATGAAGATGTACAATTCTGCCGATTTTTGCCATAAAAATGAATTGTTATATGTTTTTAGTCACGTAAACAACAGGAAAATAATACAGGAATATTTTAAATGTATTCTATCGAAAAAGAAAAATGCGAATCGAGGAAGTTCTCAACGAATAACTTGTTCATACGTTCTTCAGAAAAACACGCGGGGTTTCCACGAATGACAAGTACATATGCTCTAAAGAAAAATCCGCGAATGTGTGAAACCGGGAATACTGAAACGCGAATAAGCGGGGTCTCACTGTATATAAACTTTCCGCGTTAGTTTTTTTTTTTTTTTTTTTTTTCATGCTTTATACCATTCATTTTTATTTCTACAAAAACTGTTTAAAAAATTTTACAAGTTTCATTTCAGAAATCTTTCAAGAATTTGGAAGAAAATTTTACCTTCGTATATTCCACCGGCAAATTGGCGTTATCAGGAAAAAAATATTTAATTTCACTAGAACCTAGCTACAGGTACACCTGTCTCTCTGCTCATGCGAATCGGCCAGTCTAAGGGAAAGAAACAGAAACTGTGGAGAGCTATAATCGTCTTCGTGGTGAAAGAATATGGCATTAAACATTAGGAAAAAAAAGAAACAATGTGATTCACGTTTCGTCTCGTAGAATTTGTTTTTTGAGAAATAAAAGTTTGTTTTTTTCGGGTGACGGTGAATCAACTACGAAATATGTCAAGGTATTTGAAAAAAAATTAAAAAGACCAACAAATCTGGAACAAAGTATTTTGAAAAAAAATTAAAAAGACCAACAAATCTGAAACAAGGTATTTTGAAAAAAAAATTAAAAAGACCAACAAATCTGAAACAAGGTATTTTGAAAAAAAAATTAAAAAGACCAACAAATCTGAAACAAGGTATTTGAAAAAAAAAAAAAAAGTAAACAAGCGCTTTTTTAAAAATCATTTCACCCCCAAGCTAGGCAACAAAGCCACTATGACGCAAGAGGTTACTGAGTGTTAGAGAATATGAGAAAAACTACTATTAAGTAGGGAGGACAATAAAAGAATAAAAATTAAGAAGACAGAAAATAACGGTTGACATTGCATTTAAATTTTTGAAGATCAAAGTTGATTGGGAAGCTAGAAGTCAGAAGAGACTTCAACAAGTGAGAATTGCTAGAAAAGAAACTGTTAGCATAAAATCCAGCCATTTTAATTATAAATTGATGAGACTTTACCGGCAATCTCATACTTCGCTTACATTTATAAAATCTATGTACCATACAGGAAAGTTCATCTGAACATTTAATCTGAAAGCATTTATAGAAGAGACACAGGGAAGCTAGGTTACGGCGGTGAGAAAGTAACTGAAATCGAGATGCCAGGTCAAGACCAATAACATTGCAGATTCTTCTTTGGCTTTTATCAAGAATCTCTAAATATATGACTGAATGTGAATTAAGTTTCGTCTCGAAGATTTTGTTTTTAAGAAAAAAAATTATTTTTCGAGTTTACGGTGGAACACCAGCGATACAGTTCAAGGAATTTTGTTTAACGAAATTGTCTTATACATTTCAAATTCCGTCAGATTCATTTCCAACTTTATTCTCGCATACGAAAATATGTACTGGAAACCGGAGCTTTAAAATAAAACAAAAATTGTTGACTATTTACTGGAATCTGTGACTTCTAAAAATGCTGAAGTCATCGTCTTACAACTGTACTATCATATAATCAGAAGTATTTTAAAGTTGCAAGAATATAGTACCACGGTATGAATATAATAAAACAATGTTGAATACGCGGTTTTACGAGATCATGTACGAGATTTGCGTGTCCACTATTTACAAAATAAATAACAGCATTGTGACTACAAGTTAGCAACGATGAAAAATGATAGACATAATAAATCGATGTATCACTTGTTAATACTATATCCTTTCAGGACTTCGACAGGTATGGCTCTCCGCAGCTTCACTCTCTTTAATATCTGTGTTACTCAGTTATTTAATCCATAGATGAGAGCAGATGGATTAATAGCTTTCATCGCAAGAGCGTATTTGAGGAAGTAAGCGAAACAGACCAGTCAGAAATTTTAATTCATCTCGCCAATTCAACTTTTCTCGGCTTTAACCATTACGCTTTACGTCATCAAACCATTTAAACAATTAGGATTAACGCCATTAAACCAATTAAACCATTACGCTTTACATCATTAAACCATTTAAAACATTTCGCTTACACAATTAAACCATTTAAAACATTACGCTTTACCAATTAAAACATTTAAACGATTTACACAATTACGCTTTAAGCCATTCAACCATTTAAACCATTACGCTTTACGCCATTAAACCATTTAAATCACTGTGCTTTATGCTATTAAACCATTTAAGCATTATGCTTTACACCATTAAACCATTTAAACTATGACGTCATTAAATTATTTTAACATTTACGCTTTACGCCATAAAACATTTAAACCTAGACGCCATTAAAACATTTAAACCATTGCGCTTTACACCATTAAACTTTGTGTTACAAAAGAGAATTTAAAACATGCTTTAAGCCACTAAAACATCACACTTTATGCCATTAAACTATTTAAACCATGACCCTTTACGTCATTAAACTATTTAACCGTTACACTTTATGCCATTAAACCATTTAAAACATTATGCTTTACACCATTAAACTACTTAAATCCTTACACTTTACGCACATCCATCATTAGGAGATCTTAATAGTAACACAGTAAAAAAAATGACAGCATATTCAGAAAAATATACAAAATCACAAATATAATATTTGTGTTGCAAAAGAGATTTAAAGACAGATTTTGAAACTATCATGGATGAGACATGAATTTTGAAAGAAAATGCGTAACCAAATGATATTTGTACTCAGAATTAGAAATAGACATTTCAGATTTTAGTGAGACATAATAAGGAAAGGGAACTTAAAGAATTTGACCCTCACAAAATATAATGATGACAAAATGGGAAGCGAGGGAAATTGCGAGTGGCCTACTTTCAAAGCGTGAAAGCCGTCGGTATGTCTGTTTGGATATTTAATTTTATCAACGAATTATAAGCGCTACAAACTCACTCATAAGTAACCAAAATATGAAGACGTAAGTGTTGGCCACGGGAAAAAATTAAAAAATACGATGAAATAATTTAAATAATAAATTAAATCAAATAAAACGATCAGAAATGCGTTCGAATCAACCATTTATGATTCATGATTACGCATACACATCTGCCAGCGGGTTTCAATTTCTATTTACACACACACGCGCTGTCCATATCGAGGATGGATCATTTTAAAGTAATTTATCGGGGCTTTTTAGTTTTCCGACCCATCATTTTCCGACCCCCAAGAACAAATGATTCTGACCCAGCTGAACGATAACAGTAACTGAGTGATAATGACGTTTTACGTTTGTTTGTAGAGCCTTTTTCTTTTCTTTTTCTTCATTGTTTGCCCAGAATAACGGTAAAGAATAGTACTTACACGAAGTAAGTAATGTAGTATCAGAAAAAAGAAATAAACGAACGTCAATTCATAAGTAATTTCTTTTTAAGCTATATTATTAAAAGACACACGAGAAATTTGTAACAACGAGAGGCCTAACAACGTATTAAGAAACAGAAGAATTTCGTTAAAAACCCACAATTTTCGTTAGAAACAAAGAAATGCCATGTAACATCACTCCATAATTTCCTCACAGATGAAGTGGAGATTTAGGCATCCGAGATGTGGTTTTAAAGAAGCAAGTTGTAAATATCATTGACGGAACATAAAAGTAATGAAAACACTTAAAGGAAAATGAAAAAAAATATCCTTTTATTTAGAATCAGAAAAAACACAATTAAAATAGGGGGGCACAATGAGGAAATAGGGCTTAGAGAATTTTTAAGGCCAAAGGGGCAATGAGAAACAGTAAGTAATCTATTTAAGGAACATGGGTGAATGAATGGCAGAATAGGAAAAAGTGGGTTGACGAAGAATCCAAAGTTGGTTAGAGTTACAAGAAAGTTTTGGAGAGTCATGATCAACCACGTTCTGAAGTGAGGTGGCCTATAAAGGAAATGCACATATAGTTAACATTTCCAGTTCATTGCTCTGGAGCAATGTTTAGCAGCCTCACCCCGCGGAATATTGCTACTCTCGCCAGTTCAACACGCTCTGTGTACACCAAATTATTGCATACAACACTGAACTTCCTAATTAAAGGCGGCACTTCATGGAGTTGGTAAGTTAGTCTTGCGAACAATTACTGAAGTATCGACTTTGAGCCTAACAGGGCGCCTCCCATTGAACTGGTGTCCCATCGTAAAGCAATAATTAGCTAACTCGTAATAAACATCAAAACATTTAGGGGTCTTATCTTGTCGTCAAGTACTAAGTGAAACTACGTTTTGCATTTCAATGTCTAGAAATTAAATCTGGCCGACTAAGCCGTTAGTACAGAGTGATCGGACCTCACTAGATGCTCTGCTACATTGGTTTGTGCAAGATTAAGTTCATTTTGACGATGATCTCCAGTGACCTACTGTCAGCTTAGCGAATTCAGTGTCATCTTGTACAATATGTTGTACAAAGAACATATTGATCTGACTATAGTAGCAATATTCTCTGAGATTAAAATGTTAAACACTGTTCCGCGGCGATGTACTCAATGTGTTAGCAAATGATTAGGCCTCTTTTGAGGAGTTTTATGGTGCTATTTTGGGAACTAAATGAAATGGTTCTGAAACATTGTCGTCCCGAACAAGAAGGAATAAAAAAAAAAAAGCTGATGCTTGTCATTTGGTCAGATTTTCGGAAGGGGGTCTTACCGAGAACTTTTCAGCGCTATCGGTATAAATCCGATCTTTACGAAATGTTATAACTGAATCCCTGAATTACCTTTGAATTCAATGACCGAGATCGAGAAGGAATTCAGTAAGGAAAAGCCAAATATTTACACCACGTGGATATCACGTATTTTACAAGTTTATGAATGTACTAATCTCAACTAAAGATTTCACTACATTCCCAAATTCTGACCAAATGACAAAAAAATCAAATTTTTTTGGACGAAGGATTATCTTGGTCGGAGTAAATTTTCATCACCTCCTGGATAAATTCCAACTGATATTTCTCTCCGCTGTCTAAAATGTTATATGGACTAAGACATCGACCATTAGAATCAACTTACTGTTATTCCAGCCGCTGAATGGGTCCAGATTTCCACTTTTGCACTACCTCCCGTCAACCTCACCAGCTCAAATATGACAAATTGACAGTTATAAGTACCACCAATGATTCAATAAAACCTGCGCATATATGACGAAAAATCCTTTAAACTTAATAAAAACGAAGTTTTATTGACATTTATGTCACAATGAAGTGGAAAGACCAAAGGATTTTTGTATAATTAAATTATATTTTATCCTTTTTAGAATCTTCGAAAGTTTGGTAAAATCTTTGTTTTTCTTGATGGCCATGAATTAATATTGGACATTTTAGCCTCTTTTTGCTGTGAAAAACTCACTGATTTGGAAATTCGTGCAAAAATCAGATAATGGTCGAATTTTAATGAAACTTTCAGGAATTATTCACAAATGAATTAAATTATGTTTTAAAATGTTTCTTATTTAGTAGATTTTGTAAAGAAAAGTATTTTTACATGTTACCATCCCCACCGCCAACTATTTAATTTATGAAATTTCGAGAAATTCTTTTTGTAGCGCTTAATATTTATATTAGTTATAAGAACAAGTCCTCGGAGAATTAAATTCACGAAATGTTGTTGTTCCCTTCTTACGGTAAAATCTAGTCAGAATCGTAACAAAAAAAAAATGCAACAAAACTAAGACATTATTTAATTATAAAAATATTTTAATTGCTTTTATAAATAAAATGTATTATGGACACTATTGTCTTAAGAAAAAAAATCCAATAAATAGTGAACTTTTGCAAGAATTGATTTAATTTTTTAAATTTTAATTATAATAATTTAAAAACTTGTAAATCTTTTAGAAGTGTGTATTAATTTGTATCGGTCAAGTGATTTTGTTATTAAATTAACACTGTATTTATTAATCATAAATGGAAACGCTCACTACAATTCAACGACTCATAATATTTTAGAAATAATTGGGAATTCAGTTTATGTTTGTATAAATGGGTCAATTTTTATAAATACGGATCTCCAAACGCGACATTATCAGAAAAAAGAACAGTAACTATAGTAAAGTTAAAATTTATTAGTAATTTTCTAACATTTTCAAAACAAGTGTCTTCGTAAGTTAGTACCAAAGTATATAAATTCAATAAAATATTAAATTGTTCAGAAAATTTTCTTAAATTTTTAAGATTACTGGGTAGTTAAAAAAAATATTTTAAAAAGTTGTTCACGTTATATTCAAGTAATTTTTACCTTTACAAAAAATTATTTCCTCAGAAAAAATCTTGAACGAAATAGTTTTCAACACCTTTTCAAACACCTATGTTAAAAATGCTTTTCTATCTTTTAAACTAAAAGAAACATTTATTTATAATCAGATTAATTCAACTTTAAATCAGCTAGTCTTCCTCAAGTAAAATTTCAGAAAAGTTTTATTTTTGAAAGATTTTTTAATAAAGAGTATTCCATTGTTTTAGCAGATTTGTCAATATGGACGATTTTTCGCTTTTACTTATAGTAAAAAAAATTCATTCCAATCAATTTAAATTTAGTTTGAAATACAATGAGGTATTTTAGTTATTGGAAATATTAAATTAAATCTATTAGCTTGAAATTAAAACTAAAATAAAACCTTCAAGAAAGAATTTTCATTTTTAAAAATGCATTTTAAATCTTAGGTATCGCTTTTCGTTGCAGATTCCTAAAATATTCAAAATGCTGTTAATTTGAACTCAATTAACTATTCAAAAAAGTTATCCCAACTTTTTAATTAAGTTTTTTCCTGTAAAAAAATTAGCCTACATAATAATTTTTTACTTACCAAATTTCTTACTTTTGGTTTAAAAAAATAGACATGCTTCACATTTTCACACTAAAGGTTTTAAATATATTTTTTAAACTATGAACGGGTTTCGGTAATCTTAAATTGACAACATTTTTTGATACAAAAATTAACTCAGTTTCTCTTCGAGCGAATAAATCATGTAGAACTTAACAAAGACCATTCGTCTTCGAGCCTCATCATCTGGTACTACAGAATCACAAAAAAGTGGCTGCAGAAAACAAACAGAAATATCATCATTTGAGGACTTTTATCAAAATCAATAAATAAAAAGAATAGCACATATAAGCGGAACATAATCAAGAGTGTAAACTTCCACACTATTTCAAATAAATAATTAAGAAGGAAGCCCCCATCAATAGGGGCAAGAGCGATAATACCGCCTCTTATAAGGAACGGCTATTATCATTATTAGAGATGGTGAGATCGATACTACATTTTGATCCCAGTCCGATGGCCAGGAAGTGAAGGAAAGCTTAACTCGAGTATCACTAGCTGTTCGGGCAATGAATGTTGAATGTTTCCATATAAGGAAACTGCTAATAATACCATTATATATTACGAGAACAGATACTACACTTGGTATTTACTTGACCCCCCACTGAATCAGGTTGTGACACAAGGTCGGTTTTTAACGTGTGGACCCGAGTGTTTTCATCCGGGCCGCTGGTCTTGGCTGGTCATAGCTTGTCCAAGCTGGTCAGAGCTGGTCTAAGCTAATCATAGCTGGTCTTAGCTTGTCCAAGCTGGTCATAGCTAGTCTTGGCTTGTCATAGCTGGTCCAGGCCGGAGCCTGTCCAAGCTAGTCGTAGCCGTGATACTACCAGTGCAGGGACGAATCCCTACACCAGGTAAGTATCGAGTGACACTCTCAGCCAAAAGGCCGACAAAGCGTAACTCGAGTCGCGCTAGCTGTTCGGGCAATCAATGTCAAATGTTTCCTTATAAGAAAACGTCTAATGTTAACATTAGAGATAATGAGAACAGATACTACACTTTGATTTCGGTCCGATGGCCAGAAAGTGAAAGAAAGAATAACTCGGGTAGCTGGAACAGTAGCAATGAATGTCAAATGTTTCCTCATAAGGAAACGGCTATTATCACCATTATTGATTATGAGGACACTTTGATCCCAGTCCGGTGATCAGTAGGTGAAGTCCTGTAGAATCTCCTGTGGAGGATAAGATCACAACCTCATCACGATAGACGTTTCTGTAAAAAGTAGGGGTTTTTTTGTTTTACAGGACAGAGTGACTAGTTGTATGATTAACAAAGATGTACTTTTCCTAGACTAACTGCTAACCAAGGCTAGAGAGCTTAGTCCGCCTTACTATTTAACTCACAGTTTCCAAGGGTATTTCTGCGAAAGTGAATGCAATAGTAATTTCAACTCGGCAGGACAGTAACCACTACGCTATGCACACATCCAATATGAACGCAGCAAATATAGTAAATATGATAGATGGATGGAAAATGTAAAGATTTAGATAGATAGATAGATAGATAGATAGATAGGTAGATAGATAGATAGATAGATAGATAGATAGATAGATAGATAGATAGATAGATAGATAAAAATGAACAAACCCAGATAGATAGATAGATAGATAATGAACAGATTTTAATAGATAGATAGATAGATAGATAGATAGATAGATAGATAGATAGATAGATAGATAATGAACAGAATTGTAATAGATAGATAGATAGATAGATAGATAGATAGATAGATAGATAGATGTTATCTGCATGTGCAAATGCATTCGTTTATACTTAGGTACAAATTACATAAAAGTCGGCGTAAACAACTTGCATATATACACGCAAACATACAAGGAACCTAAGACCGGAGATTTTCTGTTTCTCAGACGATAATTTGTTGGTTGCGGGAGCGAGGCGGAAATGAGTAGGCGAAGACGATGACGGTCAGAAGAGTTTAACGGGAAAACTGCCTAATCCGATAATGGGATTTGTGAAAGTCCAGCCCAGAATAGATGGATCTCCACCTTGTTCCCATCGCTCTTTTTCTTTCTTTCTTTCTTTCTTTCTTTCTATCTTTCTTTTATCTCTCTCTCGAATCTATGCATATATTTCTCCTTCACTTTTCATTTACTTTCTGTCTCTCTTTTATTCTGTTTAGTCTCGATCAAATTTTATCTTTCTCCTTTCTTTTTAGCTCTATGTATTTACAATAATTCTTCTTCCTTTCCTTTCTCTCTTTACCTGCAATTTAGTGCATATCGAATTTCTTCCTCCTTTTTCCTCATATTTTCTCTCTGTGTTTCCTCTCCGTTTATTCCTTTCTTTCTTTTTTCTCATTAATCTATCGCATTCTTTCTTCTTTCTCATATATATATATATATATATATATATATATATATATATATATAAATCTTTATTGATTTTTCCCTCATTATTACTCTTTTTATATACTTATTATCTCTGTTTGATTTCATTCTGCTTCTTTAGAAATTTTTCGATCGTTCATTTCTTTTTTCTTTCTTTCTTTCTTTCTTATTTCTTTCTCTTTCTTTGTAATGTTTATAGACTCTATCGATTTTCTCTCTTTATTTTTACTCTCTCAATACTTCCTACATCTCTAATTCACTATCTTCATTTCCCTCTTTGTTTCTGATTCTCTCTCTCTCTCTCTCTCTCTCTCTCTCTCTATTTCTTCTTTATTTTGCTTCTCTCTTGTTCTCTCTTTAACTCTCGTTTTGTTTTTATCTCTTATCTGTCTCTTTCCATTTTTCTTACATTCTGTTTCTTTTATGGCTGTCTCTCCTATTATTATTATTATTATTATTATTATTATTATTATTATTATTATTATTATCTCATATTAAATCTATTTTTCTAACCTTATCTTTCAGTCTATCTGTGTGTCTCTCTCTCTCTCACACACACACACTCTCTCTTTCTTTCACTCTTTTCCTCTTTGTCACTCGTTAACTTTATTTCGTTTTCTGTCTGTTTCTTTCTCTCAAATATTCTTATTATTTCTTCCTTTCTTTGAAAATGACATCTGCAGCCATGGCTGCCTTTTCGACAGATCCGCTATTTGCAGTCGATTTGGCGCCATTCGACAGACGTACAAAAGCAACTGGCTATGCGATAAACAGGTTTACCAGTAAAAGGAAAGAAAATGGAAGAGGAAACACGGTAATGGATTGGAAATGGCGATGCCAACGCCGACGTCAGAGCGGAGAATTCATCGTTCAGAGAAAACAGTGACGATTCCGCACGCTTTACGGCATATGGTCGTCGAGTAAAGGGTGTGCATATTGGTGTGAAAAATTACGTAAACCTAAATATATATCTGCACCGATGTAGATATTTCATGAAATAAGCCAACTTGGACACAGGCTGATATTTATTCCCCAGTAAGAATTGAACTCACACCTTATGTTTACATGATCCAAACTCTAACCACCACATTATGATACATCATAGCTTAGTTTGATATAAAACCAACAGTGTGGGTCATCCATGTGAGTTGAACGCATTACATTAGCTATTGAGAGTGGATTAGGAGAAGCCGTGATCAGATTGTGTCTGAGACTGTTGTGTTTATTTTCGTACTATGTGAATTGCATATATTCTTAAATTCCTCCCATCAGCTATGGGTTAAATAGATGCTCAGAGAGAACAGTAAGATATATAACCCGGTCTTCTTATTAATGTTTTTATTTTTACAAAACAGTGCTCAATGTAAATTTACAGAGTATAAATATTATAAATTAACTGATTTAAAATATGAGTTTTTTCGCTACACAATAATAACCATGTTTCAAAAATAGAAACTAAAAACTTCAAATTTCATTTAAATAATTGTACAAATTTAATTATATAATTTAATTAAAAGCATTAGTTCCGTTTCATCTTCAAGCAAATACTGGAATACAATATTCGCTTGAAGATGAAACAGAACTTACGCTTTTAATTTAACTATATAATTAAATTATAGGGTCTGGTGCTCTCGCTGTACGTCTCGAGGTCCTTGACAAAATCTAAAGACAAATATGCAAGATGATAGGTCCTGATCTGGCATCTAGTCTACAATAGCTATCCCACAGTGGCCTCCCTCTGTCTCTTCTACAAATATTTTCACGGCAATTGTTCCGACGAGCTACTTTCGCTAGTTTCTTGACTACATGAATTTAAACGTACTACCAGGCTGGCATCTCGGTCTCACCCTTTCACTGTCAAAACAGATAAATGTAACCGTCTCTTCTACTCAAACAGATTCTTCTCCCGAACTTCTCGTCTGTGGAAATCCTTTCCCCTTACTTGCTTCCCCGATGACTATAATCTTCAAATTTTCAAGTGTAATGTCAATCGACATCTGACACCCTGGTCTTGTTCCCCATCCTTCTCTGTAGCCTTTCATCAAACACGCCTCTTTACTCTTGTTCTCAATGCTCTGTAACCCCTTGCGTGCTAGTGGCACTCCCGCTTTGCTTGGGATAAATTGCATACAAAAAATGCCTTCACTCTTCGTTAATGGTTATTGTCTTAAAAGGCGATCATTAGAATTGTTAGAAAAACTAAACATATACAAGTGAATGGATAAATTTCTTTGTTCTCGAGAATTTACAAAATGAATAAATACTATTTATTTATTAGATTGTTTAAAACATCGACTAATTGCCAATCCATTCAAACTTTATAAAATTGAAATAATAAGGATTTTAATAATTTTAATAATTTAGTAAATCTTTATAAATTTATGAATGAAAAATTGTTTTACATTTTTTAGTTTTAATTGGTAAATGATAAATATTGCATTAGTTCACTATTTACATTATTCGGACTATTGTCCTCATCTTTGTTGCCATATTTATCACAACGTTTCGGCCGATATACCCTCCGGCCTTCTTCAGGTGGTTGGAATGTCGAACTGAACCCTTTTTTTCGCTCGCTGGGGTAGACTGTTCTAGTTCCACGTGCCATGTCTAATAGATGTCAGTTATCATTTATCTCCTGTTAATTCCCTTCTCCAAGTTCACCACCGCCTTAACCAGAGTTTTTGGGTTCTGTCACGGGATCTAACTAACGCCTTTCTCCCCTGTGCCATGTGTCCTTGAGGAAGTACCTGAAGAAGGCCGGAGCGTTCAACGGCCGTAACGTTGTGATAAATATGGCAACAAAGATGAAGACAATAGTCCGAATAATGTAAATAGGGTACATAACACGTTATCCCAGAAATATAGACAGATTGCATTAGTTATAATCGCATTAGGTTTTAGAATGTTGTAAATGTAAATCTATTCTTGTAAATAGACAATCTAATTAACAGATAAAAAAAAAGATAGTGTTTAATATGTTTGTTGTAAATTCTCAAGGACAAAAAATGTATAAATTCACTTCCATCATGTTTTTAGGTTCTATGACAATTCTAATCATCGCTTTATAAAACTATAAACATTACCGAAGAGTGAAAGTAGTTAAAAAGACGGTGTCATGGCGGGGGGAGCAGTCGTTTTATCAATGTTTGCCAAATTTACATTTTCCAAACAATGGTAATGCTAGGACTCGATAGGTTACTGAGGAAGATGTTGGAGATTTTAAGAGATGGCTAATACTCAATCTGCGGCTATTGCCACCTGAGATCTTTAATATTGTTAATAAAAAAAGGAATATAGGCGGGAAAATGAAGAATTGGAAGAATGAAAATTGGAATAAAAAGATAAAATGAGGATTGCGATATGTGATGTTGGTGCCGTGGTAGAGGTTGTAACGATAAAGATGCACATGCCATCGATAAAGTGTCGTCGTAGTTGTTGTAGTGGTGGCAGAAGCGACAGAGAAAGAGAGTGAGAGAGAGAAGAGAAAAGAAAGAAACTGTAAGAAGAAAATCAAGACTACGAAAGGAAACAAGATGGCGATGTCTTTTGGTGTCGACAGAGATGACATTCAGTGGCAAAGTATAAATGGCAAAAAAGGAAGAAGAGAAAAAAAATGGAATGCATTTAAATGGATTTAAATTAGGATTTCGATTAAAATAAAATCAAATAAAATAAGGAATTGGCAAACAAGTCCGAATAAAAATTGGAAATAACAATAAATACAGAAGACAAGGAAATGAAATGCGAAAAATATAGGGAAAAATTGAGAAAAAAATATCGGGAATTGGATAAAATGAGGGGAATTGAGAAAATTGTTAAGATGCCCTTCGATAATGAAGGTTTTGCGTAGGAGTTTCAGTTGTGAAATGTGAAAAGTTAGAAAAATCATCACAAAATACTGTCGTTAGTGCATAATGTGAGGAAAAATACTGGTAAAAACAGTTGGAACAAGAAAAGAAAGAAAGTAATACAAAGAAAAGTAAGTAATAAATATAATAAAAGTTGTTTTTTTTTTAAATAAATATACAATAAAAAGAAAAGAAAAAGAAAGAAGGAAAAATTAAAAAAAACATTTGACAGTGAAACGTGGCATGAGAAAGAAAGAAAACCATGGAGAATGACGTGTGACCTGTGAAAGAATGAAAGAAAGAAAAAAAGAAAGAAAGAAAGAAAAAGAAAGAAGTATATGAGGCGTAAAAAAAAGAAAGAAGTGTATAAGACGTAAACAGAAAGAAAGAAAGAAAAAGAAAGAAGTATATGAGGCGTAAAAAGAAAGAAAGAAGTGTATAAGACGTAAACAGAAGGAAAGAAGAAAGAAAAAGAAAGAAAGAAGTGTATGAGGCGTAAAAAAAGAAAGAAAGAAGTGTATAAGACGTAAACAGAAAGAAAAAGAAAGAAGTTTATGAAGCGTAAAAAGAAAGAAAGAAGTGTATAAGACGTAAACAGAAAGAAAGAAAGAAAGAAATGTATGAGGCGTAAAAAAAAAGAAAGACAGAAGGAAAGAAGTGTATAAGACGTAAACAGAAAGAAATAAAGAAAGAAAAAAGAAAGAAGTGTATGAGGAGTAAAAAGAAAGAAGTGTATAAGACGTAAACAGAAAGAAAGGAAGAAAGAAAGAAAGAAAGAAAGGAAGGAAGGAAGGAAGGGCATAAGAGAAAAGTATGGAAAAAAGAAATAAGAAAAAACAAATCAAAATGACGAGAAAATAAACATAAAAGAAAGTAATAAAATAAAAAACAAAAGATATTTAAAGACTGAATATGTAATAAAAACAAAAAAGAAAGAAGACGAATGCCTGTAAATATGACGTGCAAAGAAATGTGGCATAAAGAAAAAGGTAGAAAGATTGAACAAAGAAAAAAAAAGAAAGGAAACGAAAGAAAACGAAGGAAACGAAAAAAAAGTAAATTTTGCTCGAAATAAAGCAAACAAAAAGAAAAGCTAAAAGTTAGAAAGAAAGAACAGAGAAGAGGAAAATGAAAGAAAAACTGAAGATGAAACAAAAATAAAATTTCGAGCATAAAAACAAGGAACAAAGAAAGGCCAAAAGACATTTGAATGAAGGACAGAACGAATGAAAAAGAAAAGCACGTTGGAAAAGATGAGTGCAAGAAAGAAAAGATGAAGAAAGGAAAGGCAGTAAGTTGAATGGGAAAGAAAGAAAGAAAGAAAGAAAGAAAGAAAGAAAGAAAGAAAGAAAGAAAGAAAGAATTGTATTTGTGAAAGAAAAAAAATTAAACGAGAAAATGAAAAACAAAGAAAAATGAAGAGGAAAGACGAAGGAAAAAATGAATGAAAGAAAAATAAATTCCAGTTCTGGAAAAGAATGAGTAAAAAAGAGAAAACAAAAGCAAAAAATGACATGGGAATGAAATTAAAATTTCCTTTACATATCCTGAATATATGAAGAACAGAGAAATGGAAAGAATGTAAACAGAAGAATAAATCAAAAATCAAAAATCAAAAATTTCAACCGTCCCCAAAACATACCAAATTTTATTTCATATATATATATATATATATATATATATATATATGTGTGTGTGTGTGTGTGTGTGTGTGTGTGTGTGTGTGTGTGTGTGTGTGTGTGTGTGTGTGTGTGTGGTTAAATAATTTAGACGCATTACCTTTATTTATTTTAGTTTTAACCCTTTCAAGTCCATGAATTAATATCTTGGTGGCTGTAGAAAACTGATTAAGAAAATGATTGTAGCAGCAGAGTTTTATATAAGATACTAAATTAAAATATTATAACTAAAAATCTTATTCATTTTTCAATATTAAAATTAAAATGACAAAGTTACTTCCCTTGCATATTCCAATTTGGAACGCTGTAAACAGTGAAAAAATATTTTGAATTTATGGAGCTACTGTATACGCATCCAGGAATATTTTAAGCCCTTGAAGATGGTCTCAAATGAGATTAAACGTACTTGGGAAAATAAAATTATTCGAAAGAAGATTTTGGAGTTTTTCTTAATTAATTTTATACGCCCACCAATAAGTTAATCCGTGGACTTCAAAGGATTAAAACTAAAATAAATGGACATAATACGTTTAAATTTTTTAACCAAATATGCTTGAATGAAAATATGCTGCCGATGCATTAGACCAATTCGGCCACGTTGGACCTACTGATCAAACAATCCTGAATAGTGTTTTTGAACACACATCTCACCGATTCTCGAAATATACATATCTGTTCAATTTATTTTATTTGTTTAAGCGTCACTTTTAATGGATAATAACCGGTAGATGTAAATAATTAATAAATAAATATACTCTTTAATAATTAAATAAAAACAGACCATCTAGTGAAATACGAATATCATTAGAAATAACGTTTGAATAAATAAGTTAAAAATCTATCGGATTAAATAATTCCCTAACAAATTGTCTTTGTTTACGTTAGTATACAAAACAGAGCAGAGAGGCATATTTAGAGAATGGGAAAAATGTGTGCTCAAAAGCACTATTCCGGCATACATCAATGCATATATATATATATATATATATATATATATATATATATATATATATATATATGTTGTCATCCACAGACAGAATGTTTCGCTGTTTCACAGCTCATCAGTGTGGCTAGACGTCCGGTTGCCTCTAGCTAGAATCGAAACCCGACTGAATTTGCGCCAGTCGGAACTTCTCCCACGAAGCCGTCGGCGAACGGCAGGGACGAAGGTGAATTTTAGCGTGTTTATTTTTAGATTTAGATAAACACACAGTGACTGACAGTGACTCAATTCTACCGAAGAGTCGTGCAATATTAGCTTAAATATTCACTGTTTACAAATTCACACCTCAAACCAGAGAGCTCAAGCGAAATTAATTATTCAGGAGCCAATATTTTTGTCATCCACAGACACACTGTTTCGCTGTTTCACATCTCATCATATATATATATATATATATATATATATATATATATATATATATATATATATATATATATATATAGTGTATTGGATCAGCAGATTCTTATTCAAAGATATTGTTAAATATAATACTGAATGTCTATTATGTTTGATCAGGAGCCATTCTAAACTTCGTATAGTTGCTTTTGTATTGGGTGGAAATAAAGACAAAAATTGTCCAACATTTGGATGTTTTTTATTATGCTATTACTTGAGCTAAGATTTCGCTTCACATGAGACATCTTCAGAATGGTTATACGGACATTTAAACAAAGATTTTCAGCATCAAAGATGATGTTCGTATAACCACTCTGAAGATGTGAGCCGAAAGCTTAGATCAAGGAATCAAAGCAAACATAAGTTTAGAACGGCTCATAATCAAATATATTAGACTTTCACTGTATGTTATATTTAACAATATATGTTTGAACACACACACACACACACACACACACACACACACATACATACATATATATATATATATATATATATATATATATATTTGTGAAGAAATGTATTTTTAAGGTGTGCTATATTCATAGGATAAAGTGTTAGTATCAGAGATAGAGCGTATATAGATATAAAAGTCAACATTGAAGTCAACACTCAGAGGCGACAGACTATTTCATGCTAGACGCAATCATCAGGTCACATGTGTTGGTTTTTTTCTCGCCTATTTACACATACGGTTCAGTGGTGTATTTTGGGTAGTCCGTACATCATACATGTAAAAAAACCTTGGGAAAAATATTCTTCAAACTCTTACACAAAAACTTACCGGAATCAAGCACACTCCACAAAATATTCAACAAAAACACAGTAAAAATCAGCTACAGTTGCACACGGAAAATGGCACAAATAATAAAAAAGCACAACTGGAAAACAATCAACAAATCACCCGAACAAATTAAACCCACGTGTAACTGCAGAAGAAAAAAATGAATGTCCCTTAAACGGTAATTGTTTACAAAACCATATAATATACCAATCCACGGTAAAATCACCAGATTATGAAGAAAACATATACATAGGAGTGACCAAAGGAATCTGGAAACAAAGAAACTATGCAGAGCAAACATCATTCACAAATAGTAAATACGTGAACAGCACAATACTTTCTAAGTATATCTAGGGAATTAAAAACAAAACACAAAAATACCTATTATTGCCTTACCAGACCAAAACAATCTACTAAATAAATGGACAACGAGTGGCAGCCTGCGTATCGCTGCTTTCTCGCCACCGTACCGCATCCTTATTCAATCGAGTACTTACCAGTGATGAAAAGTGGGTTCTGTACGAAATTCCCAAGCGTTCCAGACATTGGTTGTCTCCTCAGGATGCTGTCCCTCACACCGCAAGACCGCCTATGCACCCACCCACGCAAGATTAT
>OZ038483.1:30727160-30734660 GCA_964036315.1 Acanthosepion esculentum | reverse complement strand
GTTGTCTTCCGGAGGGGCGAAATGCATATCCAGATGAATTTTACGGCTATACCATGTTGAAACACCGGTTCTTGTACCGGTTCCACGAAGTTAATCAAGGTCGATATTTAGTTCAAGACTGTAGGCTGGATGATGTTCTGTCTTTAGCTAAAAAGGAGGCACGGTAAAGTAATGAATAGCGGCTCGGATTGAGGAATCGGAGAGCCGAATCGAATCCATTACATTCAATTACGTGCTAATACCCTCGGGAAAGCTATGAATCCATCACTTCTCTCCCCAGCTATGGGTAAATAGCAGGACAGACTGAGTCCTATAGTCTTGAATGGCTGCCAGTCTAGGGGATGGACAACTCAAAACCTGCAAGCCCAGTGTATTTTTCCATGGCCTTTGGCTATCGCTTGGAGATGGCGCCGGTAAGCTACCTGAAAGGACACTTCATAAGAAAGTAGAATCAAAGTCTATTTTTCCACTCACACCCAACGATGGAAGAAGTGGAGGGATAATAATAACTGTCTATATTTCTGAGATGAGGTATTATGTACGTTATTTACATTATTCGGACTATTGTCCTCATCTTTGTCGCCATATTTATTACAACGTTTCGGCCGATGTACGCTCCGGCCTTCTTCAGGTGGTTGGAATGTCTACCCCAGTGAGCGAAATAAAGGGTCCAGTTCGACATTCCAACCACCTGAAGAAGGCCGGAGCGTACAACGGCCGAAACGATGTAATAAATATGGCGACAAAGATGTGGACAATAGTCCGAATAACGTAAATAATGTGGTTTATTTCTGTCTGTATTTGTAAATTTTATCTTTTTCTTAGATGTCTATATTGTTCTTGACAAGTTGTTTATTCTATTTTCTTTGAAAGACAAAGGCTACATTGTTTTGATGTGTTGTTGTAAACTGTTGCTCTTTTACGTATTTTCCGGCGAAGTTTGGTTTGTGCTTTTGATGTTCCACATACTTTTAAGAATTAAGAACGGTCGAAACGTTGTAATAAATATGGCGAAAAAGATGTGGACAATAGTCCGAATAATGTAAATAATGTGGATAATAAAAAAAATT
The DNA here is from genome assembly GCA_964036315.1 of Acanthosepion esculentum. Taxonomy (NCBI): domain Eukaryota; kingdom Metazoa; phylum Mollusca; class Cephalopoda; order Sepiida; family Sepiidae; genus Acanthosepion; species Acanthosepion esculentum. The sequence goes on along the minus strand of OZ038483.1, from coordinate 30,733,590 downwards.
CAAATCCCTTACGCGCTAAGATCTTCCCTATATATAGAGAGGGTTGTATAGCTTTGGTTGGCGACGAGCCTAGGATAAGAAAAACTTTGAATTTAAAACTTGTAGGTCCTGCCTCTTAAGCAACGGCTAGAAGTAATAAACAAACCACCTCACATGTCGTCTCGAAGAAATGAACAGGTCTCCCCTAATTTGAGCCGATACAGAAAATAATGAACTCGGGTTTAATACAATGGTCTGAACAAGCCAAAGACTGGGAAACGGCACGGTGCAGTAGACGTTTCTAATTTCGGATCGCCTATGGCAATTTTGAAGATGTTGACAATTTTGCATATTGTCATGAGTTGATTTTTTTTTTTTATCGGTGAAAAAAATATTTGAGCCAAGTGCTTTACTTACAGTTAAAAGATCATTGTTGGCGTAATTGTTAGCAGGCTTGTCTTGCTTGGTCTGTTAAGAATGAATTGCAAGTTCAAGCGCACCGGGTGCCTTTTGCGACATCGAAGCTACATTTAGAAGATCGTTGTTGGTGTAATGTTTAGCAGACATGTCTCGCTTGTTCAGTTACGAATGAATTGCGAGTCCAAGCTCACTGGGTGACTTTTGCCACAGCAACTCTACACATAGAAGATCGTTGTTGGCGTAATGGTTAGCATGCTTGTCTCGCTTGGTGAGTTACGAATGAATTGCGAGTCCAAACTCACTGGGTTCCTTTTGCCACAGCAACTCTACACATAGAAGATCGTTGTTGGCGTAATGGTTAGCATGCTTGTCTCGCTTGGTGAGTTACGAATGAATTGCGAGTCCAAACTCACTGGGTTCCTTTTGCCACAGCAACTCTACACATAGAAGATCGTTGTTGGCGTAATGGTTAGCATGCTTGTCTCGCTTGGTGAGTTACGAATGAATTGCGAGTCCAAACTCACTGGGTTCCTTTTGCCACAGCAACTCTACACATAGAAGATCGTTGTTGGCGTAATGGTTAGCATGCTTGTCTCGCTTGGTGAGTTACGAATGAATTGCGAGTCCAAACTCACTGGGTCCCTTTTGCCACAGCAACTCTACACATAGAAGATCGTTGTTGGCGTAATGGTTAGCATGCTTGTCTCGCTTGGTGAGTTACGAATGAATTGCGAGTCCAAACTCACTGGGTTCCTTTTGCCACAGCAACTCTACACATAGAAGATCGTTGTTGGCGTAATGGTTAGCATGCTTGTCTCGCTTGGTGAGTTACGAATGAATTGCGAGTCCAAACTCACTGGGTTCCTTTTGCCACAGCAACTCTACACATAGAAGATCGTTGTTGGCGTAATGGTTAGCATGCTTGTCTCGCTTGGTGAGTTACGAATGAATTGCGAGTCCAAACTCACTGGGTTCCTTTTGCCACAGCAACTCTACACATAGAAGATCGTTGTTGGCGTAATGGTTAGCATGCTTGTCTCGCTTGGTGAGTTACGAATGAATTGCGAGTCCAAACTCACTGGGTTCCTTTTGCCACAGCAACTCTACACATAGAAGATCGTTGTTGGCGTAATGGTTAGCATGCTTGTCTCGCTTGGTGAGTTACGAATGAATTGCGAGTCCAAACTCACTGGGTTCCTTTTGCCACAGCAACTCTACACATAGAAGATCGTTGTTGGCGTAATGGTTAGCATGCTTGTCTCGCTTGGTGAGTTACGAATGAATTGCGAGTCCAAACTCACTGGGTCCCTTTTGCCACAGCAACTCTACACATAGAAGATCGTTGTTGGCGTAATGGTTAGCATGCTTGTCTCACTTGGTGAGTTACGAATGAATTGCGAGTCCAAACTCACTGGGTTCCTTTTGCCACAGCAACTCTACACATAGAAGATCGTTGTTGGCGTAATGGTTAGCATGCTTGTCTCGCTTGGTGAGTTACGAATGAATTGCGAGTCCAAACTCACTGGGTTCCTTTTGCCACAGCAACTCTACACATAGAAGATCGTTGTTGGCGTAATGGTTAGCATGCTTGTCTCGCTTGGTGAGTTACGAATGAATTGCGAGTCCAAACTCACTGGGTTCCTTTTGCCACAGCAACTCTACACATAGAAGATCGTTGTTGGTGTAATGTTTAGCAGACATGTCTCGCTTGTTCAGTTACGAATGAATTGCGAGTCCAAACTCACTGGGTTCCTTTTGCCACAGCAACTCTACACATAGAAGATCGTTGTTGGCGTAATGGTTAGCATGCTTGTCTCGCTTGGTGAGTTACGAATGAATTGCGAGTCCAAACTCACTGGGTTCCTTTTGCCACAGCAACTCTACACATAGAAGATCGTTGTTGGCGTAATGGTTAGCATGCTTGTCTCGCTTGGTGAGTTACGAATGAATTGCGAGTCCAAACTCACTGGGTCCCTTTTGCCACAGCAACTCTACACATAGAAGATCGTTGTTGGCGTAATGGTTAGCATGCTTGTCTCGCTTGGTGAGTTACGAATGAATTGCGAGTCCAAACTCACTGGGTTCCTTTTGCCACAGCAACTCTACACATAGAAGATCGTTGTTGGCGTAATGGTTAGCATGCTTGTCTCGCTTGGTGAGTTACGAATGAATTGCGAGTCCAAACTCACTGGGTTCCTTTTGCCACAGCAACTCTACACATAGAAGATCGTTGTTGGCGTAATGGTTAGCATGCTTGTCTCGCTTGGTGAGTTACGAATGAATTGCGAGTCCAAACTCACTGGGTCCCTTTTGCCACAGCAACTCTACACATAGAAGATCGTTGTTGGCGTAATGGTTAGCATGCTTGTCTCGCTTGGTGAGTTACGAATGAATTGCGAGTCCAAACTCACTGGGTTCCTTTTGCCACAGCAACTCTACACATAGAAGATCGTTGTTGGCGTAATGGTTAGCATGCTTGTCTCGCTTGGTGAGTTACGAATGAATTGCGAGTCCAAACTCACTGGGTTCCTTTTGCCACAGCAACTCTACACATAGAAGATCGTTGTTGGCGTAATGGTTAGCATGCTTGTCTCGCTTGGTGAGTTACGAATGAATTGCGAGTCCAAACTCACTGGGTTCCTTTTGCCACAGCAACTCTACACATAGAAGATCGTTGTTGGCGTAATGGTTAGCATGCTTGTCTCGCTTGGTGAGTTACGAATGAATTGCGAGTCCAAACTCACTGGGTTCCTTTTGCCACAGCAACTCTACACATAGAAGATCGTTGTTGGCGTAATGGTTAGCATGCTTGTCTCGCTTGGTGAGTTACGAATGAATTGCGAGTCCAAACTCACTGGGTTCCTTTTGCCACAGCAACTCTACACATAGAAGATCGTTGTTGGCGTAATGGTTAGCATGCTTGTCTCGCTTGGTGAGTTACGAATGAATTGCGAGTCCAAACTCACTGGGTTCCTTTTGCCACAGCAACTCTACACATAGAAGATCGTTGTTGGCGTAATGGTTAGCATGCTTGTCTCGCTTGGTGAGTTACGAATGAATTGCGAGTCCAAACTCACTGGGTCCCTTTTGCCACATCGAAACTACGCTTTGATAATCGATATACATCTCCTCAACTGATTTTTCACAATCAAAGCAATAAACAATAAAGTTAACCTTCTTTTCTGGCACAATTATCACAGCTTTTACTTCATGGTCACGTGCTTTTAATTCGCACAGTTATGACTGATTCCAAAAACATTTTTTCGACTTCCAGATATCAATTGGACGAACCATGGGTAAACATCTGTTATCAGTTTATATTTAGGAAAAGTATTTTTGGCGCAGTGTTCGAACACCCTAACATAATAATGCAGGTTTAAATATAAGCTGTTCCAATAACTTGGACCGATTTTAAATGTGAATTAAATTTTAGCGTCTAATGATTTTTTTTCTTTTTCTTTCAGATTTAACAACTTTAATTTTTCGCAAATTCAACCATGGAAAGATTAACCATCAAACAACGTGTTAAAGTTACCGAAGCCTACTACGAATATGAACGTTCAAACAGAATTTGAATGAGAAATTCCGAGCTTGGATCATCTCTCGAAACAGCGAAGTCAATTGGCCACCACGATCGTGCAACTTGACGCCTTTAGATTTCTTCCTTTGGAACCATCTCAAAAGTAAATCCTATTCCAACAAGCCAACAGTTAACAGCTGAAAGATGAGGTAATAAGGTATATTGATGAGATCGAGGAGCAAATATACAGAGGCATCATAAAAATGTTTGACCATCTAGTGAAGGTGTGGCACGGAATCCTTGGCGGACATTTGGGCGATATTATTTTTCACACATAATTGCCATGAATTAAATAACATGATCCAATAGAGAAATAAATAGGTTTTCACCAATAACACTGATTTATTAACTGCTGACTTTGATCCGTCTTAATGAAACGCCCTTATATATAATCCGTCATAATAAAAGACCCTTTATATTAAAAAAATAAAGGCCGCAGAGGCGAGAATTAACCAACGTAGACAGTATATGATAAGCTTTGAGAAACAGAAACATTTAAACCTATAAATAACAATAGGCGCGACGTACAAACGAAGTTCTATTTTCAATCCACATACAGGCTGGTCTGAAAGTCTTGTCACTCCTATATAATATATATGTTTTCATCTCAGATGGCTGACACGAAAAAGATAATGTTCATACAGATCTAGATGTGCGACAGCGTCAATGAAAGTGAATAAACTGAATCCAGTACATTTTCTTTGCATGACTGCATTACTTGTCCTTCTGATCTTCTCATTACTTTTTGGTAACGGGTGATAAGACTTTCGGACCACCCTGTACATCTAAGTGGATTTTATGATTTGCAGGAACGAGAAGTAACATCTACTTGTTAATCAAAACTGAAGCTGCAAAAAGGTCTTTACTCTTTTCAACATTTAAAATCGAAAATATTTCGTTTTCAACCTCTGGTAATATTCAACGGCCTTTAATAGCTAAACTCGTTTTTCAAACCTCTTTAATAATCTTTGAAGGTTAATGAAACATCACCTATGTCAAAAATGAAAAAAATACTTTCAATATTTAAAATCGGTGATATTTCATTTTCTAATCTCTGTAACCTACTATGATCTTCGATGGTTACTCTCATTTTTCAATCTCTGGTAACCTTGAATAACTTTTGGCGGTTACTCTCACTTTGCCTCTATCACAACTGAAAAAAATATTAAAATATTAAGTGTTACACTTAACAAGCCATTCTTTGCCCCAGTTAACAACAGAAAGTTTTCATATTTCTTTAGTTTATTGTTGTTGCTTCTTGATTTATTTTACTGCTTCATTAATTCGATTCTTATATCTACTAACGTCCAACTAAAAACGAAAAGCCTAAATCTACCCGATTAACACAAGGCTGGATAGGAAAAATAACGAAAGGGTATGGATTCTCTTCTTTCCCCCTAGCTATGGATAAATAGCAGGACAGTCCTGGTTCTATAGCTTTGGATGTCAACTGGTCTACCGCAGAAAGAAATGACAACCTACTACTCGCCAAAGATCGCCTAAACGGGTATCACGTATAGCACATAACTGACTGACAGGTTATGAAAATATTAGTCAGATTGAGACTAAAGAAATTCTATATCACTGTGGCAGACATGATGAGGCAGAACTTGGGACGAGCACAACCGGTTCCGACTTGCCTTTTCCCCTGCCAAAAAAGAGCCCGTATTTGCTTAGCATGTAGGGCTACTGCAGTTGAAATGAAGAAGAAAAAGAAAGCACTTACCGCTCTGCCGTAATCCATCCTCGGCCAGATAACGTAGAAGAATAAAGGGAGACTTGCATCGCCTTTTTATGCAATGAATATGCAATGCATTATGGGACAGAGACGGAATGAACTATGGGATCGCACGAAGACGCAAGGGATTATGGGTATATGGAAAAATATAAAAGCACCTAGTTTTTCACAGTTCGGAAGAAGCTTGGAGGGACGTTCCCGGTTGGCGGCTGGAAAAGTCTGTTTGTGCGATTTTGAGACGGAACGACTAGAGGTTGGATTACCAGTTGGGAGAGCTCGAGTTTACTCGCTGGTGGCCGTTTTTCTTTTTATTTCATCACAATCACTATATTGATTTTGTTTCTTATTTAACATCTCAGAGATATTAGTCTCTTTTTTGATCAAAACATTCAGGGAATGATTGATCTGGAACCCAGCTAGAAAGATAATAAAAGACTGACATTTTGAAATATTTTGATTTTTCTATGAAAGAAATACGATTATAATATAACCCGGAACTAACACAATTTACTGAGTTTATAGCCAATGAGATACAACCTTTTTTTAATCCTTTATTCCAAGCAAGGCAATAAAGCCACTAAGACACAAGAGGGTTACTGAATGTTAGAGAATATGATAAAAAAATCACTATCAGGGAGAACAATAAGTGAACAGGAATTAAGAAGACAGAAGATAACCATTGATATTACATTTAAATTTTTAAAGATCAAACA
>OZ038483.1:30712160-30722160 GCA_964036315.1 Acanthosepion esculentum | reverse complement strand
TTCATCACGATACTTCTGTTAAACTTAAGGAGTAATTATACATTCTTATTGCTGAAATTAGGGTCCAATAGTGTTATGTAAAATCTTCGAAGAAGTCCAGTAAGATATCTTTAATCATTTCTAAGATACAATGGTTCAAAACTTAATATAACAAATTGACAATTTTGCTTTTACACGATTTTGCCAATTTTGCTGTTACATCCTGTATATATATATATATATATATATATATATATATATATATATATATATATATAAATAAATATATATATATATATATACATATATATATTTATATACATATATAAATATATATATATATATACATATATATATATTTATATACATATATAAATATATATATATATATATATATATATAAATTTAAAAATTGTCATTTAGCTTATTGATGTTATATTCAAACTCTCTCTTTCTCTCTCTCTCTCTCTCTACATACACACACACATACATACATACATATGTAACAGACTGTCGCCACTCGTTATTGGTGTGAATGTTCACCCTTATATTTACACACGCTCTACCCCTGATATTAAGCACTTTTACTTTTTATATATATATATATATATATACATATATATATATATATATATATATATATATATATATATATATATATATATATATATATATATATATATATATTCATATGGGAGCAATCTATGATTGTGTGGAAAGTGGAATAACGTTTTCGTGTGACGCGTTTCGGCATTTAGGACTTCATCGGACTAAATCTATTACATTTGTGCGACTACACACACGCAATGTTGAACATAATATAATTTTTTGACGGAATTTTATTCTCATTTTGAACTTCTATGCATCATCTGACTTTACGAAACAGCTTCCGATAAGGAACGCACTTTATTTATTTTCATTTGAGGTGACTGCTTGAGGATGCCATGTGCTGTAACCTCGAAATTTGAAATCAGAGAGCCGAGTTCCAATTCAGTTGGGTTCGTTATATTCACTTAAGCTCAAATAACCTTGGATAAGGTACGAATTCCTTTCTCCCTACCCCCTGCTATTTTTTAATTAGTAGAACTTGAATCAGTAAATCATTATTATCTAAAATAATTCTTACAATCTTAAAATCTTTTCATGTTTTAAATAACCTGCAATGGGTTGATAATCCGTAAAAAATCCAATCTCTGGAACGTATCATCGTGATGATTTCTTTTCCCGTGGATCAATAGGGGGTTTCGGCTAATCCTCCCACTACACCACTGCGACCCAATTGATATTGGTAACATATCGACTCGTGTGGCCTCCGCCAGCAACAACTCTTTTCATAATGGTACGTTACCCTAACCCACTGCGACAAAAGAACTCCATTATTGTCCAGCACCCCCCACCAAAAAAAAATCTCCCCATGAGTTTGAATACGAAATAAACCCGAACAAGGCTGGGGGTTTGAAACGGTCAAAACACTGCGATTCTAATACCAAGATGAAGACACCGGTTACATTTTTTTAAATAATGTTCACCTTATATAAGGCCCAAGAGTCACTCGAGGTAGAGGGTTACAGTGTAAGTGGCGCAGCATATGCAGATATGTGAGGAAGATAACCTTAGACTTGAACAAGTTAAGACTGTAGTGATCTGGGAAGCATCCTCCTAGTAGTTGGTTCCACAAAGCAGTAGTTTGTGCGATGAAGTTGCTCGTGTGTAACATACATACGAAGGGAATGAGGATGGTTCGCTACAAAGTGAGTCGTTCGTCTGAACACTTTCCATAGAAATAGAGATAGAGTTTGATTTGTGGGAAAGAGGTTGTAGAGTGGAAAATAATTCATCACCCACAAAGACCATGTAATCAATATTTTTCAATGAACATCCATCATCTCCGAAATTTAGCTAACATTAATATTTTTATCGATTAGTATTATTAGTAGTAGTAGTAGCAGTAGTAGTATTGTTATCAATGATTCTTATTATGATTACTATCATTAGTACTTTATCAAAATTATTAGTAGAATAATTAATATTTTTATATTATTATTACTAGTAGTAATATTTTTATCAAATATTATTATTTAAGACATCAGTAACTTTACCAATTCTTATTATTATCAGAATTAGTTTTATCATTTATTAATATTACAGTTAGTTTTTTATCAGTTATCATTGTTATAATATGGTATGTCGATTTTGGAACTAAAAAAAAAATAACTCGATGAAAGTTGCAAAATAACGTCAAAAATTATCACAAAAATATTTTTCTTCAAAAATTCGTATTTATTTGAGAAATCGAACTTAAAATAAATTGCGATTTTTATCATCATATCGGTGTCATCGGAAACATGTGTAGGTTAAATAAAAACCGAGTCTTAACAAAAAGAAAAGAAGAAAATACGCTTAATAATGGATATTTTTAAGTTTAGTATCTATTCTCTTACTAAATTAAATAAAATTGCCAAAAATAAAAAGAAAACACATTAAAATATTTAGTTTAAAATACAAACAACGACTTACGAACGCCGGCTTATTTACTGGAGATTTCTTCTGTATTTACCGGTAGTAATTACCTCCTCTTGTAAGTTCGTTTTATTTTTGTTTACCGTTTACGCTTTTAACTAAAACAAATACTATTGTATTTTTCATCAAAATATACTTAACTACTTAAAAAAAATAGAACTTTCATAATTATTGTAATTTGTGTATATTTTCAAAGTTAGTGTTTTATTAAAAAGCCTGTTTACGAGCTAATCTCGGAACTAACTCTACTTTTAGGTAAGTAAACATTACTTTTAAATAAATAATGTATTTCGAACTTTATTTTCAAATTTATTTTGAAAAATATTTATTTGTTTAATTTCTGATAATACACGTATTTTCTTTTTCAAATATTTTAATAAAAATGGCAGGAAAACGCATCCCAAAGGGCCTTATATCCTTATCAAAATTCCACGGTATGCTATTGAGTTGATCAGGGGTGATGTATCTTCCAATCTTGGAGCCAGCCTTGCTAATGCCTTGCTCTTGAGGTTTATGGGCCTTCTTATCCCCAATATTAATATAAAAGATATCTATATAGATAAATGTAGAATTGATAGAGCAAAATCTAAAGTGAAAACAAATGCCCATCAACAGCATGATGAAAAGGTGGAAATTCTTCTTTGTATTGGAGTTGATTGTCACAAAGGAGATGACATATGAAAGTAAATATCTGACACTGGGGTTCTTCCTAATATTGGTGCAACTGGTACTGTTCTTGCTGAGTTAGTGGCTGATGTTTTGCTTGAATTCAACAGTGTGAGCACTATCAAGGCTTTCCTTGTTGACAAACACTAATGCCAATTCAGGCTGTGAATTTCTAGAAATAAAACTTAATAGAAATCTTCACACTATAGGTTGCACCTTGCACCAAAATGAACTTCCGTTTAGAGATCTTTTTAAATATATAGATGGTACCACGAAAAGACTTACCATATTCAATGGTCCACTGAGTAAATTATATGCATATGATTACCATAATTTACCCCAAATATTATTTTCAGCTGTTTGTAGTCATCTGGATTCTATTTTTAAAATTGAAAATACAGAAATCTTTAGTTGTGCCCAAAGATTCCTTTATGAATATATAGTGGGTATTTCTAGAGGTAAGGTGGACTCTAGATTTTCATCATGGAAAATTGGTCCATTAAACCAGGGCAAGGTGGTTACCTTTATCCATCAGGCTGATGTCTTTATGGACTCGTGGTGCATATCCAAAAAATCTCTCAACTAAATTCCACAGTTTAATGAATTTTATTGTGAATGTGTATGCCATTTGCTGGTTCAAAATTAAATGATATAACAAGTTTCCCAATCAGCAAATGTAAATTTTCAATATGATCCAAAGGATTAGGAAGCAACCATATGAAATCTAACAGATCACATTGAAAAATATACAATACAATGCTTTCGCCTTCCTGCCTGAAAATATCTTATATTCAATGGTCAAATCTGATGAACTAGAAGTGAGGGAAGAATCTATAAAAGGAACTTGGGCCATTGGGTAAGTAAATATTTATTCATATAAAACTGACTAAATTAGTTATGCCGATTTATAGAATCATTTTAAGGATTTTATCTAATTTCTCCATAAATATTAAAGCAGTACAGAGTGCTTTTTTTTTTAAATAACTCAAATTAATTTTTATATTCCTTCAGGAGTGGAGAGCCAGCCAAGAAAAGATTCAAAAGAATGACAACTATCAATTTTAAAGCTATGCACTGGACACAGTTAATAGATCTGTCATGAAGTGGAGTTTGTGAACAACCACTCACAGAAGAATTTTCTGAAAATGAACTTTGGGAATTAATTATTAAATGGTACAAAGCTTGATTTGCCAGATTTGCCCTGATATTCTCAAGGCATGGAACGGGCAGTCAAGTTAACAACAGAAGCTTCCCAGTCTGTGTATGGCTTTGAAGCAAGGCACCAGCACATAATAGCAAAAGGTTGTGTCAGAAATTGAGATCATCATTTTTGCCTAAGGGCTCTTATATGGAGTTATTTGACTATATCAGTTAAGCCGTATTAAACTATTCTTTATTTTTCCATATTTGTTTGTTTGTAGTATTTTCATTCATAAGAGAAAAAAAAATCAATTTTTTAATGTATTCAACTAATACTGCTTAATTCATGAGGTAAAAAACAGCATTTCGAAGTCGTCACTGATAATGGGGGGGGGCAAATTTAAATTTGAAGTTTAGTTATAATCTGTTCATTTTATTTCATTTTGATAAAATAAAATAACATTCCCTGATTTTAATATTGAAATTGTTTGGGTTTCTCATTAATATTTAGGCCAAATCTTGCAAAATCGAAAATTTTTAGTGCATTTTTGTCTACGATCTTTGATGCCAAATGTTCAAAAACCGATGTCAGATGTAAGTTTTTGTATCAGTACTTAATAGGTCTATACACAACTTTTGGTGCCTTATTCTTTTTGATATTTTTTTTTAAAAGTGAAAAATCAACCTACCCTTTTGTTATAATTATCATTATTAAATTTTCATTTATTATTATTATTTTTATTTTTATCAATTATTATTATTATCATTATTAGAATGTTTATCACTTATATTTATTATTATTAGTAGTAGTAGTACTTTTATCATTTATTATCATTATCATTAGTATGTTTATGAATTATTATTAGTAGTAGTAGTTATTATTATTATCATTAGAATTTTTATCAATTATTATTATAATTAATATGTTTATCAATTATTATTATTATTATTATTATTAGAAACATTAATACTTTTATCAACTATTATTCATATTAAATTTATATGAATTATTATTAGTTTTTACATTTTTATCATTGATATTTTATTAGTAGTATTTTTAAAAATTATTATTATTAATATAATTATTATTTTATGAATTGTTTATTTTCATTATTATTTTATCAATTATTATTAATATTATTATTAGTATTTTCATCAGTTATTATTATTATTATCATCATTATTTTTATCGATTATTATTATTACGATTATTATTTTTATCAATTACTATTATTATGATTATTAATTTATCGATTATTATTATTATTACGATTAGTATTTTATCGATTATTATTATTATTATGATTATTATTTTTATCGATTATTATTATTACGATTAGTAATTTATCGATTATTATTATTACGATTAGTATTTTTATCGATTATAATTATTATGATTATTATTTTTATCGATTATTATTATTGTTTTTATTATTTTCATCATAATTTATCAGTTATCATTATTATTATCAATAGAATTTATATCAATTATTTTATTATTATCATTAATATTTTTTAGTTATTATAATTAACATGAGTATTTTTTCAATTATTATTATTATTGTTGTTTTAGATTTTGATGATTTATTTTTTAAGTAAAATCTGTACTCGGAATACTAGCTGTAATTTCAGACTTTATTTTTCTTATGTCGTATTTTTTTTTTTTTTTTCCGCTGATGAGATTTGAACCTACCATAATTAATAACATGTTTTCGGTGGCGTACATAGGAAGCCTACGCCCCTTTCGTAGAGAAGATCTGTGATGCGTCCGCTGTAAAGATGCTGGCGACCAGTTACGTTAATATATTCAAATAGGCGAAATAAGAATCCTCACTATATTCGCCCGAGTAAACATATCTATAATCAAACATTTATAGCGCACGGTAACATTTCCAGTCGGTTCGACTCTCGGCGCTTCTATTCCCATTCGATTTCCCAGCTTCCGACATGTTCCTGTCTGAATAGCGGAATATATTCAACCATTTAGGAATTCTTATGCTCAATTCAACACCATTTCCTGTTTAGATCACTTTCGTCATAATTTCGCCGTTTCCACTTCTTAGTCTTGTAATGTTAAGGATCGGCTTTCAAATAGGATGGGATTTGTATATTTATCAATGTCTTTCTATACTTATTTCATTAAGCATATCTCGAGTCTGGAACAAGGCTAAGGTGGCCGAGCACTCGGACAATATTGTACTCGCTACAATACTAATATTCGATTATATTGATAAGGATACAAACAAATCGGTAGATATAACACATAATAATTTTTCAGAATAAAAAGCAAGCAAAATTATTCATTTTTATCGCTCGCACACACACACACACACACACACACACACACACACACACACGCACGCACGCACGCACATATACATATTAAGCATTTAGGGAAAGATTGAGAGTTAGATGAATAATATATATATATATATTGTTCATCTACCTATCTGTCTCTCAATACATATATATGTATATATATATATGTATGTATATATATATAATAGTAATAATACTACTAATAATAATAAAGATGTTATATATGGACAAACAAGTACTCACAGTTTTGTTTGTTTGCCGTAAGTACTTATTTGTCCGTATGTAACAACTTCATAATAAATAAATAACTATTGCTCTACTCTTGGTATTGAGCCTTCATTTAAATTAATACTATTAACGTTTTAATTTCTATTCTTTTCGTTATCGTTACATTTGTGTTTATATATATATATATATATATATATATAGAGAGAGAGAGAGAGAGAGAGAGATGAATTATATTTATTGTTCATTTGACTCTATCTCTATCTCTCTCTGTCTATATATATATATATATATATATATATATATATATATATATATATATATATATATATGTAGAGAGAGACAAAGACAGAAAGAAAAATATAATGCACACGCACATACATATATATAATATAATATAATATAATATATATATATGTTATGTATATTATTCATCCACCAATAAATATATGCATATTATTCTCCACTATACATACATATATATATATATATATATATATATATATATATATATATATATATAACACTTTATTAGTACACAGATTTTAATTCCTGCCACTGTATTTTTTTAAGTGAACCAGACAAGAACCGGGCTAAATTATTATTAATTTAGTGTTTGAAAACAATAATTTCAAAAAGGGATAATAACTCAAATCTGTGAGCCCACTAAAAATAACGTTTATCATAATAAAGAAATAATGTAGGACAAAAAATATATTAATTTATCTAAACACACGCACATTCATGAGCGCAGGCACACACACACACACACACACACGCACACACACACACACACATATATATATATAGTCTTAAAGTGTAATATATTTATGGGATAAAGTGCTCAATATCAGAGATAGAGCGTGTGTAAATATAAAATTGAGTTTCATGCTAGTGCAATCGTCAGGCAACTATTTGCCTGACGATTGCACTAGCATGAAACAGACTGTCGCCTCTAAGTGCTGAATTCTATGTTCACTTTTATTTATATTTATATATATATATATATATATATATATATATATATATATATATATATACCGGGTAGAATGGATAAATTGTCACCATTTTATATTTTATTTGTTTTGCACATGTGTGTTGTTTGTATTTGATTTTAACGACTGCACAGAAAAGAAGGGTCAGTTGATCACCATCTGTGAGAAAAAAAACAGAACCATTACGCAATTCATTACGCCAGAAATTTGTTAACACCATGCTGCACTTCTTGGCATTCGCACCGGAAGGTCCAATGCGAACATTTCAGAATGTTTGGGTATGGATCTAATTAGAGTGCATAGAATACGGAACAAGTTGGATGAATCTAAGAAGTGATTACAAAGGTGTTTGGAGTGACTAGTTGTGATGGCGACGTTATGGCTCCATTAATCTTGCCAAGTACCTTGACATGGTAGTGCTCCCCTGGGTCAAGAGGGTGTCTACACCAGGACTCTGCACCATACGACAGAAACAGGAGAACCCAGTCATGGCTGTCAGCCGATTTCTGAGACCACATCACCCCTTACATTTGTCCGATTGACTCGGCAGCCTACAACACCGTTGATTATTGTCTGGTGCGCAGATGAGTGCGAGACAATCAAAATTACTTTTAACGCCAAAGATGAACTGAAGGTAAAGATTATAGCAGTATTCACTGACTTGGACAAGGAGACTGTCCTGGAGAGAGATGCAGGAGATTTCGAAGTCGTCAAGAGGCAATGGCGATTTTATTGATAGTAGTTTTTTTTTTCGATAGTATTTCAAGATTTTTTTTTTGTTGTTGTAATTTTGGAAAATATATTTCTTGAAATGAGATGTAAGCCTTACTTTCATTTTTGCGTAATTTAGACGACAATTTAAGCATCGCACCCTGTATATTACTTCATACGTTCTGCATGTCACTTCCTCTATCTCTTATACTGCGTATATATATATATATATATATATATATATATATATATATATATATATGAAGAGAGAAAGAAAGAGAATGTATATTGTTGTGTAGGATCCACCTAATCTGCATAGGTGACTATCAACTATATATATAATGGTTGGTACCGGAAGACAGGGAAGGAATCACGAGATCCAACTAGAGACTCTGATCGACTGCGACTAGTGAACACATTCTCCAGGAACGTCTTCCCAGAAATATACAGAAATACTATATGTACTTATTGTGTACACTTTCTTGTTATAATACATTCTTGTTCTAAGTACATTTTGTGTTGCATTATTATTCCATGCATTAGGCGAGATTCAACAATGAGTCAAGACTCAACATATATATGTATATATATATATATGTCTGCATGCAATTATTTATAAATATTATATATGCTCGGTACTTATTGGAAAGTGCTCAATATCAGTGATAGAGCTAACACACAAACACACACACACACACATATATATATATATATATTATTTATTTGCCTCTGTTGATATCTCTGTATTTAAGAGGGAGAAAAATGTATATGATACATACATACACACACACACACACACACACACACACACACACACACACACACATATATATATATGTGTATATATATATATTTATATATATATATATATATATATACATATATATTCGTCTACCTCATTTTGTCTCACTCTATACGTATAATATGGAGAAATACAGAGAGATGGAGAGAGAGAAAATTAATTTGATGGATATTATATATATATATATATATATATTATACAGCCACCACTGCGTATATATATATATATATATATATATATATATATATATATATATATATATATATATATATATCATGAGAGAGAAAGGTGGATGAATATCATATATATATATATATATATATATATATATATTTAGTATGAGATGAGTTTGTGACATTCACGCGATCATCAGACGAACTTGAGAATGTCTGGTGATCGCAAAGGGCGTGAAACCCAGAGACACAATCATACAACTGAATATCTTAGCTCTGTCACTGATATGGAGCGCTTTTCAATAAGTACTGCGCATATAAAATAAAATATATATATATAAACACGGAGATGTAACTGAGTAATACATATATATATATATATATATTTATATATGTATGTATGTGTGTGTGTGTGTGAGAGAGAGTGAGAGAGACGTTGTTGAGTGAGAGACCAGCAAAACTCCTTATAA
>OZ038483.1:30682565-30704460 GCA_964036315.1 Acanthosepion esculentum | reverse complement strand
GTCCTTACTCTCCTTCTTTTTTTCCATCCTCTCCTTTTTCCATTCTCTCCTCATACTATCCCTTCTTCTTCGTACATACACCCCCCCCCCGACTACATCTACGACACCACCATTCCGCTTCTCCCAGCTTTTCCTCCATTCCTACTACTGCTCATCCACCTACTTCTCTTTCTCCACCCCCAACTCTTCTTTATCACATACAATTGATGCAGAATTACAAGTTTCACGGTGGTGGTGGCGGCGGCGGCTACTGATACTTCCAATGTTCGACTGCGACTACAAATAACTTCGACACCACCGCCACCGACGCTGCTACAGTTGATGTCACCACAGGGACTGCCTGGCCTACTGCCACCCACCCTCCACCACCATCCCTAGGTATCAACATCAGCATCATCATTACCACTACGACTGCAAATAACATCTACATCTATGGAATCTATCGATTCTTTTCCGTGTCGGATTCCTCTACCTATTTTGCATCTCTCTGGCTTTCTCCCTTCTCCCTCTCTCCCGCTCGCTCTCTCTCTCTCTTTCTCTTCCTCTCTCTTTCTTTCTCCCTCGCCCTTCTCTCTCTCTTTCTCTCTCCCTCTTTCTCTCTCCTTTCTCTTTCTTTCTCTCCCTTTTTCTCTCTCCCTCTCCCTTCTCTCTCTCCCTCTTTCTCTCTCCTCCCTCTCCCTTCTCTCTCTCCAGCTCTCTCTCTCTTTCTTTCTTGTTTTTCTCCTCTTTGGCTCTCTTTATTTCTCGCTTACCTTCTCTCGATCTCAATTTCTCTTTTGTTCAATTTCTTTCTCGTTTTTCTCTCTGTCTCTTTCGCTTTCTCTCTCTCTCTCACCGTCTCTCTGCTTTTCTCTTTCTCTTTAATCCTATTTCTGATTCTCTTTCTATCATTTTAGCGCTTTTTCTTTCACTGTCTTCTCTTTTCGGTTTCTCTCTAACTTTCTCTCTCTCTCTCTCTTTCTTTTCTCTTTCCCACTATCTTTTTTCTCTCTCTTTTTCACTCCCTATTTTTTGATCTGTCTTTCTTTTTCGTTTACTTTCTCTTCCTCGTTCTTCTTCTTTTCAATTTATTTTTCGATTTATAATGTCGCTGTTTTTCTCGTTTCTTTCTCTTTTTTTCATTATTGTTTTCTCCCTCCCTCTCGTTTTCTCTCTCCCTCTCGTTTTCTCTCTCCCTCTCGTTCTCTCCCCCTATCCCTTTCTCTCTCTTTCTCTCTCTTTCTCCCCCCTCTCGTTTTCTCTCTCCCTTTCTCTCTCTCCCTTTCTCTCTCCCTCTCGTTCTCTCTCTCTTTCTCTCTCCCTCTCGTTTTCTCCTCCTCGTTCTCTCTCCCTCTCGTTCTCTATCTCCCTCTCATTCTCTCCTCTCCTCTCTCGTTCTCCCCTCTCCCCTCTCGTTCTCTCTCTCCCTCTCGTTCTCTCTCTCCCTTTCGTTCTCTATCTCTCTCTTTTTCACTCTCGTTTTTTTTCCTCTTTGGCTATGTTTTTTTTCTTTTATATTGTGTTCTCGCTCTTTTTCTCTTTCCCTCATTCTCTTTCAGTTTCTTACTCAGTTTCTCTATTTATCCCCCTCTCTGTTCTCTCTCTCTCTCTCTCTTTCTTTCTTTCTTTCTTTCTTTATTTATTTATTTATTGCCTTGCTTGCTTGTTCTCTCACTTTCTCTCTTTCTCTCTCTCTCTCTACTCTCTCTCTCTCTCTCTCTCTCTCTCTTGATTTCTTCTCGTTTTCTATATTTTCTCGAGCTATGTACTTGACCTTTAATCTTTCTCAAAAAGCAAGCCCGTCCCTTATTATAGCGTAAGTCTTCATTTCTCTCACCTTCTCGCTGTCCCTCTCACTCTTTCTTTCTTTCTTTCTTTTTTCTTTCTTTCTTTCTTTCTTTATTTCTTTTTTATGTAGTTATCTATGTCTAATTTTCTATGTCTCTTATTACTATTATACATTGATTCCACTGAATAAATAGAACTTTATGAATCAATTTGTTATCGCGTCTATGTATATAGCTATCCATCTCAGACAGTTCATTATTTATCTCTTCGCCTGTTCGTATCTACTTATCTCTCCATCTGAGTGCTTCACTGTGTAGCAGTAATTAGCCAGCCACTTTTATGGCTATTATCAATGTAGTGCGTTCTCTCCTCACTGCGGATTCTACAAGTGTAGCTTCATGACAGACAAGACAACGCTTAGTACCTATCTATCTATCTATCTATCTATCTATCTATCTATCTATCTATCTATCTATCTATCTAAAGACATTCCTCTATATACCCTGCCTTTATCTATCTATCTATCTATCTATCTATCTATCTATCTATCTATCTATCTATCTATCTAAAGACATTCCTCTATATACCCTGTCTTGGTCTATCTATCTATCTATCTATCTATCTATCTATCTAAAGACATTTCTCTATATACCCTGCCTTGATCTATCTATCTATCTATCTATCTATCTATCTATCTATCTATCTATCTATCTATCTATCTATCTATCTAAAGACATTCCTCTATATACCCTGCCTTGGTCTATCTATCTATCTATCTAAAGCTATTTGTTTATGTATGTATCCTGCTCCAGTTTATCTCTTTCTCTCTTTCTCTCTCTCTTTCTGTCTGTCTATCTGTCTGTCTGTCTGTCTGTCTGTCTCTCTCTCTCTCTCTCTGTATATATATATATATATATATATATATATATATATATATATATATATATATATATATATAAAGATATTCGTCTATGTATGTATCCTGCTTCAGTTTATCTATGTATCTCTCTATCTGAAGATATTCATCTATGTATCCTGCCTCAGTCTATCTATCTATCTATCTATCTATCTATCTATTTGAAGACATTCATCTATGTATCTTTTCTGTCTGTCTATCTATCTATCTATCTATGCATATCGATATTCTTCTATGCATGTAAACTATCTATCTATCTATCTATCTATCTATCTCTCTCTCTCTCTCTCTCTCTCTCTATATATATATATATATATATATATATATATATATATATATATATATATATATCGAACTTTGCCTGAATGTGTATTATTCTCCCTCTTCCTTAAACTTACAATTTATTCTTATGTTTCACATTCTGTTAATATTCTCAATATTTTTCTTATATTTTCTGTTTTATTTATTCTCGGCTTTCTCTTATTTATTCATTATTCTATTTTTTTCCTTCTCTCCCAATGTCTCTCTTCAAGGTTCGCTCTAAATTCAGACAAGTTTTCCTTCATCCCTAGAGATTTCGTTTTGCGCATTCTAACAAATTCTTTCACGTCTTTTTTGTCTACTTATATATTCTTTGTTTCTCCAGCTAATTCATTCCTATTTTTCCTATAGCCTCACGCCCAGATCTGTTGTTTTTCTTTCTTTCGCCTTCTTCCTTCTTATCGTTTTTGTTTATTTATTTTACTTACTTATACTCGATTTTCATGTATTTTTCATAAATAGATAGATTGACCTATATAGAAGAATATTTTCAGATAGATAGATAGATAGATATATAGATAGGTAGATAGATAGATAGATAGATAGATAGATAGATATGAAGAGACTTAGATAGATATGAAGAGACTTAGATAGATATGAAGAGATTTAGATAGATAGATAGATAGATAGATAGATAGATAGATAGATATGAAGAGACTTAGATAGATATGAAGAGACTTAGATAGATAAATAGATAGATAGATACATAGATATGAAGACAGATAGATAGATCGATAGATAGATAGATAGATAGATATGAAGACAGATAGATAGATAGATAGATAGATAGATAGATAGATATGAAGACACTTAGATAGATAGATAGATAGATAGATATGAAGACACTTAGATAGATAGATAGATAGATAGATAGATATGAAGACACTTAGATAGATAGATAGATAGATAGATAGATATGAAGACACTTAGATAGATAGATAGATAGATAGATAGATAGATAGATAGATAGATATGAAGAGACTAAGATAGATAGATAGATAGATAGATAGATAGATAGATATGAAGAGACTAAGATAGATAGATAGATAGATAGATATGAAGAGACTAAGATAGATAGATAGATAGATAGATAGATAGATAGATAGATATGAAGAGACTAAGATAGATAGATAGATAGATATGAAGAGACTAAGATAGATAGATAGATAGATAGATAGATAGATAGATAGATAGATAGATAGATAGATAGATATGAAGAGACTAAGATAGATAGATATGAAGAGACTAAGATAGATAGATAGATAGATAGATAGATATGAAGAGACTAAGATAGATAGATAGATAGATAGATAGATAGATAGATAGATATGAAGAGACTAAGATAGATAGATAGATAGATATGAAGAGACTAAGATAGATAGATAGATATGAAGAGACTAAGGTAGATAGATAGATAGATAGATAGATAGATATGAAGAGACTAAGATAGATAGATAGATAGATAGATATGAAGAGACTAAGATAGATAGATAGATAGATAGATAGATAGATAGATAGATATGAAGAGACTAAGGTAGATAGATAGATAGATAGATAGATAGATAGATAGATATGAAGAGACTAAGATAGATAGATAGATAGATATGAAGAGACTAAGATAGATAGATAGATATGAAGAGACTAAGATAGATAGATAGATAGATAGATATGAAGAGACTAAGATAGATAGATAGATAGATAGATAGATAGATAGATAGATATGAAGAGACTAAGATAGACAGATAGATAGATAGATATGAAGAGACTAAGATAGACAGATAGATAGATAGATAGATAGATAGATATGAAGAGACTAAGATAGATAGATAGATAGATAGATAGATATGAAGAGACTAAGATAGACAGATAGATAGATAGATAGATAGATATGAAGAGACTAAGATAGACAGATAGATAGATATGAAGAGACTAAGATAGACAGATAGATAGATAGATAGATATCGAGAGACTAAGATAGATAGACAGAGAGATAGATAGATATGAAGAGACTAAGATAGATAGACAGATAGATAGATAGATATGGAGAGACTAAGATAGATAGACAGAGAGATAGATAGATATGAAGAGACTAAGATAGATAGACAGATAGATAGATAGATATGAAGAGACTAAGATAGATAGATAGATATGAAGAGACTAAGATAGATAGATAGATAGATAGATAGTTTACATGCATAGAAGAATATCTTCAAATAGATAGATAGATCTCCTTATTTTCCTCACATTTTCCTTTTGCATTTTCGTCTCCCCCGATTTTTCAATCTTTGCTTCTCTTCCAAAATTCCTCCCTACTCGTTCTTATTTCTGCCTTCTTCATCTCGATCTCGCTTCATTCTTCTTCTTCCTCTCTTCTCTCCTTATTATTTTTTTCCTTTGCTTTTTTCTCGTTCTCCTTCTAATTTTCCTTTTCACTTCTTTAACATATTTGCACTGATTCCTTCTCATTCACCTTTGTTGTTTCCCTCTATCATTTGCCTCCCCTCTCTCCCTCCCCACCGCCTTTCACATTTTAGTCTTTCTATTTTCTTGCTTTTTCATTCCTATTGTCATTTTCATGTAGGTTTTCTCTTTTTCTTTTTCTTGCAAGTCTATTCCTTTATTTTTCTTCCTCTCTCACACCCTCTCTCTCTCTCTCTCCTCTCTTCATTTTCATAGATTTTAAGTATCTATCTATCTATCTATCTATCTATCTATCTATCTATCTATCTATCTATCTATCTCATTTTATTAATATCTATCTATTTATTTTCACTCTGGTCTTATCTATCTATCTATCTATCTATCTATCTCATTTTATTAATATCTATCTATTTATTTTCACTCTGGCCTTATCTATCTATCTATCTATCTATCTATCTATCTAGACTAAATATTTCCTGTCTATCGATTTAAACTAGATTTGTTCTTATCTATTTATCTATCTATTTTTCTATGTATATCAGCAACTTTTCATCAATATATATATCTATATATATCTATATCTCTCTCTCTCTCTCTCTCTCTATATATATATATATATGTGTGTGTCTATCTATGTCAGCTACTTTCTATATGTCTATCAATCTATTCTAACTAACGTTTCTTTGTAAATAATTCTTCTATTCTTCTGTTTTAGATTTTTATCTAGGTTTTATATTCTGTTTTTTCTTAAATTTTCTTTCTTTCATTCTTTCCTTCTTTCTTTCTTTTTTCTGTCTTTCTTTCTTTCTTTTTTCTTTCTTTCTTTCTTTTTTCTTTCTTTCTTTCTTTCTTTTTTCTTTCTTTCTTTCTTTCTTTTTTCTGTCTTTCTTTCTCCCTTTCTTTCTTTCTTTCTTTCTTTCATTCTTTCCTTCTTTCTTTCTTTCCTTTTTTTACTTTCTTTCTTTTTTCTTTCTTTCTCTCTTTCCTTCTTTCTCTTTTTCCTTCTTTCTTTCTTTCTTTCTTTTTTCTTTCTTTTTTTCTTTCTCCCTTTCTTTCTTTCTTTTTTCTTTCTTTCTCCCTTTCTTTCTTTCTTTCTTTCATTCTTCCCTTCTTTCTTTCTTTCCTTCTTTCTTTCTTTCTTTTTTCTTCCTTTTTTCTTTCTTCCTTTTTTCTTTCTTTCTTTTTTCTTTCTTTCTCTCTTTCTTTCTTTCTTTCAATCCGTTATATATTCTTTTCTTTCTCCTGTAATATCTTGCAATTATTTTTCCAGTCGACTTCGCTTTCGTCTACATTTTCTTCTGCCTTTCCTTCTCTTTCATTCTTCAATATTTTTTCTCTTTCAATTTTTATATTCTTTCTTTCTTTCTTTCTTTCTTTCTTTTTTTCTTTCTTTCTTTCTATCTTTATGTTGTTTTTCTTTTCGCCTTTAATCCGTCCATTCTCTTTTCAGTCATTCAATCCTTTCTTTTTTTCTTTCCTTTCTTTCTTTCATTCGTGCCTCTGTTTTCTTTTATTCTTTCTCGAATTAATTATTCTTCATTTTCTTTTTATTCTACTTGTATGTGTTTAATATACTTTATCATTTCTCTCTATTATTCTTTTTCTGTTTTCCCTTTTATTACTGCACGTAAATCCTTTCGCTTGAACATTCTTTCTTTGCTTATCTATCTATCTATCTTACCACATTGTTCATTCTTGTCACTTCTGGTTCATCTATCTATCTATCTATCTATCTAACCTACATTGTTCATATATATCACTGCTGGTTTATCTATCTATCTAGCTAGCTAACCTACATTGTTCATATATATCAATTCTGGTTTATCTGTCTATCTATCTATCTATCTATCTATCTATCTATCTATCTATCTATCTATCTATCAGAATATATTTTACTATGTATTTATCGTATCCCAGTCAGTCTATCTATCTTTCTATTTAGTTAGATCAATTTTTTATTTCTATCATGTGTTTTCTTATTTTGATTGTAACTTGAAAATAATTTATAGTCTAAAACCTTTTATTTTTATATTATTTTCCCTTTTCTTCTTCTTCTTCTTCTTCTTCTTCTTCTTCTTCTTCTTCTTCTTCTTCTTCTTCTTCTTCTTCTTCTTCTCCTTCTTCTACTCGAACAACAATTTGAAAGACAGACATAAGTATAATAAATGCTAACGCACGTGTATCAACGCTAATGTCTTCGCTCGTGCCTTTACAAATTCTGTCTTTTCCATCTGTTTCTTCATCTTTAACGAATTCCACCTTATTTTTCTTTTTTTACTTAAAATGCTTTCGTAATTTTTTCGTGTCCTTTCGAAAGCTTCTTTCTCTTTCATTTTCATACCGCGTGCCAGAAGAGAGCAAAACACATCTTCCCCTTCACTCAGCTTTGCACGTTATTTGACGGACACATTTTTAATAGCATTTTTTAGTATTCTTCTGATCCCTGGGAAATGAAGAGAAATGCTCCGTGGAATAAGGGAGAAAAAGACGAAAGTAAAATAATAGCCTCAAGTTTAAAATTATGGAAAGGAAGGCGAATTGATGTTGAATGAAAAGGCACAAGAAGGAGAGGAACACTAACAAGAACAAGAAATAGTTGATAAAAATTGAGGTAGAAAGAGGGAAGAAGACAACAGGGGGGGACGACCGTGAATGAAAAAGATGGCTAAAAATAAAAGAAAAAATATGAAAGAAAGAAAGAAAGAAGAAGAAGAATGGATACAGAATAAATCGAAATTGCTGATGATAAAACCAAAGGAGAAACAGGGAATGAAAAGCATGTTTACAGGTAAAAGAACTGAAAAGAAAAGAAAGAAAGGAAAAAGGAAAAATAATAATAACAAGATGATGGTGAAGAAGAAGAAATGGTTGATGAAAGAGAGGATAAAACAAAAATGGTGAGTGAATAAAAGTAAAAAAAAACTAAGAAAGAAGAAGAAGAAGAAGAAGAAGAAGAAGAAGAAGAAGAAGAAGAAGAAGAAGAAGAAGAAGAAGAAGATGATGATGATGATGATGATGAAGAAAAAGAAGAAATGGTTGATGGAAAAGAGAAGACAAAAGTGGAGAGAGATAGTGTGAATGAAAAGGAAGACTAAAAGTAAAAGGGAAACTAAGAAAAATAAATAATAATAATAATAATAATAATAAAATGATGATGATGAAGAAGATGACGATGATGATGATAAATAAAAAAGAAGAAGAAGAAGAAGTACAAGATGATGGTGAAGAAGAAGAAAAAGAAGAAATGGTTGATGAAAGAGAGAAGACAAAAGTGAAGAGACATAGAATGAAAGAAAAGGATGACTAAAAGAAAAACATAAACAAAGATAGAGAAGAAGATGATGATGATGATGAAGAAGAAGATGATAATGATGATGAAGAAGAAGAAGAAGATGATGATGATGATAATGATGATGATGAAAAAGAATATGATTATGATGATGATGATGATGATGATGATAATGAAGAAGAAGAAGAAGAAGATGAAGAAGAAGAAGAAGAAGAAGAAGAAGGAGAAGAAGAAGAAGATGATGATGATGAAGAAGAAGAAGAAGAAGGAGAAGAAGAAGATGATGATGATGATGAAGAAGAAGAAGACGAAGAAGAAGAAATAGTTGATGAAAGAGAGAAGACGACGAAAATGTAGAGAGATAGAGTGAAGGAAAAAGATGACTAAAAATAAAAGAAAGAAGTAGAAATATTTGACAGTGAAGGAAAAAGGGGGAAGAGAAATTAGAGGAGGAAAGTAAAAGAAATAGCATCAGACGGAGAAAAAAGAAGACGAAAAATAGAAGATTAAAAAGGAAGAGGAAGCCAGTACATGTTTCGTACTTGCGTTTACCCTTCTAACCATAGTAACTTGTGTTCAACACAATCTTCCCAAAACCAGTATCCACCCATTCAGCCTTGTGCCATACAAGGCTAATCTTGGTAAATATCAAATAAAGTAGTGGATTTTCAAATGTAAAAATGAAATTTGTCTGAATAAAAAAAAAATCACAAAGAAATATGAAATGGCATAAATAACTATTCATACAAGAGAAGTATTCCAGATTTTACAAATAGACAAACATACTGGCTTCAAAAGAACGACAAGTGTGTGTTGCGTCAATCTTCCAAGCCTGGCGAACATGAAAAGCAGCTTACAAAATAATGAAGTTAACCTGGGCTTGAACAACAATTAAAGGAACAAAAGGGAATATGAAAATCTTTCATTTTAGATAGATAGAGAGATAGATAGATAGATAGAGA
Source organism: Acanthosepion esculentum (assembly GCA_964036315.1). NCBI lineage: Eukaryota > Metazoa > Mollusca > Cephalopoda > Sepiida > Sepiidae > Acanthosepion > Acanthosepion esculentum. Next base: position 30,694,784 of record OZ038483.1, on the reverse strand, counting down.
GATAGATAGATGAAGTGACTGTGATAGATAGATAGATAGATAGATAGATAGATAGATAGATAGATAGATAGATAGATAGATGAAGTGACTGTGATAGATAGATAGATAGATAGATAGATAGATGAAGTGACTGTGATAGATAGATAGATAGATAGATAGATAGATAGATAGATAGATAGATAGATAGATGAAGTGACTGTGATAGATAGATAGATAGATAGATAGATAGATAGATAGATAGATAGATAGATGAAGTGACTGTGATAGATAGATAGATAGATAGATAGATAGATGAAGTGACTGTGATAGATAGATAGATAGATAGATAGATAGATAGATGAAGTGACTGTGATAGATAGATAGATAGATAGATAGATAGATAGATAGATAGATAGATAGATGAAGTGACTGTGATAGATAGATAGATAGATAGATAGATAGATAGATAGATGAAGTGACTGTGATAGATAGATAGATAGATGAAGTGACTGTGATAGATAGATAGATAGATAGATAGATAGATAGATAGATAGATGAAGTGACTGTGATAGATAGATAGATAGATAGATAGATAGATAGATAGATGAAGTGACTGTGATAGATAGATAGATAGATAGATAGATAGATAGATAGATAGATAGATAGATAGATGAAGTGACTGTGATAGATAGATAGATAGATAGATAGATAGATAGATAGATAGATGAAGTGACTGTGATAGATAGATAGATAGATAGATAGATAGATAGATAGATAGATAGATAGATAGATAGATAGATAGATGAAGTGACTGTGATAGATAGATAGATAGATAGATAGATAGATAGATACAGATAAATAAATAAATAAATCGGGAAGAAAATATACCAAACAAATATAACTTCATAGTGAATATACCGAAAGAAATCGGTTGGAAAATTTGAGAAAGGCAGAGAGAAGTAGGAGAAAAAGGAAAGTGTTGTTATAGCAAAAAGCATATGTGTGTGTGTGTGTGTGTGTGTGTGTGTGTGTGTGTGTGTGTGTGTGTGTGTGTGTGTGAGTGCGCGCGTGCCCGCACGCACGCACGTACGTGCGGGCACGCGCGCACGCGTCTGTGTATGTTGCATTTATTGATTCTAAGAGAGACGGATCTTGAGGCAACCCAGGCAGAGGGCGATGAAGTCGGACAAACAAAACAAAAATTATATGGAAGAAATAGAACTGAAGGAATGAGACGTTTTCTGCGTTTATATATGCGTTTTTGTGCAGAGCGTTGTGTGGGTGTGTCTGGACCACGTTCCATGGGCTGGCTGACTGACTTGACTGGCTGACTGACTTGACTGGCTGACTGGGTACCGGGCTGGATGGCTTGAGTGTTTGGACCTAAGTTAGAAAGGTATATTGTTGATGCAAGTAGATGCAGCATGCGGGTGCGGGTGTCTAAACTTGCTATCAAATACCGGCAGGCCTGTGTAGAAGACGATATAGGATAGCAGCAAATATCTACATGCAAATATAATCAAGCCTAATATCTGACGTAGAGATTCCATTAGAAAAGTGAGTTCTAATCTCACCGGGCGCCTCACTAGCTAGGTTAAACTTGGGAAATGTCTATATTTAATGATGTAATCTTCCCATCTTCATCTCTTTCTCTCGCTATATATATATATATATATATATATATATATCCAGGTAAAATGAGACAAATGGAATATAATTCCACTGTCCTTAAAATTTAATTTAAAAGAGGGCTCAATACAAAGCGGAACAGATATTATTTATTTTAAGATATTAAAACAAAAACATGAACCATATATGTTTCAACACAACAAATGTGTCTCCTCGGGCGATGTTACACTACTGGCCAGTGAACGATTATTTTAATTTCAATATCTATCTATCTATCCATCTATCTATCTATCTATCTATCTATCTATATATATATATATATATATATATATATATATATATATATATATGGAGAGAGAGAGAAAGAAAGAGAGAGGAAGAGGAGAGCTGACAATGAGACCTTATTTATTGGTGTCAATGACATTCTGCAAAATTGCTTCCCAGTAAGAGTATCCATGTTACTGAAATATACTTTTTTGTTTCCTTCTTTTTCTTTTTTCTTTCTTTCTTTTCTTTTCTGTCAATATTAGCACTCCATTTTTTAGGCTTTTTATAATTCAGGTAACTTAGTCTTGAATTCAGCGTTGCCCTTCTCCTAGACTGAGGACAACCACTACATTCTGCAAAATTGCTTCCCAGTAAGAGTATCCATGTTACTGAAATATACTTTTTTGTTTCCTTCTTTTTCTTTTTTCTTTCTTTCTTTTCTTTTCTGTCAATATTAGCACTCCATTTTTTAGGCTTTTTATAATTCAGGTAACTTAGTCTTGAATTCAGCGTTGCCCTTCTCCTAGACTGAGGACAACCACTGCATGATAGCTCATTCTACATTGCTATTTAACCCGTAGGTTGAGGGAAGGAGATAAATTTATACCTTTCCCAATTGCATTTTCCCGAAAGTTTTTATTTTAGTGATTGTCATCGTAATTCGAAATAAGCAAGCAAATATCTTATTCCGAGCAGCAAACTATTACACTATCAGCACATTAGTTTGTAAGTAACAGGCTAGAGTCTAAAACTGAAAAGAGTATCCACCATTTTATACAGCATGTACTTCAATTTGTCAATGCACTTAATTCAGTAGTGAATATTAATCATACAGGCGCATTATCATACAGTGAAAATTTCAGAATTCAGTTAACAATTAGTTGTCAGGATTCTGATTTTGTGAGCTATCCCCTCACATACATGAATATATATATATATATATATATATATATATATATATATATATATATATATACAGGGTGTCCATAAAGTTCGTATGCACTTTTTAAAATTTATAACTTTATTTGTATTTGCGATAGAAATAATCTGTAAAAAATGTTATAAAGTTTAATGTACCTACTTTTAAGTATAGCTAAAATAACTAGGCATTACTGTAAATCGGCAAATGTTTTCCGTGAACTGCAAAATCGTATTACACTTTGTATTGCTAATGATGGAGGACATGTGGAAACTTAAATAAAATTTCAATTAAATCTTAAAACATATAGATTTACTTCTTTCTAATCATTTTTACAAATTATTTCTATCGCGAATACAAATAAAGTTATAAATTTTTAAAAGTGCACACGAATTTTATGGACACCCTGTATGTATATATATATATATACATATATATATATATATATATATATATATATATATATATATATATATATATATATATATATATATAGATAGATAGATAGATAGATATAGATATAGATATAAATAAAAAGAAAGAATTGTAAGATATATAATCCGGTGTTCTTATATATATTTTTATTTTTACAAAATAGTGCTCAATGTAAATTTACAGAGCATTAATATTATAAATTAATTGATTTAAAATATGTTTTTTTTTCGCTACACAGTGATAACTATGTTTCAAAAATGGAAGCTAAAAGCTTCGAATTCAATTTTCGCTTGAGGATGAATTGTAACTAATGTTTTTAAATTAATTACAAAATTGAATTCGAAGGTTTTAGCTTCTATTTTTGAAACATGGTTATTACTGTGTAGCGAAAAAAATCATATTTTAAATCAGCTAATATATATATATATATTTTCATTTTGTTTTTCCAGCGTTTTTGTGTATATCGGTTTGGTGCGAGTGAAGGGTACCAACTTCTTGAGCCATTCTCAAGGAGGGTGGGGGTTGAGGTCGTTAGTTTTCTTTCATGTTTTTGACTGTTTAAGTTGTATTTTAATTTTTGTGTTAAATTGAATAGGTGCGCTTATTGCGAACCTTCGTCTGTTGAGACACGGATGGAGTTCAAGTGAGCGACTTTCTATATTAACACTGTATTTCCACTATTAAATAAGGTGAGGTTGATAGTAGGCGAGGGATGTTTAATATAGAGGGCCTCGCTTAGAGCGAGTTGTTTCCAGTAATCTGATTTATATAGAATATTAGTGTTTTCGACCAGATTTTTTTATTAAGGGTTCTTGTAAATTGTTGGTAGATAGATGTTTTTACAGCACTTTGATCTGATAACCGAGAGAGACAAACAGGCAGACAGACAAACAGAGGTGATAGAGTGACGAAATTTCTCGGGCTGACACACTTGAAAAAAAATCGGTATTTAAATAATAAAACGTCAAACATTTTGAGTGCAGGGTTTAAAGAAATTTTAAAACTGATACGATCAGTATAGTGAAATGCAACCTGCAATCTGTGTAACATGTCGCGCCCCTTCAGTATTTGGGCTATCATGTTTCTCCCCAACGTTCTATTTTTGTAGCTATAAGCAATGATAATATCCGAAAAAATATCCGAATCATTTACATATCAATCGTCGTTTCTACATAGGATCAATGTCAATGTGACGTATTTGTGAACGTCGTAAAGCGTGTTTTCCACACAATATATATATATATATATATATATATATATATATATATATATATATATATATATATATATATATATTATTGTTTAAGCCTTTTAATTATATTCCGACTTTGTCCTGGACATTGAGTTCTACCTGGATTCTATCCTCTTAGGATATTTATATATATATATATTTTTATATATATATATGTATGTGTATATATGTATATGTATGTATTTAGATATTTGAGATACAAATATGTGTGTATATGTATATAGGTGTGTGTGTATATTAACCATTAATATTATCTATATATATACATGTGTGTGTGTATGTCTGTGTGTGTATGTATGTATGCATATATATTAATACAAATATAATAGATATAATATATAAATTTAAAAATTGTCACATAGCTGATATATATATATATATTAAAAGGTACGTCAGGCTATATGACGGTTCCGTATAGGATACAGGCTCGAATCCTGTCGTAGGACGAATATTTTCTATGAAAATTCCTCGGACATTCAGGCCGGTAAATGTTGTTTAATACTGTTTATTATAAACAGAGCATTTACTTAAAAATTTATATCTATAAAAAGAATGTTAAACATAAAAATGTCTTAAAATATATATATATATATATATATATATATATATATATATATATATATATAATATATAATATATTGTCATCCACAGACAGACTGTTTCGCTGTATCACAGCTCATCAGTGTGGCTAGACGTCCGGTTGCCTCTGGCTAGAATCGAAAACCGGCTGAATAAACCGGGTGAATTCGCGTCAGTCGGAAATTTTACCCTGAAGCCGTTGGCGCACGGCAGAGAAGGTGAATTTAAGCGTATTTATATTTAGATAAACAAACAGTGACTGAGAGAACTCGATTCGATTTACCGAAGAGTCTTGCATTATTAGCCGTAATAGTCACTGTTTACAAACCAACACATCCTCCCCAGAGAGCTCAACCGAAATAAATTTTTCAGGAGCATATATATAATATATATATATATATATATATATATATATATATATATATATATATATATATATATATATATGCATACATACATATATATAGATATCAATACAGATACGAGAAATATAATATGTAAATAAAAAATTTCTCACTTAGATGATTGACGTTGCATTCAGCACCTCTACATTAGAGTTTCGTAGACGAACATACGTGTAATAGTTATCTCCTGACGAGTGGATCGACCAATTACACAAAGGTTCCCCTATGAAAATTCAGAGTAAAGGTGCTGAATATAATATCAATCAGCCAAATTTTATATTTGTATTAAACCTAATCATACTTTATTTCTGATATCATGTACTTTATTGCAAAGATCGCCTTCCTTTCAGATTTACACTGACAGCGTTGCTGATTTTACATCATCTTTGCTATTATATATATATATATATATATATATATATATATATATATATATATATTATTTTACATCATCTTTGTAATTTACTACGAGGGTTATTCAATAAATAAGGTGAATTTTTTCGGTATAAGAACTTCTAATACAGATAGAAACTTACTCTTTTTTTTTGTTTTACTTCTTTTTCACATGGATTTAATTTTTTTGCAGAGTAAAAAAAAATTTGAGAGTTTTGGCGATTAACAAAGATGGCCGACCAAGAAGCATGCTCTAGGATTGAACACCGGTCAGTTATCAAGTTTACCACTCCTCTCCTTTACCACTCCTATCTGCTCTTCCTCCAACCATTCTTTAACCCCTTGCGTGATAGTGGCCTCCAGCCTTGCTTGGGGTGATATATATATAGCTTAACGATTGCGTTTAGCATGAAACAGGCTGTCGCCTTTGGGTGTTGACTTCAGTGTCCACTTTTATATTTACACAAGCTCTATCCCTGAAATTGAGCAATTTGACCCATAAGAGTAGCATACATGGAAACTATGTTTTATCAGTCACACACACACACAGATATATATATATATATATATATATATATATATATATATATACACACACGAGGGTCATTCAATAAATATGGTGAATTTTTCGGTATAAAGTCTTCTAATACAGATAGAAGTTTACTCTTCTTTATAATTTTTTTTTTTGTTTTACTTCTTTTTCACATGGATTTATTTTCTTTTGCAGAGTAAAAAAAAATTTGAGAGTTTTGGCGATTAACAAAGATGGCCGACCAAGAAGCATGCTCCAGGATTGAACAGCGGTCAGTTATCAAGTTTTTTTTGCTGAAGGGTGTAAACCAGTTGAAATTCATAGGAGAATGTCAAATGTGTATGGTGCCACATGTTTCAGCCAAAAAATGTCTACAAGTGGGCTAAAATGTTTAAAAAAGACGGAGTAGTGTTGAAGATGAAGACAGGCCTGGGAGGCCTACAGAAGTGAGGTCTCCTGAGGTAATCGAATCAGTCAATGACCTCATTCAGTCTGACAGAAGGATGACAGTCGATGACATTGCAAGGACTTTGAGCTTATCTGTTGGGACAAACGCATGGGTCATCAGTCAGAAGGAATCATCTTGCATCATGACAACGCAAGACCTCACACAGCAGCCCAAACAGTGCAGACCATCAACGAGCTGGGGTGGGAACTGATCTCTCTTCCCCCCTTACAGCCCAGACCCCGCCCCTTCAGACTTTCACCTGTTTGGTCTCTTGAAATCGTTCACGAGAGGCACGATGTTTAAAAGTGACGATGAAGTCAAAAGTGTTGTGAGCGACTGGCTGAGACATCAGTCCAAAGATTTTTACGCTGAGGGAATACGGAAGCTTGTGCACAGATGGAAAAAGTGTGTGACAGTGCTGGGACAACTACGTTGAAAAAAAAAAGTAAGCTTCTATCTGTATTAGAAGTCCTTATACCGAAAAATTCATCTTATTTATTGAATGACCCTTGTTTTATATACATATATATATATATATATATATATATATATATATATATATATATATATATATATATATATATATATATATATATATATATATTAATGTGTATTTAGGCAGCAATCCTTCTTTCATACACATTTCATTGAATACAACAGACAAGGTGCTTTGATTTATTTTTTTTTAGAATTTCGAAAAATGTTGAAAAATGAAAACATTACATAAATACATACATGCAACAAAATATTTCTTATTTAACAGTTAAAATATTTCATCCGTGAAAATTGCTAAATGTATAGCCGAAAGCGCTCGGATTAAAAGAACATTCGGACAGTTTTTATATAATTTATCATCGGAAAAGAAAAAAAAATTTACATCGCCTGAGAAATTGTATAAAAAACTAAATCAAAGCACCTTGTCTGTCGTATGAAATGTTCATGTAAATACATACATACATACATACATATATATATATATATATATATATATATATATATATATATATATATATATATATATATATATATACAATAGCTGAATAATAGCTAACTCATGCCAAATCGGTCGGGTTTCTATACTGGCTTAAAGCAATCGGATGTCTAGTTCCACTGATGAACTGTGATACAGCGAAACAGTCTGTCTGTGAATCACTATTTATGCTCTCGAAATAATTTGATTGATTTCTCGGAGAGGAAGGGGTGATTTTATAAACAATGGCTGCTGCTGATGCTGATGCTAATGCAATGCTCTTCTACTCGAATCGGGCTCTCCTAGCTACTGACGTCTTTCGCATAAATATTCCCTTCCGCTCATGCGACGATGGCTTGGGAGTAGAACCTCTAACTGATGGCCAATCGGTCGGGTTTCGATCCCGACTTGAAGCAATTGCATGTCTAGCTACACTGATGAGCTGTGATACATCGAAACAGTCTGTAGATGATTATATATACATATATGTGTGTGTATGTGTGTGTGTTTATGCATGTGTGTGTGTCTCTGTGTTTGCGTGTGTGTGTGTATCGCCACATATGTGTAGACACACACACATACATACACTCTATATATATATATATATATATGTGTGTGTGTGTGTGTGTGTGTGTGTGTGTGTGTGTAAACGGAAAACAGTTAATTGTCATATGTGATATACGTCTAGGCGTTCATCTCTCTTTCGATTCCTGACTCACTTGGCAGAACATTTTCCCGTAGACGGTTTCGGTGGCTTTCTGCGGTAGACACTATTAGGAGACAGCCGGTCCTGCTATTCAACCCATAGCTGGAGGAAGAAGAGATGGATTGATAACTTTGCCAAGAGTACTTGCGCGTAAGTGAATGTAGTAAACCCGCCTAGAATTCGAACCCGGCTCTTCGATTTCTCATTCCTTTAACTATTACGCCACCCACAATACAAAAGCTAGTCCCAATCGGCCAGAGACACAGAGAGCCTAAACAAAAACAAAAAAGGAATTTGTCTGACGATTGCTTAAATGCATTTTTCTATGTCCAAGTTGTTCATATCTACAAACACTCTACCCTCCCCCGTGGATATTCAGCGCTATTCCCCACTGAATAAACAACATATGAAAAGCATCGTATACATGTTCTCATAGACAAGTAGTTATTAATCTCGTGAGGACAAGGTACAAAGATGAGGCACCCATTGAGGTTTGTAGTCACAATCGTAGCATTAGCCTGGAAGACTAACTTACGTTGCAAATCTCTACGGAGAGGCGCTCTCAAAGATATTTATTGACCTCAACCCAGTCTGGCTGAAAATGTGAATCTTTAAAGTCGGATACTTCTGTAAGAACCTATATCTACACACGCAGTAACGTGTGATTTATGTCTCACAGCAAACACTTAAATCCGCATGTATCTACATATTTATATGCTTCAAACCGTGCACAATATATTTGACAAGGCATAAGATTGCACATATATATATATATATATATATATATATATATATATATATATATATATATATATATATATATCCGTGTGTGCGTGTCTGTATGTGTGCACGCGCGCGTGCGTGCGTGCACACAGACGAAATAAATGCTGTTTATATATAAACTAAACATTTATTTAAATGCGGGTATCCACTAAAAATAATTATAACAAATATGTCGAAAAATATCCATTGATTCCTTAGTGGTTGCTTATATACATATATATATATATATATATATATATATATATATATATATATATATACATAAATAAAAGTGAACATAGAAGTCAAGACTTAGAGGCGACAGTCTGTTTCATGCTAGTGCAATCGTCAGCTGCCTGACGATTGCACTAGCATGAAACAGACTGTCGCCTCTAAGTCTTGACTTCTATGTTCACTTTTATATTTACACACGCTCTATCTCTGATATTGAGCACTTTATCCCATAAATATAACACACTTTAAGACTATATTTCTTCATATATATATATATATATATATATATATATATATATATATATAGGTTAACGATTGCGTTCAGCATGAAACAGGCTGTCGCCTTTGGGTGTTGACTTCAGTGTCCACTTTTATATTTACACAAGCTCTATCCCTGAAATTGAGCAATTTAACCCATAAGAGTAGCATACATGGAAACTATATTTTATCAGTCACACACACACACAGATATATATATATATATATATATATATATATATATATATATATATATATATATATATATACATACACGAGGGTCATTCAATAAATAAGATGAATTTTTCGGTCTTCTAATACAGATAGAAGCTTACTCTTTTTTATTTTTTTTGTTTTATTTTTTTTTCAAATGGATTTAATTTCTTTTGCAGATTAAAAAAAACATTGAGAGTTTTGGCGATTAACAATGATGGCCTACCAAGGAGCATGCTCCAAGATTGAACAGCGGTCAGTTATCAAGTTTTTTTTGCTGAAGGGTGCAAACCAGTTGAAATTCATAGGAGAATGTCAATTGTGGATGGTGCCACAGGTTTCAGCCAAAAAATGTCTACAAGTGGGCTAAATTGTTTAAAGAATGACGGAGCAGTGTTCAGGGTGAAGACAGGCCTGGGAGGCCTACAGAAGTGAGGTCTCCTGAGGTGATCGAATCAGTAATTGACCTCATTCAGTCTGACAGTGGATGAAATTGCAAAGACTTTCAGCTTATCTGTTGGGATCATCAGTCAGAAGGAGTCATCTTGCATCATGAAAACGCAAGGCCTCACACAGCAGCCCAAACAGTGCAGACCATCAACGAGCTAGATTGGGAACTTCTCCCTCATCCCCCTTACAGCCCAGACCTTGCCCCTTCAGACTTTCACCTGTTTGGTCTCTTGAAAGCGTTCACGAGAGGCACGAAGTTTAAAAGTGACGATGAAGTCAAAAGTGTTTTGAGCTACTGGCTGAGACATCAGTCCAAAGATTTTTACGCTCAGGGAATACGGAAGCTTGTGCACAGATGGGAAAAGTGTGTGACAGTGCTGGGAGACTACGTTGAAAAACTTTTTAAAAAGTAAGCTTCTATCTGTATTAGAAGTCCTTATACCGAAAAATACACCTTATCTATTGAATGACCCTCGTATATATATATATAAATATATATATATATATATATATATATATATATATATATATATATATATATATATATATATATATCGTAGATCTACGATATATATATCGTAGATCTACTAACAAAAGAAGAAGAATTTTAAGTAAATCAGCTAGATTAAATACAAAAAAATTCCTTGTATTCGTCATTGGTCTGCGTGTGTAGTCACGTTCACTTACTGGCAAATTAGGTTCGAATTTCCCCACTCAGGTCCACTCAGCATTGTTGCAGTATAAACCACAGGTAGACTTGGTGGGTTGCATGTGCGGCAGTAATAGGGATTTTCTAAATGCCCTGACTGACGTGTGTACGTGTGTCTCCCGAATGAAGAGAGAAAAAAAAGAGAAGCGGGTGTACACGTACACCTATAAAAACTTTCTTCTGAAGATTGGGCACCTGAATTTGTACGATAAACCCTTGCTAAAAGGCCCACGGCACTCGTATTCGTTCATTCTATTTTGCAAAAATTCCCCAAATAAGAGGCCCAAGAGCCACTCAAAGTAGAGGATTGATGTATGATGAACGTAAGAGGAAGAAGAGGAAGGCAAATGAAGATTAAGCAGAAATGGCGGATGGGTAACAAATTAACCTATACTTGAAGAAGTTAAGGTTGTAGTGTTCGGAACACACCCATGCACGAGTCTGCTGTACAAACTAGCGGTTTGGGGATAGAAGATGTAAGATTGGAACGCCCTTCAAGACATTGGGCGTTTCTGTTCGACATATATAACAATGTATCTATCTATATAGCGCTTCATATATAAATATAACAATATAGATAGAGAGAGAAGGAGGTAGACATTTTGCATTAACTTATTACATATATTAATGCACTTATGTATACATATCTCTACTTTCACTTTCACTTTCACTTTCTTTTGCGCCTTCCTTTATAAATTACTTCTCCTAAATATTGCATGGGTTTGCATACGTATGGATTTGCTTACTCTTCTGATTTCGTCTTCTCCTTGTTATTTTCCCCCTTTGTGTGATTTACTTTCAAGCTTTTTTTTCTTTACATTTGGACAATAATAAATGTGTTTATGTATTTTTCGAAATGGCTCAAAAAATAATTGTGCCATTTTTGGTATATATTGTTACTTAATATCAGTGAGTTTACATATATATATATATATATATATATATATATATGTGTGTGTGTGTGTGTGTGTGTGTGTGTGTGTGTGTGTTTAACATATTTTTTTCTATATGCCGTATCTATGTGTCGTATATATATTTATATCTGCGTGTATATCAGTATGTGTCCAAAAACGATACAAT
>OZ038483.1:30660065-30677565 GCA_964036315.1 Acanthosepion esculentum | reverse complement strand
GTCATTGTCAGGGAAGGTAGGGACACTTGACGAGTTTCGTAGTACGAAGTGTTGTGACGTAAGCAAAGAGTGTTGTGACGTCAGCGAAGTGTGATGTGAAGCAATATTCATATAACCGAAACAAGCAACATTAAATAAAAGTAATTTTAATTTAGAGTCCGCAACCTTAAACATATATATAATAAAAAAAACCGTAACACCTCGCTTACGTCATAAATTTTAATTAGGACCCCTTAGAGGACCCCGAATATTTGCATGATAAATAGCAAATATTTTAAAACCTCCACTACCCGAGTTAATCCACATTTAATGCCAAACGAAAAGCGAACATAACCCATAAAGAAATGTTAAAGAAAAGGAATTATACACTCCAAAAATAGAGAGATTACATTACCAACATACTCTATTGAGAGTAACTGAAATAATCTCAATGTAAAAATTGTCACGCACAATATATGATGAATTAATTTGTTTCTTGTTTTTTTACGGTAGTGTCAACATTTTGAAGGGAATTTGAAGTCAGAATATATTTTCAGATTTTAACCATTTTTGTTTTTCTTTTGAAGATATGAATGTTTGTACTGATACAAGTCAGAGTAATTAATCCATTACTGTGGGGTGAAGTGAGGTGGATTCCTAACTTTCCCAATAATTCCGAGCCGTTATCCATTACGCAACCGGCAAACCAATTTAAGAGTAACTGGTATTTCCAGACAGTTAGTCATCTAGGTAGTGATCAGGCTCGACGTTGCATAAGGTTGGTGATCACATGAGAACTGGTTTTTCAGCGTTATACGGCCTTAAGACACCCCCACACACGCACACATGTATATATATATATATAGGCAGCAATTTTTCATTAATGCATGTTTCATTAAATAATATAGACAAGTTTTGTCTATTTATTTTAAGTAAGTTCCTTTCATATTGTCTGATAAGCTTAATCACATTATCATTGAAAGACGAAAGGAAATCACCATATTCATACATGTTTAAATCCAATGTAAGCTTTCGGCTTACATAAGCCATTATCAAAGATGACAATTTCAATATATCAACCAGCACACGGACGAAACAACAATGATAGTCCGCCCTTGCTGCATGAAAAATTTCAAAGTAACGACAAACTCGTATATATCGCGTCGTGATATTATCGCTTTTCTCTGTCACTCCTTATTACTGGTTCCCATATTGTATTTATTTCTATGCTTGGTCTGCTCAGGAGATTTTTGTTGCCTAGCGATAATAACAACAAAGTAACAATATGAGCTCTGGTAAAAACATGGAATGATAACAGCAAAAAATTGCAATATGAGTACGGGTAAAAATGGTTGCTGAATACATTAGGTTTATAATACCCAGAAATTCATAAGCAGATATCCTCAAGGACACATGGCACAGTGGATGAAGGCGTTGGTTAGATCCAGTGACAGGACCCAAAGAGTGTGAGTTCAATACCCGGTTAAGGCAGTGGATAACTTTCAGAGGGAAAAATTAACAGGAGATAAATGATAACTGACATCCATTAAACATGGAACGTGGAACTAGAACAGTCTACTCCAGTGAGCGAAATAAAGTGTTCAGTTCGACATTCCAGCCACCTGAAGAAGGCCGGAGCGTACAACGGCCGAAACGTTGTAATAAATATGGCGACAAAGATGAGGACAATAGTCCGAATAATGTAAATAATGTACATAATACCTCATCTCAGACAGAGAAGTATTAAGTATGGGAAGCCGTTTGTATAAACCAATGGCTTCTGTTATAAATTATAAATTATTTAAGAATATATGTGGAGATTTCATAGTTTATTTAATTCAGGTTAGGTTTCAACTGTTTTATGTATAAAACTTCAAGGATTTTTAATTGTTGTTTATTGTTTTCATGTTTAAGTATAATTGTGTTGTCAACAAGGATTTTCCGGAATTGAGAACGCGGCCAGGCATGTTGTTTTAAATGCCTAAAAATGTTAGAGTTATCATTTAAATGTAGAGTCAAGCATCGTGAAAGCGAGTTTGTGGTGTGCCCAACATAAATATTATTTAATCCACTGGAGATACAATCTCCCAAAGGGCACTTGAATTTGTAAACTATGTTGGGGTTTTACATAGTGGTTTTTACTTTATTCTGGGGTCTTATTTTCGACCAAATCCAGAAATTTGTTTTGCTCATGCTAAGTACCAAAAAACAAAACGCTATCTAAAATTTATTACTTTTTTATCGATAATGTTTAACGTGTTAAAATCCGCAGCTGATACTACAAATTTATGCAAAACTTTGTTGATTTATTTAAGATGTAATGATCTATTATGAAATGGCTCTTATATGTAGTTAGATACATTGTATTTATTTTCAATTTTTTAATTGAATAGTCAGTTATATTCCATATTATTCATTATTCTACATAGAATTTGTATTTTACATCAATACTACCTTGAACATTTAGATAGAGTAAAGTTGTATGTGTGGGGAGCGTATCATATTCTGCGGGCAGTGGCGCAAGACCCTTGCACCGGTCCTGGCTACATTTATCTCTCTCCGTATAAATTTCATTCTTCTTGCTGAAGCGTAATTTCGACTGTTACGTATCAAATTATTCCGCTTCTAATATATATTTTACAAGCATCTAAGTGTACTCTCTAAAACAGAGAACCTGTGTTGTACCACTGCACTAATGTTTTTTTTTTCGTAAGCATCTAAGCACGCAGAAAAACCAACAGAATTTAATGTTAATATCTACACTAAGAATTCCAACAGATTTTACAAGCATCTAAATAGACAGATTCATTTACATTTTACAACATAAATGTACAGAAAACATAGATACCATCGTCCTGATATCTATTTCTCTGGTGCTATAATCGATTTTACAATCCCCTTAATGTACTGACTGAAAAAAAAGAGATGTACACACAGTGCTGTTCACTAATATTGATACAGGTTTTAGAAGCCTTTAAATGTACTAGCTGAAACAACTTCATATCTCCTGTTTAACTACACAGATTCTCGTTAGATTAACATAGATTTTAGAAGCCTATAACTGTACTCTATAAAAAAGAATATAGGATGTGAACGAACAGAAGTTTAGTTCCCCTTGCTTAATACAGAATTTACAAGACTCTAAATGTAACTCGCTACAAAGATCAACATCGCTTACGTACAGATTTTCCAAGTATATATATATATATATATATATATATATATATATATATATATATATATATATATAAGGGAGAGTATTGATTTTTTCAACCCGAACCCCACACCAAACTCAATATTTCAATGCTCAAACAAACGTCAGAATTTGGGTGAGAAATTATTAGAAAACTACGTGGAGTTTTGATTCATTTATTTTTACGGTTTATCAACCCTTTGTGGTTTATTTAAATAATGTAGAAACATGTTTCGGAGAGTAGGTGATTGCTTACAGTACCTGATGATCGCAAGCAGCCCTCGCCCCATCTAAGTACTGACCAGGCTCGACGCTGCTTAACTTGATTGATCGAACAAGAACCAGTCTTTTCAGCGTGATTTGATCGTAGGCGTGGATCATAGAACGTGCCGAATATATATTGTGTACAATAATATTTCAACACTCGCTCTTTCAGTTTTTAACTCTCTCTCTCTCTCTCTCTCTCACGCACACATACACACACATCTAAAAACACACACATATATAGATTAACCTAGAATAGACATCCTCCGAGAAAGAAAATATAAATTAAGGTTATTTACTGGTGGATTAATATGCGTGTATTGCCCGGCGAGACATGGAAAACGCCGTGTAACTAGATAGACGAACAGAATGATCAATTTGTTCAAATTTTCAGAGTTACCATATATATATATATATATATATATATATATATATATATATATATATATATATATCGTGAGAAACAGAGGGAGAGAGATGCGAGGAGGTGCTGAAAAATGGCCAGATGGACCAATTTACCAAAATCGAAATAATTTCCGAACAGTAGATGTTTTTTTTTAAATTCCTTCTTTGTCGGGTCTATAACATTTCAACACCCACAACGTGCATGTGTGTGTGTGTGTGTGTGTGTGTGTGTGTGTGTGTGTGTGTGTGTGTGTGTGTGTGTGTGTGTGTGTGTGTATGGGTGTGTTTTCTGTGAATGTGAGGTTCATGATTTGTTTTGGCATACGTAAGTCACGTGATCTGATGTTTAAATAAAAGCGTATTTTCAATGCCTCGATAGACATCACTTCATAGCCCACTTCATACACGCACAAACACCCACACACATCTCTCTCTCTCTCTCTCTCCCTATCTATCTATCTATCTATATATATATATATATATATATATATATATATATATATATGTGTGTGTGTGTGTGTGTGTGTGTGTGCGTGCGTGCGTGCGTATGTGTGTTGCTTTCATTCTCTAGAGTGCGAGAGGCCTCTTCACTGTTTGAATATCAACGCCTTTTATCTTCATACAGCAGTAACTCCTGACTCGATAGCGTTTCAGAAATTTATGTTTAACAGAAAATCATACGGCTGCTTGCATTTTGATATCAACAAGAACAGATTGTCGTGTTTATTTATATAATTCTAAGAATATATATTTAAAGTATGTATTGACGACATCCGAATACATTTCGTTAAATTTACAGGGGCATATTTGTTTATATATATATATATATATATATATATATATATATATATATATATATATAGTTGTGCTAAGTTTAATTTGTAATGGATATAAATATAGGTAGATAAAAAGCAAATGATGATAAGATAGCGAGTGTCACAAAGGGTCCCTATTAGGCTTGGGACCACAGTCGGTGGTCTCAGGGGAAGTACGCCTCGGGCTTTAATGTAGCTTAGCGTTATTATTCTTCAAACCATTTGCTTACACATCTAACGAACGTAAAATTTATATTAAACACAACTAATATATATATATATATATATATATATATATATATATATATATATATATATATATATATATATATATATATATACAGATATATATATATACAGTGCTGTTCGATAAAAGTGACTCACCTGATTGATTTACTTAAAAAAATTTTCGGCTATTGTTTTTGGGCTCAAACTAATTTTTAATCTTACTAATATAAAGACCTCTTCCCGACCACCTAGTAAAAAAAGTTTACTCACCCTAAGGTATTCTATTGATAATTATAATTTTGGATATAAATGAGATTTAGGGAAAAACTCTGTGCAAAAAAAGTGGCTCACTTATTTCCTGCAACTAGTAATCAATAGAAACATAACCGAACAGCTTTAAATAAAGAATAACAGAGGTATAATTTATTCATGATAGGTAATATAGTTCGAAATATTTAATAATCTATGGGTCCTCCTTTATTTTTAATAGCCTTTACAACCCTCATCTCCAAGCATTGAATTCCATTCGGATATGAAATTCACAATCAAATCCTCTTAGCTGCTCAACTGCTTTCTCGAGAGCCTGTACTTTACAATGGTCCATAAGTTTTCTATGGGGTTGAGGTCAGGAAATTGGGGCGGCCATGTCATAACACTCACCTGCTTCTCATCAAAGTATTCCTTCATCAATTTTGATTTGTGACAGGGAGCATTATCCTGCATAAAAATGAGCTTGGTGGGGTCGATTTGCACCCTTTCAGCAGAAGGGAGCAGATAAGACTCTAAAATTCTCTTGTACTGCTCGCTCCTGAGGGCCTTTTCAATAGGTTTTAAGAAACCAGTTCCATGAAAAGAAAAGCATCCCCAGAACATTATACTGAACGGATGCTTGATAGTACTTACTGCTAAATTCAAAGAGCTTTCAAAGCTTCTTTTTCTGATTTTAGATCGCTTATACGTTGAATTTAGCTCAACTTTCGTTTCATCGGAGAAGAGAACATTTAGTAAGAAAAATCAGGTGAGTCACTTTTATCGAACAGCACTGTATATATATCGAAGAGCACTGTATATATATATATATATATATATATATTGAATACGACAGACAAGGTGCTTTGATTAATTTTTTAATGCAATTTTCTCATGTGATCTAATAATGTTTTTCTTTTCAGATGATAAATTATATAAAAACTGTCCGAATGTTCTTTTAATCCGAGCGCTTTCGGTTATACATTCTATGTATAGCCGAAAGCGCTCGGCTAAAAAGAACATTCGGACAGTTTTTATATAATTTATCATCTGAAAAGAAAAAAATTATTAGATCACATGTGAAATTGTATAAAAACTAAATCAAAGCACCTGGTCTGTCGTATTCAATGAAATGTGCATGAAAGAAGGATTGATGTCTAAATACACAAATACATACATACATACATGCATACATACATACATACAAACATATATATATATATATATATATATATATATATATATATATATATATATATATATATATATATAAATGTGTTGTGGTAGGATCCACCTAATCTGCATAGGTGACTACCGACTATATAAATAATGGTTGGTACCGGAAGACAGGGAGGAAATACAGAGATCCAGCTAGAGACTCTGCTCGACTGCGACTTAGTCAACACATTTTCCAGGAACGGTCTTCCCAGAAATATACAGAAATACTATATGTAAATATTGTGTACACTTTCTTGTTATAATACATTCTTGTTCTAAGTACATTTTGTGTTGCATTATTATTCCATGCATTAGTCGAGATTCAACAATGAGTCAAGACTCAACAAAATGTATGTTTATGTAGGTGTGTAGTTGTGATTTCTTTTTGTCCGATCGGTAAAGCACACTGGATCAATTGGTGGTTTCCCCTACAAATATGAAGAGCGGCGGATGTTCTATCATTACCGAGAATCGCATATTTCCTCACTAAGATTTAGCCAACGCTTAGGATCATAGATATAATACCCGGTGTTTAATAAGTCAAAATGGGACTATCTCAAATGGGAAGTATCCACTATAATAGCGTCTGAGGTAATATATATGTACTAATAAAAGCAAATGAAATGCTTATCTTAGTCGATGCGTTTCATCTTCTGGTGGACTTTATCAAGGCAAAATATATTTTGCAGCCAGAATTTATAAACAAAATTAAAATATTTTTAGTTTTTCAAAATTTTTAAATCTACGAAACGATCATAAATATTCATTGGGCTAAATGAAAATCTAGAAAAATTATGGAGGATGCTAATTGATGTAATTTAATGTCTAATATGTAAAATTAAATAACTGTTGTTGCTGTTTATTTGTTTTGTATAATGCAATTATTTTCTATATTACTTTATTTTGTGATTAATTTGGGTATTATATATTTTAAATAATAAGTTATGCATTTAACCGTTGTCTTTTATTGTTTAATGTTTTAATAGCCATGTATGTTAGCTGCGGAAGAGAGTATTTCTTTTACGAAAATATAGAAAAAAGGATTTAGGGGATATTTTAAAAAGAAATCCAGTTCGCAGATTTACATTTTGGTAAGATCCGATAGCGGCATCTTCAAGAATTTTCTTTCTCTTTTAATAAGTGTGGCATTTATTTACATCGAAATTGTGGTTGAATTTATTTCTGTGTATCAGTAATGCATTTGATAAATTGTTATATGCATGATGCTTTAAGTGTTAATAAATACGTTTTTCTTATTTTATTTCTGCAAGTTTCCTCGGTGTATTGTAAGAAATAGTTCTGACAGTTAATTTCATATATACCTGCTTCAGAATTATTACTCTTATGAATATTTTTGGTTATTATTTCTTTCTGGATATCAATAATAGTTTTGGGTTTGGTTGTAATTATTTTCATATTGCTAAAATTGGATAAATTGTTTAGGACAGTAGAAAGATTTGGGAGGTAGTTATTACATGTCTGTTTTTAACTATCTTATTGCCATTGTTATCGATGTTGTTAACAATGTCATTGCCTTTTTTTGCTGTTGTATAATCTGCATATTTCTCAGCGTTGTGTATGAAATAACGGGGAAATATATGTAAACATGGATGTATATATATATATTTCTATTTATATATATATATATATATATATATATATATATATATATATATGTGTGTGTGTGTGTGTGTGTGTGTGTGTGTGTGTGTGTTTATACATACATACACACATATATATATATACAGACACACATATATATATATACAGACACACACACACAGACACACACACACACACACACACACACACACACACACACATATATATATATATATATATATATAAGATTTCTAGGCGGTCAGATGTAATACGAACTGTTTGAAAATAAAAACGCGCTGTTTCAAGTACGGGTATCCACTAACAATAACATTTGAATTAGTAGTAGTAGTAGTAGTAGTAGTAGTAGTATATATATAAATATATACATATATATATATATTTACATACATGCATATATATATATATATATATATATATATATATATACATAAATATATATTTATATATAAATATATACTTACATACATGCATATATATATATACATACATATATATATATATATATATATATATATATATATATATATATATATATATATATATATATACATATATATGATCTTAAATAAAACGAGGAACAGCTATCTCTCCTACAATAGCTACCAAAATAAATCAGTATGAATACATGCACGCGCATCCGTGCGCACACGAATCCATCAATTTTCTCTAATCATTTGGTCACCCTTTTCTTATCCCGATTCTATAACCTACGTCACTTTTAAGAGTAACAACGAAGTTACGTTTCAGAATAGTTCATTTAAACGTAATTCATTTTCGAGTTTAGAAAACTGGTTATTTAAAACGGGTTTCAAGTGGCAGCAACTCTCCTAAATAACCCAATATCTCTCCTTTGGTTTCGAGACATTTATTTCAATACCATCCCGATAGCTGTCATTTTATTTATTTATTTATTTTCCGCTACTCGCAACATTCTGAGTCGATGTACTTTTCGATTACTACAACAGACAGCAAGAAATGAAAAAATGGCTTCTGAGGAGATTGAAATACCTATATCTCACGATAAAAAAAAATAAAATATTATGTTGTAATTTGTGTAATCTTGTGTAGTAAGAAACAAATAATAGTGAAATATGCTTCAACTAAAAGACAATTATTATTATTTATATTATTATTATTTATATTATTATTATTATTATTATTATTTATATTATTATTATTATTATTATTATTATTATTATTATTATTATTATTCTCAGTTGTATTTCATTTTAACAATGTTACCTTTTATAACAAATAATAGCGAAATTATGTCCTCTGAAAGTTAGATAATAATATGGAATATAACGACTAATAAAACAATAATAGTGAAAATGTTATCAAAATTATAATACTAATAGAGACTAAAACTCATAAACACGAATAAAACATGTGTAAAAGTGGGATTTCTACCCTAATACACAACTATATATATCTATCTATCTATCTATCTATCTATATATATATATATATATATATATATATATATATATATATATATATATATATATATATATATATATATATATATAGGACTGTTTCTGGATTCTAATCCCACGTACTATATATTATATTTATGTATACATGCATATAGTTATTTAGATAATTATATTGTTTAAAATATTAATTGGGTACATTATCAGGGATGGTCTGATCCCTTAAGACGTTAACACTGCAAGTCACCATGCATTGTTGATTGTTATGGCCCACTCTCTCTCTCTCTCTCTCTCTCTCTCTCTCTATATATATATATATATATATATATATATATATATATATATATATATATGTATATATATATATGTGTGTGTATGTATATATATATATATATATATATATATATATCTCCTATAATGATATATATATACATAATACCAGAAAATATGCCATATCTGTCTATTTATATATATATATATTTATATATATGTAAAAATACCCGAATTTTTTCCATATTCCATTCTCTGATGAAGCTTTAATAAAAGCGAAACATGTCTCCTATTTGTTCTTTATTCTATCATAGTTTAGAGCGTTTGTAGACTAACATCGCTTTATTTATGAAACTGCTAGTTTATTTGTAAATTAGCACTTTACAGACACAAAGATATATATATATATATATATATATATATATATATATATATATATATATATATATATATATATATATATATATATATATATATATATATATATATATATATATATAAATAAAATAAAAAAAAACAAAAAAAACGTGCGTATAAAAATACACACATTTATATGTTTAACATTCTTTTTACAGATACAAGTATTTAAGTAAATGCTCTCTTTATAATAAACAGTATTAAATAATATTTACCGGTCTGAATGTCCGAGAAATTTTCATAGAAAATATTCGTCCTCCGACAGGAATCGAACCTGTATCTTATACGGAACCGTCATGTAGTCTGACGTGCCTTAACCGATTCGGCCACTGAGGATCGTTCGGTTGGCTAGGTCGAATTTACTGCCTATAAACTTCAATCTTCCATGAATCTCTCACGTACATTCATAACTGCTCATGGCGTATCAAATGTAAATAAATGACGTCACACATTATGAAATAGACAAAGTCCGACAATTATTTTAAAACATTTTTATGTTTAACATTCTTTTTATAGATACAAATATTTAAGTAAATGCTCTGTTTATAATAAACAATACAAAATGTTAAACATAAACATGTCTTTAAATAATTGTCGGACTCTGTCCATTTCATAATATATATATATATATGTTGTATAAAAATTATTTTACATACTTTAAGGGGGATTCCATATAAACATGTCCGCAAATTTTTCGTTTTTTAGTTAAGCTTAAAGTTCACGGTAAAACGGTTATATGGACAATGCATGATACAATCCAAAAATATTTTTACAAATTTTGGAGGCGGGTTCCTGACACCAGGACAAGTTAAAATGTTCATCTAAACTTATGTTTTAAAGGCCTTCGTTGTACACAGCGACTCATCACAAATGTTTAAAATTTCCACTGACAGGTTGTAGAATGTGTTTTCTTGGTACGACCTGATCTCGGTTTTCATCGATCCAGAGTTTGCGGTTCCACGAATCCTGTCTTAACAATGGAACGATAAGCAGCAGCAAACGCTGCTTTCGGCCTGGAAACGCAATCTGAGACAGCCATGCAGCCTCGCGTCCATTACCAATCACGCGGCCATATGTAAAAATCGTAGCTGCTCACAATATGAATATTCTCCCATTGCTAAACGATACAATTCTCAGTTAACTCCCTACTACATACGTTAAACTTTGAAAACAGACGATCCCCAAATGTACACGAATGACAAACGTAACCTAGTCTTTATGACAACAAAGCGCCATCTACCGTAATTTTATTAAAAGTCAATAATTCAAAAATGAAGGATTTGTGGTCGTATCTTTATATAGACCTTTGTTCTTGTTTTGGTATGAGGAATCAGTCCCAAATTTTGTAAGAGCATTTTTGATACACCATATATATATATATATATATATATATATATATATATATATATATATGAAGAAATATAGTCTTAAAGTGTGCTATATTTATGGGATAAAGTGCTCAATATCAGAGATAGAGCGTGTGTAAATATAAAAGTAGACATGGAAGTCAGAACTTAGAGGCGACAGTCTGTTTCATGCTAGTGCAATCGTCAGGCGACTAGTGCTTATCTAAATATATAAGCAAAATAATTTGACATAAATAAATAAACAAATAAGCGACTTCCGGTAAAAGTAACCGCCAAAATATACTACCCATAGTGCACCACTGACCCTTATATATAAAAAACCGAGAAAAATAACAGCACTAGTCGCCTGACGATTGCACTAGCATGAAACAGACTGTCGCTTCTAAGTGCTGACTTCCATGTCCACTTTTATATATATATATATATATATATATATATATATATATATATATATATATATATATATATATATATATATATATATATATGCATGCATACAGGGTGCAATGGATAAATTATTGCCTAAATTACGCAAAAACGAAAATAACACTGACACCTGATTTTACCAAAATTATACAAAAAATATCTTGAAATACTAAAGAGAAAATGTAATCAATAAAATTGCCATTGGCTTCAACCACGGCCCCTAGACGGAATCTTATGCAGCTCTACTGGACAGTTTCCTTGATTATGTTGGTGAATACTGTCATAATACTTGCCTTCGGTTCATCGTTGGTGTCACAATGAGTTTTTGTTGGTTTCTCGCTCAACTGCGGCCCACACATAAGAATCGATGTGGTTGCAGTCTGGGGAGTTAGGTGTCCAGATGTAAGGGGTGATATGGTTGCAGAAATTGCCTGACAGCTATGGCTGTGTTCTCCTGTTACCAGACATAGTGTCTTCCAGCAGTCACCCTCTTGATCCAGGACAGCACTATCTCCCTAAGGAACTTGACGTAGCCGTCCACACCTTGTTGAGTTTCAGGCCCACGCCAACAAATTTGGGCATTCTTTTCTTATCAGAGCGATGAGAGTGAGTTTGCCCGACCTGCCACACTTTGTAATCCCCATTAAACTTATGTATCTCTTTCTGAACCCTCTGCACTGGCCTCAAAGTTTAATAAATCATAGCTAATGATCGGAAGCTCATGATGGATTGAAGTTAAGTTAATACATATATATATATATATATATATATATATATATATATATATATATATATATATATATGATCCGCGGTCCTTTAAAATGGCTGTGGTGAAATAAATTATTATATGGAACCTTAAAGTGGTCTGTTTTTATTTAAATTATTAGCTCTGATTTACATTGAGCTCTCTGGATTTTATCCTCCTTGGGTCTACCCATACGGATTACCTAGTTTTTCGTAAACTAAATACACACACACACATATATATATATATATATATATATATATATATATATATATATATGTATGTATGTATGTATTATTTCAGGATACTTTTACAACTTACTCAAGATGATCTACGCCCTCTCTAAACATTTAACTTTCTGTCCTGGATCAACAATGTGCCTCCCACGTTTCACGTACGATTTCATTTTTTTCCCTGTCCTTTGGACTGTCATAGCTGAGACTCCTCTTTCACGGGCCAAGCGTCTTATGGATCGAGTTGGATCTTTCTAATTGATCACTTTACGTTGAAATGATCATCCCCGTCCTGTTGTGTCGTCCTGATCCAGTTTTCCTCTTTACTGTTCTCTCTTTTTTAAACGTGTTCACCGTTCTCTTGATGATGCTTGAACGGTCTTAGAAGATGGAAGCCAGAGTATGAATGTTGGTACCATTATTGGAACCACAACAAGAGAATTCAATTATCTTAATATTATGAAAAAACAAAAACCGCTAACATCATCGTCAATGAAACAACAACTCACCTGCAAGATCCCAAATCTAGAAGACCAATAATATTTATGAATACAGTTTATAGATAATTATATTGGATATACTACTACATGCCTATTAAAAAGACTCACGTTCCATCTCTCTGACCATAGCTCAATTAGGACCCACACGAAACCCTACTAAACTCCGCCCGCAATGAACTAATAGAAAATAAGAGTACAACAGCTTCACACACAGGCAAAAATAAAAACTAAAATTAATAGAAGCATAAATAATAAAAGAAAAGCCTATTTAGAAAATTTAAAAAAACATCCCCATCACTATAGATAATATATACAAATCTACCTATTCAGTTAAAAATGATTAAAATAAAGACATCTTTGATAATGGCTAATAGAATCTTCGAAAGCTCTTGGATAGATACATAATTATCATATTGTTTTACGCAGGGTTCCGAATGAGGGGAGATTATGGAACACGACATCAAAATTGGATGTACTAAATTCTTCGCCCGCTTCTTTCGAAAAAGGAACGATTTTTTTTCTACGTCTAGGGTAAATTCCTACATTGTTTCATTTCCAAAGAAACCAAGATGAAGATAATGAAGACGGCGAAATATATGAACCAGCGAAAAATCGCCAAGGAATTTAAAATGTTAAAAAGCGGAATTTTGGAGATATTCTTAAAACAGTGGAGGTGTTTTGAACTGATCAAACTATGCTCGCCTTCGAAGGCTGCAGTATAAGATAATACGAAACTAATCAGGAGAGCAAAAAGCCCAATGAAAGAAGACTGATAGACAATGATGGATGAGGGCGGCTTGTTTAATTTGGTGTCAGTAGATAACACTAAGTGATTCCTTCAAGAACATGTACAGAGGAGGATGCGTTTCAACGAATAAACTTGTCAGAAAGACAACCGAAAAGTTTTTGGGGAGAAATTCCGATGCTTTAGAGCTGGTGAAAAGGGATGGTTCAGGAAAATTGGTTATGAGAGACGATAACTTGAATAGAGCCAAATATATCCTTTTCCTGAACGAACATTTGATACCAAACTCTGATAAAGGTGAAAGTTTTAGCGCAACGAAGTCCGGTATCATAAATTGCATACAACACATCAGGAAGTGATTTATGATTGAATCATTGCAATGAAAGATTGAACAAATGTTAGCAGAACACTGAGTAGAATTGATCAGAACAACACAACTGATCTTGAGCTCTGGGTACTTAATCACGAAGAATGTTATCTAGTACTGAGACGTTCGTGATGGATTTGTACGCTTCTGATTCCAAGCGCACTGAAGACATTATTCCAGCTACAAGAAGTTGAACAGAATATTAACATCATGCATTAAATTAATGAAATATTTCCAATCCGGATATTTTTCTGTCTCAAAACACAGCAGCTGTTTATATCAGGTGGCCGAAATCTTTTGGAGTGGTCGACTGGAATCTCCCTTGTGAATCCTTGCTAAAAAAATATAATTAGGTAAGATGACGACTCCACTTTATCCAAAATCACATCGGTCAAAAGCACAAAACATTCAATTATAAGCAGGTAATTACTAGAATTTTACAATAGTCTAATGTTACCTAAATCTTTTACACAATAATGTACACACACACAAACACACATATACATATATATATATATGTGTGTGTATATATTGTATATATATATATATATATATATATATATATATATATATATATATAAATGTATTGTGTGCATATTTATATAAATGTTTATATACATGAGTATGTGTGTCTGTATATATATATATATATATATATATATATATATATATATATATATATGCGTGCGTGTGTGTATGCGCATGAGCGTATATGTGTATGTATATGTGCGTGTGCATATATATATGTGCGTATGTATATATGAGTGTATATATATATATATGTGTGCATGTGAGCATATATATATATATGTATATATATATATATATATATATATATATATATATATATATATATATATATGCGAGTGTGTGTGCATATATATATGGGTGTACATATGTATAGATAGATAATCTCTCTATTTATCTCAATATCTATCTATCTCTATATATATACATATGTACACACGCATATACACCCACACACATATATATGCTCACTCGCACCATATTTATATACACATACATATATGCATACACACATATATATTTCACACGCACATATGCATACACATATACACACGCACATAAACACACGCATATAAAATCAACCATTCGCACTTGCATGGAGTATTGCTGCCATATATGGTCAGGAGCCCCTTCTGTTTGCCTCGGGGTTCTTGATAAGATCCAGAGACGGATATGCAATGGAATTGGCCCTGATCTGGCATCTTGTCTGCAGTCGCTCTTTCACAGACGTGCCGTCGCCTCTCTCTGTCTTTTTTACAAATACTTTCATGGTAATTGCTCCGATGAACTGCTGTCGCTGAATCCCAGACTTCATGAATTTAATCGTCCTACGAGGCTGGCATACCGCTCTCACCCTTTCACTGTTGAAACTGTTAAATGTAGCCGTCTCTTCTACTCCAATAGCTTCATATCTCGCACCTCTCGCCTGTGGAACTCCATTCCCTTTTCCTGTTTCCCTGATAGCTATAATCTCCAACTATTCAAATGTAATGTCAATCGACATCCCCAGTTGCCTTGATCTATCCACCATCCTTCTCCACATCCTTTCCTCTATCACTCCTATCTGCTCTCGCTCCAAATCCCGTGTAACCCCTTGCGTGCTAGTGGCTTCCCGCCTTGCTTGAGGTGAAATGCTTAATATATATATATATATATATATATATACAGACACACTAATGTTTATACAAATTTATATATATACACAATATATATATAGAGATATCTATCTATCTAGATTGTTCTATTTCCACGTGTCCTGTTTAATGGATGTCACTTATCAGTTATCTCCTGTTAATTTTTCCCTCAGAAAGTTCTCCACTGCCTTAACCGGGTATTGAACTCACACTCTTTGGGTCCTGTCACTGGATCGAACCAACGCCTTTATCCTTGAGGAAACATGGCACAGTGTGAGTTCAATTTCCCCGTTAAGGCAGTGGAGGACTTTCAGAGGGAAAAATTAACAGGAGATATATGATAACTGACATCTATTAAACATGGCACGTGGAACTAGAACAGTCTACCCCAGTGTGCGAAATAAAGGTTTCAGTTCGACATTCCAACAACCTGAAGAAGGCCGGAGCGTACAACGGCCGAAACGATGTAATAAATATGGCGACAAAGATGAGGACAATAGTCCGAATAACGTAAATAATGTGGTTTATTTCTGTCTGTATTTGTAAATTTTATCTTTTGCTTAGATGTCTATATTGTTCTTGACAAGTTGTTTATTCTATTTTCTTTGAAAGAAAAGGCTACATTGTTTTGATGTGTTGTTGTATACTGTTGCTCTTTTACGTATTTTCCGGCAAAGTTTGGTTTGTGCTTTTGATGTTCCACATAGTTTTAAGAATTTTACTTCTTTTTTGTATTTCTACTGGTTCTCATAGTAGCTTGGTATATAATATATTACTCATTCATCCACTCATTCAAGTCCCAAAGACTCCAATGTGGTCTATAGGGTCACAGTTATCCAGACAGTAAACATTACTGCTGTTTTTTCTGCAACAAGTAGGGATTTACAGGATGACGTTGCTAGTACAAAAGTAAACTAGTTTTAAATACGGAGTTTTTGATTTTTGAGACTGGTTGACAACTAAGGTTGAATAGCTCAACCTGCCATAATTGTATTATAATATTATGCTATTATATATAGAAAAATATGAGGACAATAGAAGAACAATTTATGTATATGTACTGGATTAAGTTTATTCACTTTCATTGACTCTGTCACACATCGAGAAGGTCTGTATGAACGCCATCATTTTCGTGGCACAAAATGATGCGGCGCCATGTCCTGTGTGTGATATTTTACGAAGCTGTGCTTTGTTAATTCTTGCAAAGTCATTCCGAACAGTGTCCTTCAGTTGATGGGTATTCTGGTATCATTCACATGAAACTCTCACCTCGATATTACTACTCAGAGCGTTGAAATAGAAAATTACATAATGTAGGGGTAACCACACTATATATATATATATATATTAACTCTACACCTT
>OZ038483.1:30652565-30657565 GCA_964036315.1 Acanthosepion esculentum | reverse complement strand
AATAGGCTATCTAATCTCAAATACAGATTTCCACTCAGGCACATTTTCTGTTTGTTCAACAGTTTTTTTTTATGCCAACTCTGCTGACCAGACCACAACACGCGTGATCAGCAAGCTGAAATCACTCTTGCTCTCACAACCATCGACGCTAGGATTCCGTCTTTTCACTCACAAGACTTAGGTCAACCAACTATGGTCTTCAAGCACTTTCCAAAGGTACCGCACGTTGCGATCGCCAGACCGATAACATTAGGGAGTCACCTTCCTGACAAATCAGCCATATTGAGATTCGAACCCGGGTCATGGTCAGAAAGCGATCGTTTTAACCACTCAGCCACGTGTACCCATATACATACATTCGTACATATATGTATTCATATATAAATTAATACATACGTATAAGCATTCATGCTACTTATATACATATACACATCTATGTATACATACATACACGGATACAGAAATTCGCTCCTCATACATTTGTATATATTTTTCTAGGCTCTTTGACGAAGAGTACACGGTTAGGAATCAGGTCAAAAAAAATTAGTGCTGTAGTGAGGTTTTGGAACTGCTTTATGAGTTAAATATTTAAGTATTTCTTGCTGGTGTTTCAAGCAGAGGGATATACGTTAATGTCGAATACTGTTTTTCAAGATGGAATTTTAGGACACGTCTGTGTCCTTTTTCAAAGAGACGAGGAATAAAGAAAGAAGCGGGATTCACTCTTCCGATGAATGTTGTTGTTGTTGTTGGTTAAATGGCTTCCTGAGCAAATTATATACTCTGAATAAACTCAAATCCTTATTACATTCCTCAGTCTGTGATTTTATTTTGAAAATATATTTAAACACCCATCTGAGTCTTTCTTACCGGGTGCTGAATTATGACGCTCAAAAGCACTGAGGTCATTCCAACTTAAAATCTTTCCCTTTGTTCCTAAATTTACTCACATATATATATATATATATATATATATATATATATATATATATATATATATATATATTAAGAAAGAACAGTAAGATATATAATCCGCTGTTCTTATTGATATTTTTTATTTTTACTTTTACAAAACAGTGCTCAATGTAAATTTCCAGAACATAAATATTATAAATTAACTGAATTAAAATATGTTCTTTTGCTACACAGTAATAACTATGTTTCAAAAATGGAAGCTAAAAACTTCAAATTTAATTTTATAATTAAATTAAAATCATTAGTTCCATTTCATCTTCAAGCGAATATTGAAATAAGTACTTTGAAAGAGATGTCTGATTTCTGTATTTATTTATCCTAAAAGAACTTTGATGTTAATTGTACCGTTTTTTTAACTCATGGCTTGTGCAACCTATATAGGTTTTTATGTTTTCGGGATTTTCAATAGAAGAGATATTGCATTGGTATACTAATGATTCCGTGCGACATTTATTTTGTAGAGTACAATTATGAGGATTTCTACAGTTACATAATTTTTGTTTATCTACATCTGTTTTTATTTTTATTTTTCTATTGTTTAAAATATTTTGGTCTAAATGTTTATTTACGATATTAGCATTATGTTTCTTAATAATTTTTTCTAAGTTTTCAGTACAGCTGTAACTTAATTTTAGTGTATTTTTTATTGAAAATAGTACTTAGTTTACTTTCTCTAGGAAAGTGCTTGACTATTAATGCAAGGAATTTTGTCCTAATTTGTTCTTTGCCATTTGGTTGTATGGGGGTATATTCCAAATTATTTTTCTACGTCTATTTTTTCTATGCTTTCCATTTTCATTTTTTACATAAGTTAGTTTTGGGTTTTTGTAGCCACTATCTTTTAGAGCTTTATTATAGAAATTAATATGTTCATCGAATTTGCTGAATTTGTACTTATTCTTTTTCGGATAGATAATTAATTAATTAGAGACGGGGATGATTTGATTTAGGGTGTATATATAAAGGAGTGGTATTGGGTTTTTTATAAAGTGTGTATATATTTTTCTTTAAATCTAATTTTATATCAAGAAAGTTAATTTTTTTAATTTAGTGCTTACGTAAGTTCATGCTTTTAAATACTTTATATAATATCTTTCTAATTTTATCGATTTCAAAGTTAGTAGAGTTCTTTATCACCATAAATCCATCGTCTCTGTATAAACCAATGTCAGTTATATTAATTTTACGGTGCGCTGTAAGATTGTATAATCTAAAAAGACTCATGAGATCAGAAAACTAGTCTAGTGATCCCATTGTGATGTTGGATAAAAATTCATATGACCACTTTGACATCACAATGGGATCACTAGACTCAGAGAAATGAAATAGATATTTTTTGCCGTCATTGTCAAAAATTTTCCTTAAATAATATTTTAAAATAAAATTTAAAAAATGCGAGCTGGTAATATACATACTTATATTTGATATGAAAAAATAATTTTATAAAATTTAAGTAATTCTATTACATTTACTTGTTTTAAAAAGAAATATAGTCTATCAGTAATTAGGAGTGGAAATATTTTAAAATTGTAGTTAAATAAAACGTTTTCTAACCTAAACATCCAAAAAAAATCTTTAAGTATACAAGTAGGAAAAAATGCCGAAAGACTTTCTGCCGTTAATAAAAAAAAACCAGACAAATACACCCCTACCCTACCCTAAACTTAACCTCTTTTTCGAACGTAACTCATGATTGATACAACAATAGTTAATAAAAATGAACACGCTACCGTCCCTTGTCTGAATGACTGGATTTCTCTGTATCCTTGGAAACAGCGAATTATGAAATTCATGTGTGCGTTTAAAACTCAGTAAACTTAAAAATAAGTTATTGCAATATTCGCTTGAAGATGAAATGAAACTAATGCTTTTAAGTTAATAATAAAATTAAATTTGAAGATTTTAGCTTCCATTTTTGAAACATGGTTATCACTGTGTAGCGAAATAAAACGTATTTTAAATCAGTTAATTTATAATATATATATATATATATATATATATATATATATATATATATATATATATATATATATATTCAAATGTTATTTTTAATGGATATCCATATTTGAAATAGACGCCTTTTTTTGTAAACAGTGGTTATTATGTCTACCAGTCTGTGCATTCAAGAAAACTTAAACAAAATGTTTCTCTGTAATACACAGGTTATTTTTTTTTTTAAATGGCGCATTTATTTCAAACATGGATAGCCACTCAAAATTATGATTGAAGTAAAAAAATGCCAGATTAAAAATAAATCAATTAATTCTTTAGAAATTGCTTTGTTTTACATGTTGGATCCAAAATCAAGCAGATATAGGCTTTTGAGAAAATCTGAACCGGGTGACATGTATTCCGTAAAAGCATAAATAGAACCTTACGGAACTCTCATGTTCCCTGTGGCCGAGCGGTCTAAAGTACACCGAATCAGGTAGTAGTGGTTTCTCCTACAAAGTGAGTCGCAGGTTCGAACACTGATGGAGTACACATTTTCTTCATTAGATCTACATATTATAAGAAGCACACGTGGACCATCTTCTCTTTTAATTTTATATATATATATATATGCAATTAGATTAGTGTTTTTTTAGATATTAAACATTTTCTGGGATCGATAATTATACTCCTGTACGATTTGGACAATGTTGCTGTTACACCTGATATATATATATATATATATATATATATATATATATATATATATATATATATATATATATATACGATTTGGACAATGTTGCTGTTACACCTGATATATATATATATATATATATATATATATATATATATATATATATATATATATATATATATATATATATATATATCAGGTGTAACAGCAACATTGTCCAAATCGTACAACAGTATAATTATCGATCCCAGAAAATTTTTAATATCTAAAAAAACACTAATCTAATTGCTTTTTTTTCTTCAGATTTTCAGATTAGACGTTTGGCCATCTTGATACCATTTTCCGTAAGAATCACTGAAACACGCTTTGATTTATTCAGCTAAAAAGAGAACAGGTTAAGATTGTTTTGTGTCAGACCAACGGTGTTCCCAACTGCGCAATGCTGAGAGGAAAAAAGATCATTTAGGCCTTCAGCAATGGTATCAACATTCATATTCTGACATCCATCTTCAAAGTCAATTCAAGAAACATCAAGAGTACAGTGAATAAGTTTTAAAAAAGAGGGAACAGTAGAGAGGAAAACTGGATCAGGAAGTCACAACATGAAGAGGAATCATCATTTCAATTTAGAGCTACGGAGATCATTTGAAAAGTTCTAACTTAACTCATAAGACGTTTGGCACGTGAAAAAGGACTTTCCCCTATAAAATCCAAAGAGCAGAGAAAAAAGACTTGTAAATGAAATCGTACGTGAAAGGTGTGAGGAGAGAAGTTTAGTAGGTTAGAGGGCGAAGATAATTTTGAATAAGATGGAAAAAGATCCTGTAATAATAATAATTATAATATATATATATATATATATATATATATATATATATATATATATATATATATATATATATATATATATATATATATATATATAATAAAAATTGGTAGAAATGCAAAATGGCATTAAAAGTGTATCATCTTAACATCAACATGATTAGAGGAATAGAAAGGATTATTACAAAAATAACATAATATATCTATATTATTCATTGATATATATATATATATATATATATATATATATATATATATATATATATATATATATATATATTCATATCAATCCTTCATGAGCTTCCGATTCTTGGTTATTAATGATGAACATGTTATTATCGTTTATGGTCGATTTCATCATGATTCTTCTTTTAAGAGAGTAATTATATATTCTTATTGCCCAGAGTAGAGTCCAATAGTATTATGAAAACCTCGGAGAATTCCAGCAAGATATTTTAAATCATTTCTAGGATACAAAGGTTCAGATG
Source organism: Acanthosepion esculentum (assembly GCA_964036315.1). Classification (NCBI taxonomy): domain Eukaryota; kingdom Metazoa; phylum Mollusca; class Cephalopoda; order Sepiida; family Sepiidae; genus Acanthosepion; species Acanthosepion esculentum. The sequence continues at coordinate 30,652,648 of OZ038483.1, read as the reverse complement.
TTAATCTCACAATTGGGCAATTTTCCCTGCTACAACCGGTGTATATGACATCAAACCTAGAATAAAGATAACAATAAATGTGA
>OZ038483.1:30617565-30647565 GCA_964036315.1 Acanthosepion esculentum | reverse complement strand
AATTTAGCACATTTCTAACTGAAAATACCGCTGAAAGGTCGCCGTTTTAATACTGGTTCCGATATTCAGGGATAATCGCAGAAGGTCCTCAACTTGCTTACGGAAAACGACTTCCAGACTGGATTCCAAAAGTCGCAGAAACGCTTAAACCGCGGTACTGCTGAGCGAGGTGACAATTTCGAAGAAAACGCAGTTAAACTTTGGGAAATATATTAGATTTCTTTTAAATGAGTAGTCCGAGAATATATATATATATATATATATATATATATATATATATATATATATATATATATATATATATAGGCAACATATCTTCATTCAAGTATGTCTGATTGAATAATCTAGATATATTAAGTCTATTTATTTTATTTCAATCCTCTCAGATTCACGGATCCCTTTCATCAAATCTGATTAAGAAAGACGCCGTAGGTTTGGTTATTTCTTTTATTTTCCCAAGAACTTTCGATCTTATTCAAGATCATCTTCAGGAATGAATTGCTAAGTCAAAAATTAGTGTCATTGATTGTTGTGGATTTTTTGTAAATGAGCGTGCACGCATGCCGTGATAGACAATTTACGTTTAGGATGTCTAAATCATGCTTGAACACACACACACACACACACATATATATATGTGTGTGTGTGCGTGTGTGTGTGTGTATTATCAACTGGATAAATATAGGCAAATGTACGACCGAGCGTTCCTATACAAATATATATATATATATATATATATATATATATATTTTCAAATTTTTCTCAAATGAGCCTTTAAGAGTGAAAATAAGGTTGGAAATGAAAATTATATATTCTAATGTGAAGCGATGCTGTTGTAATCGAAACGAAAAAACGTTTGAAAATCAAGGGGCAACGTTATTTTTACCATGAAAGTCAATAAAGTGATTAATAATATTACATTAATATTAATATTAGTAAACTAAATGAGAGTCGTGATATCAATAATAATAAAAGATGCCGTGATAAAATAAAATTTATATTAAAGTTATAATAAAAATAACACGTATCAATAAAAACATAATAATACAAAATAAGATAAAATACAATAGAAACATATAAATATGTAAATAAGAAAAAGCAAACAAATAAAAAATAATAATTTAAATAAGTATTAATAAATAAGTAAATAAACACGTTGCTAATAGTATGACTAAAGTTAGGAGAAAAAGACAAAACATTAATAATAAAAAATTAGAGAGAAAATAAAATGAACATATTGAACTAATATTAACAATAGCTGTATAATAAAGGTAGCAAAAAGTAAAAAAAAATAATATTAATAAAATTAAATAATCTCAATACTAGTATTGAAAATAATCACTGCATTTGAAAATATAAGTTATTTACCGTTGGTTGTACAAATCGCAAGTATTGAACACACAGTGGGTCCGAACTTACGATCCAGATGTAAGTGATCTATCGAGAGAGAAATATGGCTGATGGCTTCTCCCGTCGTGGGTTCAACAACATGATCCTCCGCTGATGCTGTACTTGAGTTTGCGCCTTCAATGATATTTAAATCCTGCTTGATACGCACAAAGCATTCGACAGGGAGGACAAGACGCAGTAACCCATGTGAAGGCTACAGTGATTAGTGTTAAGATTTTCAATGCCTATCCTCTCAAAGGATTTACTCCCTTTTATGCACATTCTCCACTTGGCACGATCCTAAGATATATCGAAAAACATGAAGGTGGTGTAGTACATATACTTATCGTTCTGTCATCATCTTATCGCAGTTCAAGCATGTTGAGTCTTCATGATGAAAATGTTCAACGTATATATATATATATATATATATATATATATTATTACACACAGACACACACACACACACATATATATATATATATATATATATATATATATATATATATATATATATATTTAGAGCCAGTCCTTCTGCAATGCTGATTTCAATGTCTACACTATCTATCTATCTATCTATCTATCTCGGTTCTTGAATGGACTTTGAAGATGGAAGCCAGAGTATGAATGTTGGTACTATTACTCTTTTTCCTATCACCATTGCCTATTTGCGAGAGGCGCTTTGGTTAAAAAAACTAAAACAAAAAAAAATACTAAACAGTGTTTGTGTATGCATTCTCTGATATTATACTTTGATATGAATGTGTCTGTTTCATGCTAGCTGCAATCGTCAGGCAACTCTTGCTGTTGCCTGACGATTGCATCTAGCAGGAAACAGACTGTCGCCTCTAAGTGTTGACTTCTATGTTCACTTTTATATTTGCACACGCTCTATCTCTGATATTGAACACTTTATCCCATAAATATAGCACACTTTAAGACTATATTTCTTCACACACACACACATATATATATATATAGTCAAACCTAATGAGCCAGACAAACCTACCAAGGTTTCATTTAGGCAGATCGTCAGGCCAGCTGACCCTGACGATCTGCCTAAGTGAAACCTTGGTAGGTTTGTCTGGCTCATTAGGATTGACTAGGTTTGCTCTACGTTTGTATCGAGCTCTTTAGTTAGTTGTTTACTCGTATCGGGGTTTTTTCTTTGGGCCTTGAACCTGTATCTGTGCGATTATTTCCGAAGGACTTTCGTGTTCCTGGCTCTTTCTTTTTTAAAACCTTTTTTTCCCTTCGAGATTGATTTGGCTATTGTTAAATCAAGAATTCGAAGGTTTTTCGACACGAGTATAGTTACCTATATATATATATATATATATATATATATATATATATATATATATATATATATATAGAGAGAGAGAGAGAGAGAGAGAGAGAGAGAGAGAGAGATTTCATTAAAAACGACTGACAAGATGCTTTTATTTAGTTTTTTATATAATTTCTCGTGCGATGTAATAAAGTTTTTCTTTTCAGAGGATAAATTATATAAAAATTATAAAAATTATATAAAAATAATGGAAGCCTTACTAATAAAAATAAACAAACCAAACAAAAATTATAAAAATTATATAAAAATAATGGAAGCCTTATTAATAAAAATAAACAAACCAACACTTAATAATATTAACTTTGAACATGGACATAATATCTTGACCGTGTTTTGAAACAAAAAAAAAATGAATCACTTTATAAAACATACACATAGCAAACTATTTCTAATTCTAACAGTTGAAATATAATCCTTGAAAATGGCTAAATGTATAGCCGAAAGCGCTCGGATAAAAAGAACATTCGGACAATTTTTATATAATTTATCTTCTGAAAAGAAAAACTTTATTAGATCGCACGAGAAATTATATAAAAAAACTAAATAAAAGCACCTTGTCAGTCGTTTTTAATGAAATGTGCTTGAAAGAAGGATTGCTGCCTAAATACACAAATATATATATATATATATATATATATATATATATATATATATATACATATATATATATATATATATATATATATATATATATATATATCACAATATAATACCACAGACTATATATATATATATATATATATATATATATATATATATATATATAACTCAATATATTTTATGAAGAACAGATGTAAACGAAAAATGGTTAAAAGTTAACCTAAATTGCTATCGGTAGTTCGATAGCTATGTTGAAGCACAAACAGTGTAGCAGAATTCTTTAACGCCGAGTCCAAATATTTATCTTTGCCTGCATTAGAGTTAAGTTTGAAATAGAGAGAACTGTCCCAGACATTGACAAGCATAATTTCGGAAGACAATCGGCATCTACGAGTCCTACAAAAGAAGAAAGCCTGCTGGAAACTTGCCATCAATCTCCAGGGAGATCTATTCGGCAAGCGGCTTGTGAAATAGTCATTTGCAGATCAAGTGTCTATCACTTTCTGAAGCGAGCTCATTGTAGAGGTTTAATTCAAACATTATTCTATACTCTCAACGAATCCCCGTGATGTGAGTGTCTATCGTAATGAAAATCTGCCAAATTTCTTTATTGTGTGAATAGGTGACAATGAATACCTATTGTGCTCACCAGACCTCACACAACTGGGATTTTATTATGGGGCCTACTCAACCATTACATTTATTGTGCAAAATCTACGAAATAAAACTATTATTGAAAAAGAATGCACGTAAATACGAAATGAATTGATTCATGGTGCTTGCAATTCCAATGTTTCTCTGTTTAACGGCTCTCATTTCGACCACTTGCAACAATTCAAAGTGATTCTATATTTTTCTTTAATTTGAATTATAAAGCACTTAAAGGGTGGTGGTCTTGCCTTTGAAATAAAGCCCATAATTAGTCGATAGTAACGCTTTAAAATGTAACATAAAGGATAGACAATCACTAGCTCTTGAAAGGTTTTCAGAATATCAAAGATTACAGAAGAATGCTATATGTATATTAAGCAATAAAAATTGTGTGATCACATTGGGTAAACACATTTCATTAAGACTAATAAATATGTGAGGATATATATTTTACGTTTTGGATGATTAAAAATAGCAGGCATTGGATGCATATGATTATAATATGAGCTTGTTTAAACACATCTCCTTAACAATAAAAGGAAAGAGTGTAGATAAGATTTAATTTTAGGATACCTAACAATAGTAAGCATTGGATACATATGATTATAATATAAGGTTGTTTAAACACATTTCCTTAACAATAAAAGGAAAGAGTGTAGATAAGATTTAATTTTAGGATACCTAACAATAGTAAGCATTGGATACATATGATTATAATATAAGGTTGTTTAAACACATTTCCTTAACAATAAAAGGAAAGAGTGTAGATAAGATTTAATTTTAGGATACCTAACAATAGTAAGCATTGGATACATATGATTATAATATAAGGTTGTTTAAACACATCTCCTTAACAATAAAAGGAAAGAGTGTAGATAAGATTTAATTTTAGGATACCTAACAATAGTAAGCATTGTATGCATATGATTATAATATGAGCTTGTTTAAACACATCTCCTTAACAATAAAAGGAAAGAGTGTAGATAAGATTTAATTTTAGGATACCTAACAATAGTAAGCATTGGATACATATGATTATAATATAAGGTTGTTTAAACACTTTTCCTTAACAATAAAAGCAAAGAGTGTAGATAAGATTTAATTTTAGGATACCTAACAATAGTTAGCATTGGATACATATGATTATAATATAAGGTTGTTTAAACACATTTCCTTAACAATAAAAGGAAAGAGTGTAGATAAGATTTAATTCTAGGATACCTAACAATAGTAAGCATTGGATACATATGATTATAATATAAGGTTGTTTAAACACATCTCCTTAACAATAAAAGGAAAGAGTGTAGATAAGATTTAATTTTAGGATACCTAACAATAGTAAGCATTGGATGCATATGATTATAATATGAGCTTGTTTAAACACATCTCCTTAACAATAAAAGGAAAGAGTGTAGATAAGATTTAATTTTAGGATACCTAACAATAGTAAGCATTGAATACATATGATTATAATATAAGGTTGTTTAAACACATCTCCTTAAAAATAATAAGTGTGTGGATAATTTTTAATTTTCGGATGCCTAAAATAGTAAGCATTCTAAATTGGTGGTTATAATATGAGTTTCGCTAAGAGATTTTTCGCAAGAATAATAGCGTAGTCTATAGGCATTCGTCCGTAGTCGGGATCATCGAGCCAATGTAAACGATCCTTTCTTTAGCTGTACAGTATGTGCTAAGCAAGGGCTACGTACAGTTTTGAATTCAGAGTTACTTTGTCCTAGAAAGGTTGCCTCTCAAGGCTATAGAACCCAGTCCTTCCTGCTATTTACCCATAGATGGGAGAAGAAAAGGATTGATACGTTTCCCAAAGGTATTAATACCTTAGTGAATGTAATGGAGCCGACTAGAATTCAAATTCGGCTCTCCGATTCCTGATTACGAACCGCATACTATACAGAAAGAATTGTTCGCATTGGCTTGATAATCCCAACTACAGTCGACCTGGATGGATGGATAGATGGATGTAGGCATTGAATGGGCATTTAGTGTAGCGTTTACTGACTCGAAATGGGAAATCGGCGGTCCGGTTTCCGATTTCGGCCAAGTGTGTTACATTTACTTTCGCACGAATATCCTTGGGAAGGTGTGAATTAATTTCCTCTCTTCTACTCTACCCTATACCAAGGCTGACTAGGATTACTTAACTAAAGACTGCAACCAATCTAGCAGCTATAAAATTCTAAAGAGTTATGTGCTCCGTCATGCCATTTTGCCCTAGACTCACTACTGTTGTAATAGCTTCAGTACATTTGATATCCCTACGACAATGAAGTATGCCTTAATTTGGGGATGCTTCAAAATTAAAAGTGTTCATTAAAAACTGAAAAGAAAACCTGAACAATGTTTGAGTACAATGCCACAAGACATGAGAAAACATCAGCATCAAGAGTAACTACTTATTACACCGTAAGTTCTATGCTAACAGTTTCTTCTCTTGCACTTCTCACTCGTGTAAATATCTTCCGGCTTCTTGCTTTCCAATCAACTTTGATCTTCAGAAATTTTGATGCAATGTAATCCCTATGTTCTGCCTTCTTAATTCCTGTTCGTTTATTGTTCTCACTCCTTAATAATGTTTTTCTTATATTGTCTCACACTCAGTAGCCCCTTGCGTCTTAGTGGCTTTGTTGCCTTGCTTGGCGTAAGATGATTAAAACAGTTTGCAAGAGTCATCGATGATATTCTACAATGAGTCAACCATAAGTCGTATAACTATCTATCTATAGTTCTTTGCACCCCGGTTATTGCTGCAATATTTTGAATGGAGCTGTCCCAAACCTCACATTCCAGCCTTGATGGAATTCAAAAGCGTTTACGCGGCCTTGTGGGTGATGTATTATTTTCAACACTAGAACGCCTTTCCCAGAGGTAAAACGTTACCAGCGTATTATTATTTAATGGCAAATATTCAATTGAGCTACATTTTTAGTAACACCAATGTCGACCTTTACATCTAGGACCCAGCATGTTACATACACATGGTCGACTCATTCTCTTTACTTTTTAATCCATTGGTAAAGAAGAGATAACGTCTTCCCTAGAACTCTTACTTTGTGGAACAGTCCCAAGCGGATGCTTCTTCAATTGCTACGATCTTAACCTCTTCAAGTCTAAGGTCAACCGTTATTCATGCTTCATATCTTCCTCATGTGCACCTTTTACTTCCTCCTCTTACTCCCTGACAGTAACATCATTTAATAGCGTTCTATAGAGACTAGCATAAGGTGAACAATAATATAGAAAGGGCCATACTATACAAACCCTTCTTTCTCTCTGACTCACTTTTCGTCTCTGTGTGAATAACTCCTTCAGTCAGTTATGTACCATGCGTGATACACGCTTAGGCGATCATGTACCTTTCGATACATGACTGACGAGGCAGATTTTTTCCAGTAGTAAGTCTACCCGGTCTTTCTGCGGTAGACCCGTTGCCTACCCAAGGCAACTGATCTACCCGGTCTGTCCTGCTATTTACCCATAGAAGAAGAGGAGGGGAGAAAAAGAGGATTAATACTTTTACAAAGGGTATCAGCACGTAAGTGAATGCAATGGATTCGACTGGAATTCGAACTCGGCTCTCCGATTCCTCAATCTAAGCCGCTATCCATTACTCCACCCTGCTTCCTCTCTATAACTCGTAAGGAGTTATAGAGAGGAAGCAGGGTGGAGTAAAATCCATAAAATCGTCTTCTTCGCGATCTTTCTCTGATTTTCCTTGGACTAATCTGTGAATTGGTATTTTTTATCACTTCACTTGAAACTGAATCAAACACTTTTCAACAACATACAGCGAATTATTTTCACTAAAAAAAAAACAGTATTTACTGCGTATATATCAATGTCAACAAATTTAGTATAGGAAAAAAGAAAATTCAACACCGCAAATTCCTGCAAAACCAAAACATTAACCTGAAAACGCGAATCATCTTAAATAGCCTCTCGTCGAAACAAGACTTTCATATGGATGCCATGCACGACGCCAGACCTGTTAATAATATCTAGACTGTCAGCTGTATACAACCGCTTCCTAAGATGAATAGTTAAAAAAGGGCTTTGAACAAGTGAAGCCTAAGGGTCTTGGCAAAGATCATTCTTTTTTGAGCATTGCGAACTGGTGATACAGAAGTGCAAAGAACTGTACCAAATAACAGAAACCGCATTGCTTGAGGACTTCCAACAGGTCAACAACTAAAATAGATAACAGATGAAACTCAAAGAAAAATAATGACATAATCAAGATGTTGACATTTCACATTACATCAAACAAAAATATAAGGAAGGAAATACCTATCAGTACTGGAAAGAGCGATAACAGCTACTGGACTTGGAAAAAAAAAACTTTCCTGAAAAATTGGTTTTAAGAGAAAAGTTTTATAAATTTCAACCGAAAGCAGTACTAGGTGTTCGGTCAATAAATGCCAAAAGTTTTCTTGGGGGGAAACGGCTAATATTGCCAGTACCTTTTGTACTTGTTTATATTATTTTTATTGTATTTTATATTGCTGTATTTTTTAACCATCTTTCATTCTCCTCTCTTGCTATTTCTACTGTTTGTGTTGTCTTCATTCTTCGTGTCCTGCTCCCTGTTATAATTTTTCCCTCCAGTCTCTCCGATGAGAACAAAGTAGTCAAAATTCAAAGGCTAATTTTTTTTCTGGATGTGTTTCAAATCTTTTGAAAAGAATAGCTTCCTTCATGAAAGCGCCTTTTGATATGTCTCCTATTCTTATTCCCGTTCCTTTTTGCTTCAAGCCGCTTTTCTTATCTTCTGCCTAACAATCTTTTTTTTTCTTTTTACTCCCAACCTATTGATGCACAACACTCTTACTCCCTACCTGGCTTACGTCCAACTTCTTCTATGTGCTACATTTCTTCAAGACGTTGGCGATCATGGCTCTCCACAATTTCCTGTCTTTTGTAGCTCTTAATAATTTTTGATTTATTGTTATCTCTCCTAAACCATGTTCCGACATCCATTTACACAAGCTCTCTAGGTACAGCCTTGTGCCAACTAATTGAAACAAAGGGTATAATTACGTTATTATTTACTTTATTCGCACTTTTCCAATGAAACATGACCCAGGGCACATGTTAGTACTCCAGATGTCCATTTCACGAATCCTTGAAGATTGACGACAGATTCTCGAATGGATTTAAATCAGGAGAGTTTTTCGGGCCAGTACGTTGATTTGTTCATAGGTAAGTCATGCCAGTGTGTTCGTGAAGCGTTATAATTCCTTGGAGTAACGTCCACCGCAGACAATGGCCGTAGAACAACTAATCGATAGTCGAGACAATAGTGTCTGGGCGTGATAAAAATATGATGCAATCACGGATGACTCAATATTTTCCAAGGCCAAACAAATTTCATCATAGAGCCGGGAAATAGATTCAGATTACTGAAGACCACTCCAAGTGACCTAATATGAGGAAAAATAGAAATCGATTACATCCTGTCATTTCAGTGGGTCTAAAACTGACCGTATGGTGAAAGAACGGCACCTAAAACGGATGTTTCAATTAATTTGCACACGGGTGTATGTTATCCATTGTTTAACTCTGTTGCTCTTGCCTTCAGTCTGTGCTGTGAGTATCAACTTTTCTAAGCCGCCTTTCTCCATTATGTCCCCTAGAAACTTCAACAAGTATAATTGTCCTTTTTGTTTCCATTTTCTCTAAAACTTCGTCTTTGCTCGCATGTTCGGTCCATGAGCTATCACGCTGAAACAGTAGTTCTCCTACGATTACCGAAGTTAAGCAACATCAAGCCTGGCCAGTATCTAGATGGGTGACAGCTTAGGAATATCAAGAGCTCTAAACATTCTCTCCTAATCTGTCTCTCTCACTATCTAAATCCGTTTATACATACCAACCTTCCTAATTTTCATCTTTCACTTAGATTCCTAATACAATGGTGAGGCCTTAATAATGGGGTGGGGGACAAATATTTTTAAATATGCAATAAATTGGGGATCTTAACATAAAGATAGTCGGAAAACTATTTAAAGCATGAAAAATTTCGAGAAGAAATAAACGTCGTGGTCTTAATGCAATCGGGATCGGAAAGTTTCCACAAAAATAATAAACGCCCCCAATTTTATTAAACCCGAAAAATAGGCATCTGAATTTTATCATTATTTACATGCGGTCTATTTCCCTCATGTTTGTTGTTGCTATTACATCGTTTCGGTCGTTGTGCTCTCTGATCATCATCAGGTGTATGTCAATCCGGGTAACCTACAGGGAATTCCAGAATTAAACCTTTGTTTAATCTATGGGCTTAGTTTGTTCTCCTTCCATTGGCCATGTCAAGGAATATCTGCTAGTTCTTATTTTAGAACAGCTCAGTTATTGTTTGCCCCTTTTTCACAGAATGCAGTCCTCGGTATGACAATAAACTGCATCCGGCAGCAACGGCGACGATCGGGAGATTAAAGGTTTTGAGGAGTGTGGAACCCCCTAATAATTGCTGTTGTTCCCAGGTCCTGAGCCGGGGTGGTAGCATCTGTTAGGGTCTCAGCTATGGGTAAATAGTGAGACCACAAACTAAAAAAAAACACTATGAAAATATAAAAATACATTTTTATATGATAAACATGTACAATAATATAACAATACATATTTATAAAAAAAATTAGCAACAATATATATTTGTAAAAAATTAGCAACAATACAAATTCATTTAAAAAATTACCAACAAATCATATATATATATAAAGTTATCAAAAATACATATTTATAAAAAAAATTATCAACAATACATATTTGTGAAAAATTAGCAACAATACAAATTTATTTAAAAAATTACCAACAAAACATATATATATATATATATATATAAAGGTATCAACAATACATATTTATAAAAAAATTGCCAACAATACATGTTTGTAAAAAATTAGCAACAATACAAATTTATTTTAAAAATTACCAACAAAACATATATATATATAAAAAGTTATCAATAATATATATTTATAAAAAAATTTCCAACAATACATATTTGTTAAAAATTAGCAACAATTCAATTTTATTTTTTAAAATTACCAACAAAACATATATATATATAAAGTTATCAACAATACGTATTTATAAAAAAATTACCAACAATACATTTATAATAGAATTAGCTACAATACATTTTATAGTAAAAATGACCAACAATACAATTTATATGGAGTTGAAGGCATATAATTGCGTTCAAAATATTTAGATTTCGACATTAAATAACCCATAGAGGTTGATATGCCGCTAAACAAAATTAACCAATCAACAATACATATTTAAATCGAAAACACCAACAATACATTTTATCTGTAGTTGAAGCCATAAAATTGTGTTCAAAATATTTAAATTTTGGCATTAAATAACCCATAGAGATTGATATGCCGCTAAACGAAATCAACCAACTAAATCCACTGAGTTCGTGTACACATTACCCAGCATGGGGATTGAACTCAGAATTATTCTGTTATCAAAATTTAAAAAGAAAAATTTGGTTTTGTGAATTTGGTAGCAATATATTGATGGACGTAATAATTGTAGATTACGAGGATATCTAGGGTAGATAATGAATATACCTAGTGTTAGGGGTAAGCATCCCCTGGGGAGTTTGTTCCACAAAGCAGCTGATTGAAATGAAGTTGATTCTTACCAGATGAATACTGCCATATGACGTTAAAACACCGAGTCTCGTACGAAGTTAGCAACATCGAGCCTAGTCAGTACATAATTGGCTAACTGTGTGGAAATACCAGGAGCTGCAAGATTGCATGTGCGGGTGGTGTAATAAATAACGGCTCGGAATTCTTAATGAGAGACCCGAGTTCCAATACCAGTTAGGCTCTTTATATTTACTTACGCACAAATACCCTTTGGAAAGATATGAAACCACCTCCACTCCTTCCAGTTAATTAAAAAAAATTGAAATCACCCCATGCAAGGCAGTAAAGCCACTAAAGCACAGGGGTTACTTGGTGTGAAAGAATTAGAAATCAGAAGCGTTATTGCGGAGCGAGAACAATAGAAGAGTAAACATGAAGACAGTAGATAACGATTGACATTGTATTTAAAATTTTTAAAGATTAAAGCTGTCTGGAAAGCATAAAACCGGAAGAGAATCCCAAAAGCAAAAAGTACGAGAAAAAAACTGTTAACATAGAAGTTACGTTTACATCTAGCCGACTCTGCTGTAAATTGATGAGACCTTTTTGCTAATCTAGTGCGCCACTTAAATTCATAAAGTCTAAATACCTCAGAAGAGAGCTTATCCGAACAATTGCCATGAAAGTATTTATAGAAAAGACACAGGGAAGCAACTTCATGATCCATTCTTTGCCCCAGTTAATAACTGACTGTACATCTTTTTTTAGATCAGCCGCCATTTTGACATTTATCGAACTTATCAGACTTACTATTGAGACAAAGATAAATGGTTTTGTCATCAGCACAGATACAAAGTTGATAGCTGACGCCATCAAGAAGGTCATTGATGAAAACTAAATAGGACAAAGGATAGAATCATAGAGGACACCTGCATTAGTACAAAATAATCCAAAAGAGTGGCCGTTCAGGAGAATTTTCATTTTGAGATTTGACAAGAGATACTGAATCAGTTTACTTATGGGTTAATTCGTAAGACCTGTATCACTAAATCACTACTTTCTAAAAAAAAGAAAATTATTTAAAATTTAAAAATATTTACTAACTTTAAATAACCTTCACCGGTTTGATGAAGCATAGAAACTTAATGAAATTCCAGTATAGATATGACAGGAATATTCCATTATGCGGTTTGTTTCCCCCCATCATTTTCGCTCTTTGTATTAAACATTTTTTCGATGTCTTTTTTTTTCTTCTTTTCCAAAAAGCGAAAATAGATTTGAAAAAAAAGAAAAAAAAAAAATCTCAAACAGCTGATCGGGTAGCAGCCATTTTTTCAGGCTGTCTTAAAATAAGAGATACCTCCCACCCATAAAAAATAGAAAGGATCAAAAAATTTAGAAAAAAAAGGAGTTTAGTTAGACTGACGCAGATGGTATTTGTGAAATTGTTGGCCAGTAATTTTTTAACTTAAGCCGAATGATATAAACCCCGCTAACAGACAATATCACGTGATTACTGAGATGAAACTCGCTTTTGTGCGTGTTTCCAGTTAACACGATCCATACCAAAATCAAACAAGTTATTACAAATCAAATTGCTTTTCAAGACAGCCAAAGAATTCTCTTTGTTATAAATTATGGATGACCAATGCGGAAAATATTTTAATAAAGATTTGGATAGAATTTGAAATAGCTGATGACAGAGAAAGGCTCAGAAGAATTTAGACATATAAAATGGTGGTAATATTTTCCTTCGCTAACATTATTTCTCTTTTATTTTTTTATTTTTCTTTCACTGCTGGATTCAGCAAAGAATATATATCTTCACTGGAAAATAGATATTAGTCATAGTAATAAGATATGCAGATGACACAGTGCTGATAGCAGATACAGAAAGGAAACAATAAGAAATCCAATAGAAGGTAGTGAAGGAAAGGGAGAATAAAGGATTAAACCTCAATTGCAAGAAGACAGAAAAAACGAGTGTTAGCAAAAGGGACAAGCCAACATGTGAATTACAAATTGGGGATATCAAAATCAAACAAGTACAAAAATGTAAATATCTGGGAAGTGCTTTGTCAGAGGACGGAAAATGCGACACCGAAATCCAAAGGTGCATTCGGATAGACAAAGGTGCCTTCCATAAGCTAAGCAATGTACTGAGAAACAGAAAAAACTTCGTTAGAAACAAAGAAATGAGTACTGAATTGTTACGTGATATTCCTTCCTATATGGCAGTTGATGATGAACAATCTCCTGAAAGATGAAGAAGAAACTTGGAGCCACAGAAATGTGTGAAACGACGATGTTTTAGAGAAAATGAAAACTTATGCTTAGCATAAAAAGAGAAACTCTTGAAATTTTTAGCGCACATAATGAGGAAAGAGAGCTTGGAGAATCTGATACTCACAGGACAGATTGAAGGTAAAAGAGACAGAGGAAAACTACGCATAATATACTTGGTGAGCATGAGTAAATGGATGGCCGAACAAGGTTTAGGAGAAATAACATAATGTAGAGAGAGCTGAAAAGGAGAGGAATTTGATTGTCTACGTCCTGAGTGGACACAGCACATAGAGAAAAATAAATAAATTTGGACGGAAAAAGCATCACCGGGAAAGAGGAAAAGAAACAAAATTCCCAGGCTGTAACAAATAGTGTGAGATATATATATACTCTCATGGATAACATGAAAGCCACGCATCTAAAATGCCAGGTTGTTGAGTTGACGCATACACACGCGTACACGAAAAGACTGACCCACCTTTCTCTCTCTACAACCGACGCTTTTCATCCAAATAATTATTGTTTTAAAATTACGCTTACTTATTAGCAAGCGTAGCTCTGTGTATAAGACAAGAAGTATACAGTGCGTTTGCTATTAGCGCCATAATATTTTAGCTAACACTAGTCATTCTCAAGTTTGAGGCTTATTTCATCCTTATAATATACCAGCAACGAGCATTAGAAATGACAGTGATTTTTCGTCAGTTGAGCTGGATAACTTCAAGTTGCGGTAGATTGAATTTTAAGGATTATGAAGGTTATTTAATGCCAAAATATTTTTAGATTTTAGACATAATTCTTTTTTTATGAGTGAATATTATATAACAATATTTTACTTATAACAATGATTTTCAGATACGTATTTAACCCATAGCTGGGTGAGAAGAGATGGATGCCTACCTAATTAATCCATAGCTATGGGAGTGGAGAATAACTGGATTCATACCTAAGGGAATTTGCGTGTAAGGGAATATAACGAACTCGGTTCTACGATTAACAATTCCGAACCATTATCCGTCCCACAACTCGCCCATCCAAGTTTACAGCACCTGGTATTCCAAAGCTGTCACCTATTTAGAAACTAATCCGGATCGACGTTGCTTAACTTTGGTGATCGTTCGAGAACCGGTGTTTCAACGTGATATAGCCGAAATCGTTGAGGAAAAGTAAGGAAGAAAGAGAGGATAAGACAAAAGTGGAGAGAGAGAGAGAGAGAGAGAGAGAGAGTGTGTGTGTGTGTGTGTGAGTGTGTGTGTGTGTGTGTGTGTGTGTGTGTGTGAAGTATGATTTTCTCAATGTGATATGGCCATAAACAAAGATGGATGGCGGGAGTGGTGATGGCAATTGTAAGGTCGTTCTTTGGGAGGGTATATTAAGGTGATGTTTACATGCGTAATGTTATTCTGTTATTTTTCGTTTTAACCCAAAGGTAAATATATATATATGTGATATGAAACTCTAAACAAATCAGAGTTTCGCTTCATACTTAAAATATTCTTCAATTTTTGGAATAATTTCAGCCTTTTCATGCTTATAAGCTTTGTACTACTACTACTACTACTAATAATAATAATAATAATAATTGTTCCTACGAGTACAACCAACTCCTTCCGAAGGGTTTTTTTTTTTAAATAATAATTTCAGGCTATTATTTTTTTAGTGGCAGTGTATTTGGCTTAGATCCTTTGCGGCTGATTTTGGTGTCAGCTGATAGACAAAATAGGGATAGCGATTTTGACTGGCTTAGCCGAACGTGGGAATGTTAGAGTTAGAAAGTGTTTTCGAGGAGTTAAGTTTTACGCGTCGACAAATACAGACGTGTTAATTTCCTTTGCAGGGGAACTTGCTCCCCAGTGGAGGTGATAGAGCGACACCACTGTCTAGTTAAAAATGCACACGTCGACGTGTTTAAAAAAAATAGTAATTTTAATATTCCTTTTGTTGAAGTTTTCATTTTACCTCTCAAACTAAAAAAAAGTATCTAGCAATCATTTGGCCGAGAGATAAGAAGACAACTTTATTATGATCGCCTCAAAACCGCCAAGAAAGACCTCTCCAGCACGAAGGGGCTATACAACACTTTGTGTATGTAAAATAGGTGATTTTTTTTAATTGCTCAATAGAAAATGACATGATAACATTTTTGACCTTAGGTCTCTGGTCGGGACCCGGAAAGAAATGAATACATACCAGAAATCAAAGGAAATAATAATAATAATAATAATAATAATAATAATAATAATAATAATAATAATAATAAATACAAAAGCAGAAGGTGCTTTCTTATTGCATGGCAGTTCCTGCAGACAGTAACGTGTCTTTGAAGATTTTCAAAGGATCTTGAAGTGTAAATCTCAAAAATATAGCACACGAGGAGATCAATAATTTCCGTTGCAGTTCGAGACCCCAGATTGATTGGAAACGGTCCCGATAGACTCTCGTTGTTTTTCAGACTCTTTCCAAACGAAAAGGGGCTGTAAGCACGTTCATCTGCGTTTCACAGATTAATAGCCAACATCCTACTCGCTTTACAATCCCGTTGAAAAGCAGCTAAATTATTACAAATATGCAAAATGTTACCCAATTATCTAAACGAGAAGTTGACTAAGAATTTCGTCAAAAATGCTTTCTTCCAGACCATTTTACTTTAGCGTCCCTTATTCTTATTACTAAAAACATTCTAATCTCAAACGAAATGATATGCGTGGGTTGTGTAGAGAAGACTGGAAGAGAGTGACGTCGCCACTGATAATACCATCATAAAAAAGGCTAAGATATTAAGACTAAGATACACAAAGCAAAATAGTAAAATTGGCCCGTAAGAATATAAAAAAGAAACTCAGTATAATCATAAGCGAACAGGACAGTATGTCAGATGAAATAAAAACGTAGGCATGATTGGGTGAGAGTGGTGATCCAATGGGAATAAAGTGACTGTGTTGTGATCGTGTAAGACGATTGTCAAACTAGAAACTGTTCTAACGAATACAAGTATCAGGTCATCCTATAAGTTCTGCCCGAATTTTGAATAAGGAAAACAAGTGACCAAATGTTACATTTAATTACAGATTCAATCAACAATGTATTTTCCCTGATTATCTATGATTCCTTCCATCTATTAACAAGCTTACTAATTCCATTACTGTAAAATTCTTTTGGCTTTGATTCGAAGAACTCACAAACGTCAGTTTTAACCTCTTCCTGTGTTACAAAAGCTGTTTCTTCCAAATGATTCTGTAAGCTACGAAACAAATGGTAGTCTGAAGGAACAAGGTCGGGAGAATAAGGTGGATGAGGAATTTTATCCCAACCAAGTTCTTCGATCTTTTGTGACGTGTTTCTTGCTGTGTGTGGTCGCGCATTGTCCTGATGAAACATCACCCGTTTTCGATTCACTAGAGCAGTTCTTTTTTTCCTCAAAGCTTGGTTCAAACGCTCTAATTGCTGACAGTATATTTGAGCATTAATTGTTGCATTAGTTGGTAAGAATTCCAAGTGGATTATTCCTTGGTAATCCCACCAGATTGAAAGAAGAACCTTTTGCCCATGAAGTTCCCTTCTCGGCTGTGGCTGGGGTGCTTCCCCTTTACCAAGCCACTGTCTACGACGCTTAACATTTCGATAAAAGATCCATTTTCGTCGCCAGTCACAAGTCTATCCAAAAAAGGTGAAACAAGTTGGTGAGAATGGAGAGAAGAGCAGATGTCAACTCAGGATTTGAGGTTGTTTTCAGACAATTCATGAGGCACCCATTTTCCAAGTTTAGGAACTTTTCCAAGTTGTTGAAGATGACGATGAACAGTTGTATGGTTTTAACTGAGAACCACTGCCAATTTCTCAACTGATAAAGCAGGATTTTCTTCAAGGGCTGCTTCAAGAAGCTTTTCATCAAATTCAACTGGACGTCCGGTTCGATCTTCATCTTCAAGGGTGAAATCTCCACCTCTGAATTTTGCAAACCATCTTCTGCAAGTTCTTTCATTCACACATTCCTCTCCATAAACTGAGTGAATGTTTCTAGCCGCTTCGGCTGCTGAGTTTCCTTTCTAGAACTCATAAAGCATTATGTGCCTCAAATGATTCTTGGGTACTTCCATGTTAGCAGGGTTTTAATCAAACAAAATTTAATTTTATTGTTCTCTGAAATGAGATTTGATCAGTTTAAATGCATCTAAACAAAAAAATAATGTTCAGCTTCATTAGACATTATAAAATACTCTTTACATTTCGTTCATTTTAACAAATTGTTAAAATTCGGACAGAACTTATGGGATGACCTAATATACTCTGTTAAACATCGAAATTCAAACGGAGCACATATTTCAATGTGAGAAAAACGGATTTACTCATTCCTAAAAGGGGGGGAGTAATCGGTATCATATTTGATGTCACTTCTTAAATACAAAACAGAAAGAAAATGAGACGAATGAAAAAATGAACATTTAAATTATTAAAACCAGCTCAAATATTGAGAAAGATGCTAGAATAACAAGGGGATTACTTTCTGCTTGCTTGCTTTAGTGAAATTCGCCAGTTACTACGGCTGTGTGTAGCAACGAATGCTGGGCAATCTCCTCAAAGATGAAGAAGAGACTTGAAGCAACAGAAATGTGTTTCTACAGAAGGATGCTGAGGATACCATAGGCCAAACATGTGAGCGACGACGAGGTTTTGGGGAAAATGGAAACATAAAGGAAACTTATCTATAACATCAGGAAGCGGCAGTTGAAATTTCCGGGGCACGTAATGAGGAAAGAGGGCTTGGAAAACCTGATACTCATAGGGCAGATTGAGTGAAAGAAGGACTAGGAAAATAGCGCGAAACATACTTGATGAACTTGAGTAAACGGATGGTAGAACAGGATTCGGCAGAAATAAAAACAAACGAAACTTATTAAGGGCTACAAGAGACAGGAAGATGTGGAGGGCTATGATCGGCAAATTACAGAATGATTTTGTAATGCCCGGTTGTAGGAGAGACTTTGTAAATCACAGATACAATAATAGTAAATCCTTCGAACAACACTCCGCCAGAAGCCGCGCTAATTCCTATATATATATATATATTTTTTCCTTTACCCGTCAAGTGATCTAATTATTCCAAAATGATGTCGACTCTGCTTGCTCTCTGGCGAACCGTGTTCAAACCCAAGTGACGGCACTCTTTTTTATTCCTATATGACACCTACCCTTTGAGATGACTTCCTCTGGGGTCTACATTTCTTCAAATTCGGTTCTATTCCTTTGTGACAAAAGACTACAGCTGTGAATGTTCAAGATTTACTAAATAATGTTTAATAATTTGTCAAATAGTCAACCTCATTGTACGTACAAACCACATTTCTCGGACATTCAGGCCGGTAAATGTTATTTAATACTGATTATTATTTTTTTTTAAAACAGAGCATTTACTTAAATACTTGTATCTATAAAAAGAATGTTAAACATAAAAATGTCTTTAAATAATTGTCGGACGTCATAATGCGTGACGTCATTCGTTTACATTTGATACGCCATGAGCAGTTATGAATGTACGTGAGAGATTCATGGAAGCTTGAAGTTTATAAGCAGTAAATTCTACCTTGCCAACCGAACGATCCTTAGTCGCCGAAACGGTTAAGGCACGTCAGACTATATGACGGTTCCGTATAGGATACAGGTTCGAATCCTGTCAAGGAGGAATATTTTCTATGAAAAATTTCAGGCTGGTAAATGTTATTTAATACTGTTTATTACAACAAAAAAAAACAGAGCATTTACTTAAATACTTGTATCTATAAAAAGAATGTTAAATATAAAAATGTCTTTTTATATATATATATATATATATATATATATATGTATATTAGCTGGTGGGAGGAGAGAAGGAATTATACTTACAATGGCATATTTACAATGGTCATTTGTGTTAAAGTGAACGTCAGGACCTCCGTTGAGAGTTGAATATGGTTCGCCAATCCCACCGATAACCGCGATTCCACGCGCACAGTGATTGCAAGAGAACTGAAAAATTGTGAAACATGACAATCTTGAAGGAGAAGAAATATCTACAGCAAAATTCTTCCTTGATTCTTCTTTTTCGTTATTTCATCTACAATATTTCTTTTTCAAGTTTCATTATTTCTTCGTTGTTTCTCTTTGCGATTTCTCCTTCTAATGTCTTCATTA
Organism: Acanthosepion esculentum; assembly: GCA_964036315.1. Lineage (NCBI taxonomy): Eukaryota > Metazoa > Mollusca > Cephalopoda > Sepiida > Sepiidae > Acanthosepion > Acanthosepion esculentum. The sequence goes on along the minus strand of OZ038483.1, from coordinate 30,627,495 downwards.
TTTCTTCAATGTCCTGTGCCGCTACCTCTTCCCCTTCAAAGTTCTTCATTAATTGTCATTCACTATTTCTACATATTCAGTTTTCATCCTTTTCGCGATTTCTTCTTCAACAAGATTCTTCACTATTTCTTCTGTATTTCTTTCTGTTCGATATTTCTTTTTCAACATTTTCATTGATATTTCACTATATCTTCATTCACTTCGAGATTTCTACTTATTTTTTAAAATCTTTTCATAAATTCGTTTTTTCTTTCGCAATTTCTTCTTCATTCTTTCATCTTTATTATTCTTCTTCGCTATTTTTATATTTGCTGTTTACTCTTATTTACGATATTACATAAATCTTCTTCCCAAAAGTCTTCTTTTTCAAGAGTTCTTCTTCAGTTCCTTTTTCTTCACTATTTCTTCTCTGTTATTTCTTCTTATTCAAAATTCTTCGTGAATTTTTCTTTGCCATTTCTTTTTCAAAATTCTTCATTAATTCCTCTACACTATTTCTTCAAATATCTCCACAATTTTCTTAATTATTTTTCTTCCTCATTTCTTCTTATTTCATCTTCTTTAAGATTCATCATGAATTTTCTTCGCTATTTTTTCTACGAGATTTCTTCTATTTTTTCATTAATTCTTCTTCTTTCCTATTTCTTCTGCGTTACTATTTCTTTAAAATTCTTCGTGAATTTTCTTCGCTATTTCTTCTTCGCAATTCATCATTAATTCTTCTTCGTTATTTCTTTATCTTCATCCTTTCTTCCTCTTCAAAATTTCTTTTTATTAACTTTTTCATTTTTGCTCGACATTTTTTCTTCTTCTTCTTCTTCTTATTATTATTATTATTATTATTATCATTATTATTATTATTATTATTATTATTAATGAATTTTTCTTTGCTATTTGATTTTCACAAGTTTTCTTTAATCTTTCTTCGCTACTTCTTCATAATTCTTCATTAATTCTTATTCTTCACTATTTCATTCCCTTCTTTTTCTTCTTCTTCTACTTCTTCTTCTTCTTCTTTTTCTTCTTCTTCTTCTTCTTCTTCTTCTTCTTCTTCTTCTTCTTCTTCTTCTTCTTCTTGTTTTTTGTCCGGTAGGTCGACATATCAGACAACAGACGTTATCGATTTCTTTTTCAAAGTGATGTAGAGTATTGATGTTCGGAAGGAAAGAGTCGGTCAACAAAAGCTGGCCACCACACTATGAGGTGACAGAGAGAGTGGATTATCTTCTCCCTGAGCCCTCCACTGGCGTCTACCCACAACTTTCCTCCAACTTCTAAATACCCACACTCGCTCATTCCCAGCAACCAATACATAAAACTGACTGAATTTATAGAAGAACATCTGACCAATCAAAATACAAAGTGGAACAAGAGGTCAAAAAAGTGTGAAGTTTTATTTTCTTGATTTTATTTTGTCGTTATTATTTTATTTTATTATTTAAGTGGGTGGGTGCCAATTGAGATTAGTAAAGATGGGCTGGGCAATCAACATGCCGAATTGTGGAACTAGTAATTTGCCAAAGATGATGCCAAATGTTCTTTGTTTAGTTAACGCTACAGTCTTGAACAGGATATTTATGTTAAGGGCTTGCTTTGAACAAAACCTATGACAGATAGAAAATGCCATTATTTAGAGCAGCCAAGTGAGGAGTTCACGTGTTAGTCATCAGGCCGCATTTATCGACTTGCACAATTCAACAACTGTTAAAAAAAACCTAGTTGTGAAAAAAAAATATTTATCGGACAAAAACCGGCTTAAAACTTGAAAATTGAATGATGAATAAACTCAGCCACAAAAAATTTCGTGACAAGCGCACTTAAGTTCACTTGACGGTAGATCATCAGAGAAGACAAGCCAAACTATACGTCTTAAATCTGCAGGAATTTCTTTATTTAGAAAGTAAGAAATAATGTCTTTTCTTTCTTCTTTTATGTACTGTGTTGCGGTCATAGTTCTCTACAGCTTCCTATTTGTTCCTCCATGTAAATATTGACTGTTTACCATCATTCATTGTCCCTGTTATGTCATACACCTACACAAACTTAAGTATGTTTACACGCTATTTTGCCGCGTTCAGTTTATTAATTGATTTGTTTGTTTAGCGGTATATCAACACCTTATGGGTCATTTAATTCTGACAATAAATTTTCTAGTGAGCTTTGAAGTAATAAAAATATTATTTTATTCTGTTTTCACAATTGAGTAAATGGTAGATAATACACATCTTTTATGCATATACATGTTTGTGTAGATATTATTACTAGAGGCGGTGATATGTGTTTTGTGTTGTAGTTTTGTTGAAGTTATATTTTGGTACATAGAAATTTTAAGATATTATATGAACTAATGACATGAAAGTGATCTTTCATATTGGACGGTTCGTTTTGTTTAGCGGCATATCAACCTCTATTGGTTATTTAATACAGCAATCTAAATATTTTGAAAACAATTTTATGGCTTCAACTAAATATATCTTAAACGCAATTGTATATCTTCAACTACAGATAAAATGCATTGCTGCCCATTTTGCTTTAAAACTGTATTTTCAGTAACTTTGCTATAAATATGTATTGCTGTTTCTTTGATTTTGTTTAAGGGCATATCAACACCTCAATGGGTTCTTTAATGTCGAAATTTAAATACTTTGAACACAATTTTATGGCTTCAACTAAATATATCTTAAACGCAATTGCATACCTTCAACTAAAGATAAAATGTATTTTTGGTCATTTTGCTATAAATATGTATTACTGCTTCTTTGATTTTGTTTAGCGACATATCAACACCTCTATGGGTTATCTAATGCCGAAATCTCTATATATATTGTACGCAATTTTATGCTTTAAGCTACTGATATTCTGTACATAATTTGATACTTTCGGAGTAAAGGTATGTTTTCTAGGCATAGTTTTTAGATCATAACACGTGTCGTTGATAATTTTACTATAAAAATATATTTTTTTAGATTTGCATTGATTGTCATTTTTCTATGCAAATGTATTGTTGGTAATTTTATTACAAAATGTATTGTTGGTCATTTTACTATAAATATGTAATATTGGTAATTTTTCACATATAAAAATGCATTGCTGGTATTTTTACTATAAAAATGTATACAATGCGAAGTTGCAATAAAAACAAGACGAAGAATAGTTACGAATGAATAAACTTATAAATTAATGTGTCACTGTCTCCCACTGCAATATATCCTGTTAGGTTTAAATTCTCTGGGGTTTGTTTCATCATTATATGCGCCCCCACCTCCGAAATATATAACCCCGAAGATTAAATAAAGTGTTGAGTTTGAAATTCGGTGAACGTTACGGGGATCGATGAGTACCTGATGAAGTCTGGTGGGCACAAAGGTGATAACAAGAAAAAAGACGAAGATATTACTCCTCCCGTAAAAAATGATAATTCCTTATCCCAGATTTACTTTTTAAAATCATTTCGCCCAAGCAAAGAAATAAAGCCACTAAGCTGCAAGGGGTTAGTGAGTATCAAAAAGCAGAAAAAGAATCATAATCAATGAGAGAGAACGATAAAATAACATGAATTAAGAAGACAGACGATAACGATTGACGGCACTAAAATTTTTGAAGATCAGCGTTGACTGGAAAGCAAGAAGCCGGAAGAGAGTTCCACAAGCGAAAAGTGCGAAAAAAAGAACCTTTTTGCATAGAACTTACGGCTACATCCAGCCATTTCAACTATAAAATGGAGAGAGATTCTTACCAATATAATATCGCGCTTAAATTCATAAAGTTTAGGTACCAAAGAAGAAAACTCATCCGAACAATTACCATGAAAATATTTATAGAAAACGCACATGGAAACGACGTTACATTGATGGGAAAGTGAGTGAAGCCGAGATTCCAGGCGAGGACCAATAACAATGCAAATTCTTCTTTGGTTCGTATCAAGACACAGCAGAAGCAGCCGACCAGATATGAAGACAATACTCAGTGTATGTATGAATGGCAGAATTTGTGTATATATAATTCAGACAAAAATTGTTGGTGAAAACTATATATATGGCAATAATGGCTTTTTTTCCCCTGAAAGTCAACAGTTGGTAAATCGCACGAAATTGGGTAAAATCAATATTCGTCGGAGTAATTAATGGTTTTTTTCACATTTGCCTGAACAAATCGGTCTGAAATTGTGTGAATTCTATGCAACCAATCTGAAAGCATTTCCCCTATTTTTTGAAAGAGAAAAGAGGTCCAGTTGGATTAAATCAATATTTTTTCAGATTCTTCATATTATCTCTTCATAGATTCTCTTTTGAGTATTTTTGTTGTTGTTATCCTTACTGTCCCTTGGCGAAATGTATGCTTCTATAGAAAATCATATAACTCAATTTACGTATATGTTTCTATTCTTTCTTTCAAAGTTATATAAATTAGAATATATTTCATGCTATGTGCTGTAGCATACCTACGGACGATAATGGGTATGTCCCCATTCAAATAAATATAGTAGAAAAAAAAACTGTATGTTGGTCATCAATCAGAGATTCGTGTCCAGCTGAGCTGGTCGAACTCTCTGCCTACGGACAGAGAGGAACACAGACGAGGCTATGCCGAAGGGCAGAGTCTCGTCTGGGCTGGTAGACAGCTACCTGACCCCGTTTTTACGGGGAATTTTTGCCCGAGCATACGGGTTCGGAAACTCCACGTTAAATTCGGCCTTGTACCACATCTGACCGCGTGGGGCGGTTGGCAAATATCCTGCAGTCAGAGATTCGTCTCCAGCTGTGCTGATCAAACTTCCTGCCTCCGGGTAGAATGGATCCCCAGACGAGGCTATGTCGAAGGGCAAAGTCTCGTCTCAGGAAACAGCTACCTAACACCGTTGTATACAGGGAATGTTTGGCTGAGGCTATGTCGAAGGGCATATTCTCGTCTCGGGAAACAGCTACCCGACCCCGAGCTTGCATACCCCACATTAAATTCGGCCTTGTACCACATCTGACCGCGTGGGGTGATTGGTAGATATCCTGCAGTTGAAGATTCATTGTGGAATTCACTTAACTCACTTCTAACAGTTGATTACCTCTTCTACGCTCCGCTGGCGAATCTTATATGTGTTGTTCTTGATCTAAGTATTATCGTTCATTACAAGCTTCGTGTGATTATTCTGTTCAGTAACTTCCCCACGTTACAACACTCTGTCATGTGATTATATGTGTGTATGTAAAGATTCGGGTAAATGGTATCTCGTGATGGAAAAAAGTATTTTTTTTTGTTTTTGTAAGCTGTCAAAACAAATCGGTCTGAAATTGTGTGAATTCTATGCAACCAATCTGAAAGCATTTCCCCTATTTTTTGAAAGAGAAAAGAGGTCCAGTATATTGTTAAGTTTGGGATAACTCATGACTGTTATAGTTTAAATTTGTAGCCTCATGTTTTCGACGACAGACGTGCTAACCATAAAGCTGTCCTATAGAAATTGTGAAGAAATAATTGTGTGAATATGTCTGCGCATTTTAAGCATGTGCGTGTTAGTATGATTGAATTTTATTTGGCGTCCTGTCAATCGGAAAAGGAAATAAATTTCTTGAAAAAGGTGTAAAAGTTGACGTCACTGTCAATGAATCGTGATCGGTGTTTGATTGGTTGAAGAGAGGTGGGGCAACGTGTGTTTTGTGGTGCCTAAGTGGCAGGAAAATTATAGTTGTTTAGCGTTAAATAGCGTTTGACAAGCAAAAATGGCCATTTTTTAAACTGTTTTCTCCCGTTTTTAACGGTTTTTTTTTATTTATTTACTTAAGAGACGTTTTTCTTCTTCGTTTGAAGAGCCTATTAGTAATACTGGTGTGTTTTTTTTCTTGTCAAAATCTTAAATGTTTAAAGGAGAAGGGGAGGGTAATATCTCGCTTACTTACTAACAAATGAAGCCCAAGTGTCACAAAGTTAAATACAGGGAAACAATCAAATTATTGGAAAATAATTTCTGTGGGCCAAACATTCGCGTATTTACATGATGAAAAATTTATGAAAAATTAAAAGAAAAATGTAAAAAATGTTTAAATAAATCGAAATTTTCTTCTAAATTTTTTATATTTAGTATTTAAAATAAAAAAGAACTTTTTTCCTCCTTGTATTAAAGGACTTCTTAATCATACTTCATAAGTGTCTCTGACTGTGGCTGTGTTTCCAATGGCGTCGGCACTCTGTCTCATCTTTTGGAAATTCGTATTTTATTGCAATTTTATTTCCAGGAAAAGTGGCAAAACTGTTGAATGCTGGGCTTAATGACGCGCATATATGTGCGAATTTTATGCGTCTGTGTACGCGCCTTCATTCCTTTATATGTAGGGGCAATTTGAAAAGATTGATCAAGATCTTTGTCAGATTACCCAGGATTTTCTATATATTGCTGGACATTTAGCACATCACTCGACATCGCTCCCAGAAGAAGTAAAGAATGTGATTTATGAGGTTTTTCTTTTCTTTTCTTTCTAGAGGACCTCGATTTTCTTTTTAAATTCTTTAAATTCCTTAATATCTTCGCCAACACTTACTATGTGCATTTTGTTCTGTAAATTCTCCATGCACTATTAAAGCAGTTATGAATCAATGTGTCAGTGTATGGGTGCAGAAGGACTAAAAAGGAGACAAGATTCTAGTGCAATCCCTTAAATAATTTTGTGGAAGGTGCACAATTTACTACGACTTTAAAAACATAGATCACACACACACACACACACACACACACACACACACACACACAGACCACACATATATATATATATATATATATATATATATATATATATATATATTCAGAGGCGACAACCTGTTTCATGCTAGACGCAATCGTGGAATGAAACAGCCTGTTGCCTCTCAGTGTTGACTTCAATTTTCACTTTTATATTTACATACGCTCTATCTCTGATATTGAGCACTTTATCCCATAAATATAGCATACCTTAAAACTATATTTATTCATATATATATATATATATATATATATATATATATATATATATATATATATATAGTATTGTATAATATTCTTAAAAGAAAGCTTCAAATCGGCCAGGCCTAAAAAGGTTTTAAAAATTGCAAGTACATAAATGAATAAATTTTACATTTCAAAAAACGGAGTTTCAATCATACTTCATCATTTAGGCTACAAAGCCATAGACATACCATGAACTTGAATGATTGGGTTTGGTATTCGAATGAAAAGTGTGGAAGAAGACCTCAGAACGCGTGGCAATAGTTGCAAAGTATGCCAGCAAGAAAAGTTAAAAATAGCCACATACTATGTCAAAATGTAGACACATAAGAAAATACATTATAGGTCTATATGAACCTGGTTAAAGACAATTAATACAATTTCTTCTTTTTTTCCCCCTTCCCCTAATCTCCTGCCCATTTCCGGAGTAAATATTATACTTGGTGCGCGCCATAAAAAAACGTCCAGTAAGCCACCTGATCGAAAACCCGGATCGATTAAAACGTTATTTTATTGGGTGCTCGTATTTGAGTAGACCTTTGGTTTATTTATTAAACAGTAGGAACAAATCCGGCTTTGCCTGACCGACTGTTCTTCATAGAGCGTGGTTAGAGCGTGGCGTTTCTTGCTGTAGCTCTCTCTACTCTCATAAACCCAAGTTCGTGTTTTGCCGAAGAATGTAAATTTTTCAAGGGTAAATTATCACCATTTTATGTTTTTCATTGCGCGTTGTTTATGATATTGTCGCCTACACAGTATATTAGGGTCAGTTGGGCACCGTCTGTTAGAAAAGGAGCACCATAACTTTCCATTCGGTCAGAAAGTTGAAAATGCCATGTTGCACTGCTTGGCATTCGAACCAGGAGCTCCACCATGAACATTTCAGAGAGTTTGGTGTCAGTCTGAGGACAGTGCGGAGGATTAGGAAATAATGGGGTGAGTCTAATGGTGATTACAACGGTACGGCAGCTCGGAAACATCAATCTGATCTTTCTGATAAGAAAAAGTTCCCTAATTTGTTGGCATGGGACTAAACATAGAGGCCTACTTTGAGTGCCTTAAGGAGGTAATGCTGTCCTGGGTCAAGAGGGTGGCTGCTGGAAAATCCTGTGTTTGGGAACAGGACACTGCAACATGCTATACAAGCAGAACCCAGATAATTTCTGCGACCACATCACACTTTAAATCTGAACACCTAACTCCTCAGACTGCAACCCCCCCTTGATTATTATGTGTTGGGCGCAGTTGAGAGAGAGAGAGAGAGAGAGAGAGAGAGAGAGAGAGAGATCAACAAAACTCCTTGTAACACCAAAGATGAACTGAAGGCAAGGATTATGGCAGCATTCATCAACGTAAACAAGGAGACTGTCTAGAAGAGTTGCAGGAGATTCCGAAGTTATCTGGAGGCTGTGGTTGATACCAATGACGATTTTATTGAATGAATTTACCCTTTCGTATTTTAAGCTATTTTTATGTAATTTTGATAAATATATCTCTTCAAATGAGACGTCATTGCTATTTTCATTTTTGCGTAATTTAGACGACAATTTATACATCGCACTCTGTATATATTTCTGAGAATAGTTTCGTGGATTAAAACTTCGGTTCGGGAATTTGCTAACATGGCAATTGTTAATTCAGTCCCTGGGTCTGGCAATGTGTACTTGGAAACGTGGTGAACAAGAATGGGCAGTATATGGAGAACAGTCTACACGCATCGATTAAATAAAGGGTTCAGTTCGGAATTACCTGAAGGCTACCCGGATCAACACAGACCTGATGAAGTGATAACAACGACATATGGCCAATTGTCCACATGTAAATAATCTTTTAAAATGAGAAATGAAAAGCATGGAAAATATTACTCCCCTTTATGTGGTGAATCAAAATATTTAACAAAAAAGAAAACAATTTGTTAACTGCTTCTTGCTCCTCACTCTTCAGATCTCAATCGACGATAAAATATTATTGTATACACAATGTCTAAAATAAAAAGCGAAAGGAGAAGAAAAAAATATTATCAGTGAATGAGCAATATAAATCACAGACAAATTATGTTTAAAGCCAGCAAACATTCATTCTGCTTACAGAGGGAAGGCTGCTTGGACTTAATACAAGTGACCTTGCAAAAAAAAAAACCAGTTCTACTTCTGTTTAAAGATACTTGTTGCAAAATAAAATCCTTACATTTACCTTCATAATGTCTATTAGGACGAAATGCTTTGGCTACAAAAGGATGCTGAGAATACCATGGACTCCATATGTGAGCAACGAAGAAATCTTTGCGAAAATGGAAACGAAAAGGAAACTTATATTTATCATCAGAGTGAGACAACTGAGATTTCTTGGACACATAATCAGAAAAGAGGGCCTGGAAATTTTTAAATTCACGGGACATTTTGGAGAAAGAGGGACAGAAGAGAACAGCGCATAATCTATCTAATGATCTTTTTGCAAATGAATAGTAGGGTTTCGGAGAAGTAGCAAAAAGAGAAAATTTACTAAAAGAACAATGGACAGAAGATTGTGCAAGGCCATGATTGCCCAAATTCTGAAGGGATATGGGACTGAGAAGTAACTTTTTTTTTCTTTTTTTTTTGCTTAATCTAAGATTTATATTTACTGGAGTACTGTGTTACTCAGAGGGCACGTTATTATTATTTGTGGGGTGTGGCGCTCCTAAGAAATTTGCACCCTCTCCCCTTTCACATTAGACCACCGCCCATAATCCACCAAGACCGAAGAATGTACAATTAGTACTGCGACCATATATAATCATTTTTTTCACATGTTTTCAAATTATATTAATTTATATTAAGCACTCCAGATCACAAATATTAAAAAAAAAAATCTTCGATTGAGCTCTCCGCTATGGTATATAAACTTTACGAAATTAAGCTCAGTACTAGATTGCCGGATATGTCTCATCAATTCACATTTGATTTGAGTAGATATAACCG
>OZ038483.1:30595065-30612565 GCA_964036315.1 Acanthosepion esculentum | reverse complement strand
TGGCTCATTAGGTTTGACTAGGTTAGATCTACGTTTGTATCGAGCTCTTCAGTTAGTTGTTTACTCGTATCGAGGTTTTTTCTTTGGGCCTTGAACCTGTATCTGTGCGATTTTTTCGACAGACTTTCATGTTCCTGGCTCTTTATTTTTAAAAATATTTTTTCCCTTCGACATTGATTTGGCTATTGTTAAATCAAGAATTCGAAGGTTTTTCGACATGAGTATAGTTATATATATATATATATATATATATACAAATAAATAGACAGAACAAACGTATTTAGAATTACAGTTCTTTAGCATTTAATTCTTTAAAAAAGTGCTCAATATAACGTAGAGCATAATATTTTTTAAGAATGTTTTTATTTAAAAATATTTTACATTGCGACACGGAAATTTCTATTTCGGAACTTATCCCGTCATCAGGCAATATTCGGTAACTTTTGACGGAAACGATTTACTTCAGAAAACAGAAAACAATACGTTTGCTTATTAAAGAGTTAAGATGGTGTGGGATCATGATTTATGGATATGTCAGTGTTTACAAATCAGAAGACAGGTCAAAGCTAAAGCAGAAAAGTTAAAAATATAGGTTAGATGTTAGGGGTATGTGTGGTATTCATACATGTCTAGATAGATAGATAGATAGATAGATAGATAGATAGATAGATAGATAGATAGATAGATAGATAGATAGATATTCAGCAATGAGTTTTTGCTCACTTGTACTAGCGATTCCAATTGACAATATCTTTTATCTCACAAATGTAACCTATCCAAAAATATTTACGGAGACCGAAGGTAACAAGTTCGACTTCGTACAAAAGCAAAGTACAACAATAATAAATGGAAATATATATGTAAAGATTCAGATATGAAAAGCTTTGCTTGTCATAGTATGCAGTCATCTGTAAAACATCGGTAAACAAGCGTATTAATATAATACATAGGAATTATTAATTATTGAATTGGACAAAATCTTCGTTCGGTTATTATGTAGAAAAATTTTTAATTCGTAAGAAAGAGCGTCGACCATTCCACAGGCTCAGTGTTTCTCAAAACTTAGACACTTGCCCGGGTAATAAAGTAATAAAGGTATTTTAGAGATTGACATTACTTGTACCTAATCGACAACTGACCAAATAAATAAATAAAATAAAACTTCTATAAAACTGAATTTTATTGTAATTGTTTGTGTGATGGTTGTTCTTTTTGTACCGTCACACAAAGTACCAGACTCCACGTGGCATATTCTACCTTTATGAGTGACAGATCAGGCCATAAAAAAGAAAGGTATTTTATCCAAAAAAATACGTGGATTTACCAAATTACAATTGTGGATTGTACGCCACTTGCTCGTTGGTGACGGATGGGCAAGTCTGAGTATTTCAAAAACTGTTGATCTGAAAGAGGGGGTTGCAATCACGCCCACCTCTTAGCTTTTATAGAGAATGACCAGAGAAATTTTTTTAAAATCCACTGAGCGGCAATTCTGTAAGTGGAAATCCCTTGTAGATGAAAGAAGTCGGATGAGAATGGTCAGACGAGTTGAAGCTGATATAAAGCAGCAGAAGCTCAAATAAACTATTTTCAACGAGGATCTAAAGAAGGCTACCTCTTAATGCACAAGACATCGAACCTTGAACAAGATAGGCTACAACAGGAGAAAACCACGTCGAGTGCCAATCCTTCGCAGTCATAAATAATTTAATCTATGCAGGGTGCTCCACACCTGCGAACTAGTGCTAGATTAATATGATCTTTGTGTAGCTGATAAGCTTGTCCTAGCATTGACAACTGCCTAGATATTATATTATAATTCTGGCCATCTCAAGGTATTGTTCAAGATTGCCTTGGGGTTTACATAAATAATTCAGTAAGTTTGCGAGTACAACTGACAATTACTTTATATTTTATATATTTAGGATATTTTTTTGTTTTTTGCAATTTTTCCCGCAAAAGGTAAAAGTTTTAGATTGTACATTTAAAATATAAATAAATCTATAAATTTGTGTCGAAAAATTCCGCGGTATTAAAATAATGACAAAACTTTTCTCATTTTATTTTTAATTTTATCTGTTTCTGGAATAGCCACAATGATTCCTTCACTTCTATTAATTTCAGATAAAGAAACAGCTCCAGCGAACAATTTCCTCAGAATGATTCCAGATCTTCTTCTATGTACCGTGTTCCTTCAGGACGTAGGTGATCATGGCTCTCCACAATTTACTGTCCTTTGTAAAATAATATATAAAATGGATATGGTGTATTTTTTTTATTTCTGCTAGTACTTTCGAATGCTTCACGCAATTCATCATCAGGCTGTATTTTTTTTCCTTTAGAATCAAAACTGGGAGACGAATTAAATGTGTTTATCCAAAAAATACGTGGATTTACCAAATTACAAAATACATAAAAATTCTCACTTTAAATATTTGAAATTTAGCGTCGCGATTTGCACGCTCCAACACTATATAACCGTTAGCAAATAGCTCATTCTTAAAAACATCTTTCGGTTGGATAAACACATTTAATTCGTCTCCCAGTTTTGATTCTAAAGGAAAAAATACATTTGTTTTTGCAACACACGAAGACGTATTGAAATCCCTGCTGTGAATAATCAAGAGTGGTCTGCCCTTGTTCCGTTACTCTCCTCTTTGACAGAGCTATTTCTGTTTACCGGGACTATAAAATGACACTATACGCGAACCTTGTATTTCCCGTTGAATAAAGCTTGACTTGAGTAGATTGTCGTGTGTTGGTCCAGCTTGGGTTTTCAACTGCACCTGAACTGTTAAGTTTTTGATTTTTAATTTTTTGAAGCCTTTTTGAATTTTTCAGTTTTTCCTGTTTTAGTTTTGTGCATATTTATTTGTGTTCTTTTTTTCTTCTTTTGTTGTCTATTTTCCTTTTTGTATATTTTAACCCCCACCCGTTTATTGGCTTTGGTTTCCCATGTTCTTGTTTTTGGTTTATTTTTGTTTGTTCTCGATTGTTCTCTTTTGTTGTAAAATAATTTAAAAGAAAAACATTTATTTGTTCGGCCGTGGCGGTTTTTGAAATCATTATGGCGGAAAATAATGACAATGCCAATACACCGCTTCCAAAACCGGTGTCGCCAGCCAAAACGACCTGGAGTGAAATTAGGCCGTTAAAAAAAGATGCCAACTTCTATGTTAACTAAAATTTGAGGAGTCATTTAAAAGTAATGAATTCCTCTCTATACCTGAGACTCGTGCATAGTATCCCTGCTGACCTGCGATGTTAAAACTCGGAAATTAATTGGGGTCAGCGGGGAAAACATGGAAGAATCTTTGAAGGCGTTACATATCGCACCCAAAGTATTAGCGAGGAACACGAATGCCTTATGGGATATCCTCTTACTGACGGAGCAGCAAGCCAAGGAATTTACGCATGCAGACAGTATATGGGCACCCATAGGACAAAGGTTACCATCCATGGGGTGCCCGAGGATATCTCTGATCATACAATGGGAGCATTTTTCACAACATACGGCGAATTGAAAAGGTCCTCATGAGCAAAGCCCACATAGCGACAGGAGATATGGAGCTACACATAACGGTAAACCGTAAGAATTTTCAAGAAATACCAAATATATTGGTTTGTAGAGATAAGATGTTGTTAGTGGTGGAGGGCAGGAGACCGTTTTACTGCTCAGGTGGAGCTTTGGGGCACATGGCGAAGGAGTGCCCCAGGAAACGTGTACACGTTCCACCTCGTCCAGCAATGACAACAGCAACAACAGCAGTAGGCGCAGTACTAGCGGAGGAGGGAACATCCAAAATGACCAACCTATGGTTTAATTAGTAAGACTTCTATTACTAAAGTTTTATTATCTTCCCCACCACATTCTTACGATCTAAAAATATTTTCTGGTTTTAAGTAACCTACAAAGGGTTGATAAGCCGTAGAAAACGAATCAGTCAATATTTTCTGACGCTTATACAACACTACAGAGTAGCCCTCTAACTTGAGTGGCTATTGGGCCTTGCATTGGGTGAACATTATTATAAAAGAATGTCCGAGTATGACATGTATCACAGGACCTTTACTGATCTTTGTTTTTCGAACCTACTGGAAGGAGGTAAAGAGTCGGAAATCGTCGGACGTTCCGTCTCCTTCACACACAAAAAAAAACATACTTCGGCCAAAGAGTCAATCACCTCAGCATGAACGACAAGAAAAGCAACCACAAAAGAAAGTGTATCCACAAAATGAGGTGCAGTCACAAAAGCAGGTGCAGGAAAAACAGCCGCACCAAAAATGACAACAACAGCAAAAACAATAGCAGCAACAACGTCAACAACAGCAACAGCAGATAGACCCTCCATTGGAGGTGGACAAAATGCCTCCACCTCGGGCAGCATCATTAAAAAGGAGCAGAGGGAAAGAAGAGGAAGACAAACCAGAGCAAAGACACTCTGGCCGTAGTAGGGCGGAGAGTGTTATGGACAAAACCAGGTCGCTCTCCGTCCCTGCTTCGCCAAGAGAAGCCATTGTTTCGCCAAAAGCAAGGAGCCTCCCTACTTCACCTTCCCGTGCTCCGTCCCCCGCTCCCTCCACATCTTCCCTCGGTTCAGTATCTACACCGCCTCACACGTCCACTTCTTCCCCTCCCCACCCGTCAAGGGAGAAAAAGAAAAAGTTCTCAGGCCCAGAATCCACATGTAAGGTGGACAAAGAAGTCAAAAAGGGCCTGTCAAAACAAAAGAAGGCCTTTTTAGGGCTTCTGATAAAGTTAGACAAGATAGAAGGCAAATTAGTAGAGTACCTCCGGCTGTAATCACCTGCGTGAGGGACACGGGGTGTTACCTAAAAGTATGGAGCCACTTATTTGTGGCAAAGGAATCCTACACACATATTAGGAAGTTTGAGCTGGACAATCCAGATTTGACGAAACTTTTTTTTTGTGCTGGGAGGGGTCCCTGTTTGCCACATCCCTCCTTATATATGGCTGTTAAACTAACGTACTCTACGGACGTTGGCGGTATTGTCCTAGACGGTCGGATGACGACGTAGTTGGGAACAGGGAGCCTAGGACAATCCGTCGGCATCCTTACTTACGCAGATTTCCGCTCGGTATGTGAGTAGGTTAATTTTTACTTTTCTACTTTCTGGCTTAAAAGATGTCAATTAAGTTAGCCAGTCTGAATGCTAAGGGCTTGAGGGATTGGGATAAATCTAACCGCCTGCTCCGTGACCTCTTGTCGTTCGGAGTGGATGTCGCCGCGATCGAAGAGACCCACTTTGTTTGTTTTGTTTGGTCTCATCGGCAGATACCGGGTCGATCACCCGACGGGGTAGATGTGGACGTGGGCTCTTAATTGGCCTTCTACCCGGGTGGTTAGCTACCTGGATAGAATGTTATTTCCACTAGGTAGGCTATTCGGACCACAAACTCGTTTTTGCCCGGATGACGTTAGATTGTAGGCCTAGAATGGCTGCCTACTGGAAGTTCAGTCTCTTTACTGGACAGGCGGGACTTCCAGGAACAGCTAATTAGCTTAGTGCAGGGTGTGAAGTCCGGCCCTACGTGGAATCGCTGTACTTGGAGGGGCTCGAGCCAGGGTTTTCGCGTACGCCGATGACGTATCTACTTTCTGTCCTGTCCGTATTCTTAGAGTGTGGTTTGGACCCGACCTTCAGCTGGAAAAATGGTCTGAAGTACAGGCAAAGATCGACGCGTCCGGTCAGACTTGGTGTCAACGGAGGTTGTCCGTGAAAGGCAGGGCGGAGGTGTGTGCCACTTACGTCTTTCCTATAGTCCTTTATCACTTGTATGTGATTCCTCTCAGTAAAGATCATAAGAAGCCGCGATAGCGCTTGCTATCCGCCATTTTGTGGAAGGGACGCCAGCATCAGGTCGACAGAGAAGTCTGTACACAACGTCCGTGCCATGGGCAGCTGAGAATGCCACACTTGGCGAGTCACAAGCTCCCCTCAAGGTTGGCTTTCCTACTCCGCACATTGACCGGAGATTCGATTATGGCGGGAATTGTAAGGGACGCCTTCCCTTTCCTTAGTATCAATGTCCCACCATCTCGCAGGTTGAGCGCCATCGTAAACCTCGGGATCAATCGGATCCAGGGACCTTTCTCAGCCTAGGAGAGTCTTCTATCGTTACCTAGTGGAGGGGGCCGTATAGGATCCTCCATGTGAGCGGCTCGACTTGTCGAAGGAGAAATTTCGCTCGTTCTGGTCTTAGGCGCCAGCGGCGGATTACCTCAGTAACCATGAGTTTTCGCTTACCTGGCGACAGGCTCAGAATAGGCTGCTTCTCAATGACATGGCCTTCATATGAAGCTTGGCGGATTTGCCGGACTGCGAATGCTGTGACCTTGGTTTAGAGGAAAATGCTTCGCACACCTTCTACCATTGTCCTCGGGTCCGCACCCTATGGGACCATGTTGGGGAGCTGACGGCTCGTATCGCCCCTGAAAAGGTCGTGCCCACTGATCGCACATACGCGTGTGACAATGTGTCGCCCCCTTATTCTGGGTTGAAACGAAATGTGTTTCTAACGCTACTGGCCACGGCCCGAATGGTGATTTGAACGATGCGAATGGAGGAAGTCTTGCGAGGTAGCCGTCTTTCTCAACAGGTTCTGATCCGATTCTTTGAGCATCAGCTCAAGATGAAGATTAGAACTAATAGAAAACGCTTGCTTTCGACAGACTTTAGCGAAAGATGGGTGACTGGGGCGAGATTGGTTCGTTTGAATGAGACTAGCCTTGATTTTCTCTTTTATGTCAATCTATATCACATCGGGGTGGTTCCCTGTGGAGCCCTCCCCTGGTTAGGCTAGACAAGCTTTATATACCTAGTTAATGTAAGTGTTGTTCCTGGCCTGCTTCCGGCTGCATCTTTGGTTATGATCCAAGTTGAGATTTCCAACCTCCCCACTTTGTTTTGGCCCCCCTTTCCTCTCACTCTCCCTTAGCGAGAAAGCCTCTTGATTCTGTTGTAGAGCAGAATGCAGTGGCATCTCCTTTTTGAGGGTTGGACGGGTCCTACTAACATCAGTTATATGGATTTTGATTTGTTTTGATATTTAGTTTGTTTGGGGGCTCATCCCCCTCCCCTCTCATTTTTACATCATCAGTTTTTTATGTCACCGGGAGCGTTTTGTAGGTCCTCCAGAGAGAATGCGGCATTCTGATGTATGGAGGATTGATTGGTGATGGATGAGTTTTTATGGTGAATGCGCAAATTTTAATTTAATTTCAATATCTTTCTTGTGAAAATCCAACCGATATTTATATTTCAATATCTTTCTTGTGAAAATCCAATATATATATATATATATATATATATATATATATATATATATATATATTAAAATCACGCTAACGCGTTTTGAAATCTTCACAATATTTAGCACTGTTGAAATTATCGCTAACATTTTTGGTTGAGATTTACAAACTCTACGTTTCCTTCAATTCCGCAAACCATTGATGAAATTCGAATAAGCTGGTTTGTTTAGAGAATACTTTGAAAAAACCCTACTTCAAGGTTTAATAATTACTTTAATATACAGTGTAAGCCGGATATAAAAGAGTTGTCGGGACCGGATAAGAAGTATCTTATATCCGGGTTTCTCTTATATCCGGGTTTGGTCTATTTTGTTTTATTAACATAGGCTCTAATTTTGGACCAGAGAGAATCTCTCTTATATCAGGGTCTCTTATATCCGGGTTACACTGTAATTTAATTTTATAGGATTGCATCGTAAACAATTTTTTTTTTCATTTCTTTCCTTTTCCACTTTTAACAGCGAAGAATAAATTCTTAAGATTTCTTGAGCATGCAACATACAATTGGCTATGAAAAAATATTTCTTTCTGGAGACCATCCTCCAACTTTTTGAAGCGGTTTTTGGCCGACGTCCTGGATCGGATTATGGCCAATATCCGAGGTTCCACTGTATGTAGAATACCGGATATTTCTAGAAATGTATAAATAATTCCGGATTTTTATTTTCATTCAGAAACTAAGAACAGTCTGCAGAACTGCTGTATCATATCTAACCTCCTGTATGACTGTAAAAGCTGAACAGATGAAGATAACATTCGAAGCAATAGAAATGTGACACTAGTGATGAATGCTGTGAATACCACGGACATAACAAGTGAACAAGGGGGAAGTTTTAAGAAAAATAGGAACTTCTTTTAACAATGTTCATCCAATACCAGGCTCAAGAGTCACTCAAGGTAGAGGGTTATTGTGTGGAGTTGTATTAGTGTCAGAAAGGACAAGATAACAGGAAAGATAGTTACTTTTAGACTTGAAGAGGTCAAGATTTAATTAGCGAATAAAATTTCAGAGTTTAGGTGGAGATGTTAGAAGGACAGTGTTGAAGTAGACTTTTGAAGTCACCGGAAGTCCAATTCTAAACAGAAAACTTGTGAGGAACATTGACTCCTTTTCAAAAGACCGGGGAGGAATGTGAAACTGTACAATTAGAAACCCTATGTACTCCTATTGGGGGAGGAAAAAATAATAATTATTACTGAATAAAATTTCAGATTTCAGGCGGAGACGTCAAGATTAACAGTGTTGAAAGAACCGGAAAGTCTATCCTCAAGATGAAACAAGGAACAAACTTGTACTCCTGTTCAAAAAATTAGGGGATATATATGAACCGGAAACTGATATTTACAATCAGAGAGAGAATAGAAATTTTGACATCACAGTTAGTAGTTTTCACTGTGAGTTTGTTCTCTTTCTGATTACCATATGTTCCGTCTTCTTACAATTGATAGTTAGGCCTTTTTTTCTCGCAGCTTTGTCTGCCATCAACATAATATCATTTACGTATCGTATATTGTTACGATTGCACGCACCGATAATAAATCCTGGCAGGGTTTCCAGCTTCCCTGGGATAGTCACATTACGTGTTTTATTGTTTTCTAATTGGAATTGTGAAGAAATAATATTAGAGGTTAAACAAAGTCTTAAGATATACGACAGTTTCGTTCGAAACAAAGATTGCTGAGCCACTATGTAATATCTATTCTCATATATTGCAGTAATGCATAAATTAGAGATATAAACATCAAGAAGTTGTAGAAGATTAAATATCTGGGTAGCGTTTTTACAGAGGATATAAAATAGAAAATGCAACATTGAGATCCGAAGTGCGCATTGGACTAGAGAAAGAAGCATTCCAAATGCTAAGCAAGGAGCTGACAATAGGAAAGATTCCGTTAGAAAAAAGAAAAAATTGCTGGACATCTATGTGATATCCATTGTCTTATATGAAAGTTAATGTTGGGCAATCTACTCACAGATGGGGATAGAACTTGAGGCAGCAAAAATTTGGTTCTACAGAAGGATACTGAGAATTCCTTGGACATAATGAGTAAGCAAGAAGGCAGTTTTAAAGAAAATGGCAACAGAAATAACACTTATAGTCAGAATCAGTATTTAGGATTCCTTGGACACATAATGAGGAAGGCGGGTTTGGAAATACTCACGGAGAAAGCTGGGGAAAGGCAAGGGGCCATTTGCTTGACAAGCTTGTGTGAATGGAGAAGCGACTGTGGGGTCCTTAGCAAAGGAAGAAAATATGCGAAGAGTCACACGAGATAGAAAGATTTTATGACCGCGTATGTCCAGAAGAGACACGTTCTGGATGTGGCGATAAAGTACATCCGATAGCAAAGGCTCTGATCAGGAGGTTTGAGGAGCGTAGAACCACCTCTTAATTGCTGGTGTTCCCAGTTCCACCTTGACCCGAGGTGGCAGCACCTGTTAGGGTCCCAGCTATGAACAAATAGTTAACCCTCAAAGTGGGATCAAAACACTATGAAAGTGTAAAAATAAGTTTTAATACCAGCAATAGAATTTTTGTAAAAAAATTATTAACAGCAATAAATTTTTGAAGAAATAATTATTACCGGCAAGACATTATTACCAGAAATAGATTTTTGAAAAAAAAAAAATATTACCAGCGATACATTTTTTGAAAAATTATTACCAGACAGTAATAAAATATCTTGTCGATATTAAATTACCCATTGAGGTTGATATGCCATAAAACAAACCAAAACAAATCCAGAAGAGACACTGTATACAGAAGAAGATGATATGACAGTAAACGCTGGATAACTTTCTTGCAGATGAAGAAGAGAATCGAAACTACGGAGATGTAGCTCTACAGGTGGATGATGAGAATACCATCAACAGAAAATGGGAACTAGAATAACACTTGAGTTGAAGCTAATACTCACAAGACATATTGAAGGCAGGGGACGCAGAGCCTGTAGGAGTAGAAGGGAGAGTAAGGACAAAGGGACGGTAAAGAGCCAGACCTTACTCAGAGCAGCACGAGGCAGGAAGCTGTGGTGAGCCGTCATTTAGTGTAAGTGTTATCAGCGCAAAAAGTAGAATCTACATTTATTTTCGCATAAATAACCCTTGGAAAGGCATGAACCCATCATATTTCTCTTCAACTCCGGGTTAAAATAGAAAGATAGAGCAAACTCTGACCTGACGCCGACTGCTTGGTCAATGAATGTCGAATGTTACCTTTTAGCTTCTATAACAGGTGATTGGCGTTTAATTTTAGTGGACGCGGATTCGTACGATTGGGGCATCAAGTGATGACCGAGAATGCGCATGCGTATGCATATGTGTCTGTGCAGTTGTCTTCAAGTGAATGTGCACAGGTGTAGGTGTCTGTTTTCGTATGTGCCCATTTAACCAACGTCTTGAAGACGAAAGGGAGCAATTCAAAACGAGACAGTCGGCATCAAACGACATCCGAATGAGCGCGAAAGTCGAAGAAACGAACAGAGTGATACTGGGAAAAGGAGTGGCTGATATCAGATTTAGATCTATTAAAGGAACAAAGCGGGTGGTTCTTAACGATCAAGGGGAGAAAATGAGTCATTCTAAAAGAAAAACAATAGCCGAAAGAAAGAGGCGTAGTGAGAGAGAGAGAGAGAGAGAGAGAGAGAGAGAGAGAGAGAGAGAAAGATAGGGAGAGAGCAAAGTGTATATAGAATTAACCGGATGACTGGAACGTTTGTTGGATAGTGGAAGCAACGGGATGAGGATTAGGATTGAGGAAGAAGGGAGATGGGTAATTGTGTGAGGAGGCGAAGGACTGTGGGGGTGAGAGGGGGAGGTAGAAACCCGTGTAAGAGGGGAGGCAGTAATGATGTGAAGCAGGAGAGGAGAGGGAACTGTGTGTTGGGAGGTGGGGAGGAAGTGTGCCAAACTGTCTCGGACGAAGTTGGGGATGAAAAGGCAGGAAAAGCCTGAGCGAGGTCTAATTTACACTCAGGGACGAATCAGCGAAAATTGCGTTACCAATTTTAGCCGAAGCACTTTAAAACAAGCCAAGGAAATCGATGAATCCGAAATTCGACAAACGAAATGGGCAGAACAAGAAAAAAAAACAATAAAAATGAGAAGGAGTTATAGATAGAAAGGGAAGGGGATAAAGAATGTGGGGCTGGAAGATGTAGCCGCTCAGATGGTGAAAAAGTGTAAAAAAAGGATTGGTGGACAAAGAAAGAGAAAAGGAAATGGAAGACAAGATTGGTGTTTAGAGAAAGGAAGAAAATCTAAGACTCAGCGGGGATGGATAGTAGAAATGAAGAAAAGAAGAGAAGAAGAGGGGGAGAAAAGAACAATAGAAAAAAGAAGAGGGGAAGAAAAGAAGAAATGAAGAAGAGAAGAAAAGAAGAGAAGAAAGAAGAGGGGGAGAAAAGAACAATAGAAAAAAGAAGAGGGGGAGAAATGTAGAAATGAAGAAGAGAAGAAAAGAAGAGAAAAAAGAAGAGGGGGAGAAAAGAACAATAGAAAAAAGAAGAGGGGAAGAAAAGTAGAAATGAAGAAGAGAAGAAAAGAAGAGAAAAAAGAAGAGGGGGAGAAAAGAACAATAGAAAAAAGAAGAGGGGAAGAAATGTAGAAATGAAGAAGAGAAGAAAAGAAGAGGGGGAGAAAAGAAGTGGGGAAGAAAAGAAGAAATGAAGACGAGAAGAAAAGGAGAGGGGAAGAAAAGAAGAGGGGAAGAAAAGAAGAGGGGAAGAAAAGAAGAAATGAAGAAAAGAAGAAATGAAGAAGAGAAGAAAAGAAGTGGGGAAGAAAAGAAGAAATGAAGAAAAGAAGAAATGAAGACGAGAAGAAAAGGAGAGTGGAAGAAATGAAGAAATGAAGAAATGAAGACGAGAAGAAAAGGAGAGGGGAATAAAAGAAGAAATGAAGAAATGAAGACGAGAAGAGAAGAGAAGAAAAGAAGAGGGTAAGAAAAGAAGAAATGAAGAAAAGAAGAAATGAAGAAGAGAAGAAAAGAAGTGGGGAAGAAAAGAAGAAATGAAGAAAAGAAGAAATGAAGACGAGAAGAAAAGGAGAGGGGAATAAAAGAAGAGGGGAAGAAATGAAGAAATGAAGACGAGAAGAAAAGAAGAGGGGAAGAAATGAAGAAATGAAGACGAGAAGAAAAGGAGAAGTGAAGAAAAGAAGAGGGGAAGAAAAGAAGAAATGAAGAAAAGAAGAAATGAAGAAGAGAAGAAAAGAAGAGGGGAAGAAATGAAGAAATGAAGAAATGAAGACGAGAAGAAAAGGAGAGGGGAAGAAAAGAAGAAATGAAGAAATGAAGACGAGAAGAAAAGGAGAAGTGAATAAAAGAAGAAGGGAAGAAAAGAAGAAATGAAGAAAAGAAGACGAGAAGAAAAGGAGAAGTGAAGAAAAGAAGAGGGGAAGAAAAGAAGAAATGAAGAAAAGAAGAAATGAAGAAATGAAGACGAGAAGAAAAGGAGAAGAGAAGAAAAGAAGAAGGGAAGAAAAGAAGAAATGAAGAAAAGAAGAAATGAAGAAGAGAAGACGAGAAGAAAAGGAGAGGGGAAGAAAAGAAGAAATGAAGAAATGAAGACGAGAAGAAAAGAAGAGGGGAAGAAAAGAAGAAATGAAGAAAAGAAGAAATGAAGAAATGAAGACGAGAAGAAAAGAAGAGGGGAAGAAAAGAAGAAATGAAGAAATGAAGACGAGAAGAAAAGGAGAAGTGAAGAAAAGAAGAGGGGAAGAAAAGAAGAAATGAAGAAAAAAAGAAATGAAGAAATGAAGACGAGAAGAAAAGGAGAAGAGAAGAAAAGAAGAGGGGAAGAAAAGAAGAAATGAAGAAAAGAAGAAATGAAGACGAGAAGAAAAGGAGAGGGGAAGAAAAGAAGAAATGAAGAAAAGAAGAAATGAAGACGAGAAGAAAAGAAGAGGGGAAGAAATGAAGAAATGAAGACGAGAAGAAAAGGAGAGGGGAAGAAAAGAAGAAATGAAGAAATGAAGACGAGAAGAAAAGGAGAAGTGAAGAAAAGAAGAGGGGAAGAAAAGAAGAAATGAAGAAAAGAAGAAATGAAGAAGAGAAGAAAAGAAGTGGGGAAGAAAAGAAGATATGAAGAAAAGAAGAAATGAAGACGAGAAGAAAAGGAGAGGGGAAGAAAAGAAGAAATGAAGAAATGAAGACGAGAAGAAAAAGAGAGGGGAAGAAATGAAGAAATGAAGACGAGAAGTAAAGGAGAAGAGAAGAAAAGAATAGGGGAAGAAAAGAAGAAATGAAGAAAAGAAGAAATGAAGAAGAGAAGAAAAGAAGTGGGGAAGAAAAGAAGAAATGAAGAAAAGAAGAAATGAAGACGAGAAGAAAAGGAGAGGGGAAGAAAAGAAAAAATGAAGAAATGAAGAAATGAAGACGAGAAGAAAAGGAGAAGAGAAGAAAAGAATAAATGAAGAAAAGAAGAAATGAAGACGAGAAGAAAAGGAGAGGGGAAGAAAAGAAGAAATGAAGAAATGAAGAAATGAAGACGAGAAGAAAAGGAGAGGGGAAGAAAAGAAGAAATGAAGAAATGAAGACGAGAAGAAAAGGAGAAGAAAAGAAGAGGGGAAGAAAAGAAGAAATGAAGAAAAGAAGAAATGAAGAAGAGAAGAAAAGAAGTGGGGAAGAAAAGAAGAAATGAAGACGAGAAGAAAAGGAGAGGGGAAGAAAAGAAGAGGGGAAGAAAAGAAGAAATGAAGACGAGAAGAAAAGGAGAGGGGAAGAAAAGAAGAAATGAAGAAGAGAAGAAAAGGAGAAGAGAAGAAAAGAAGAGGAGTAGAAAAGAAGAAATGAAGAAAAGAAGAAATGAAGAAGAGAAGGAAAGAAGAGAAAAAAGAAGAGGGGAAGTAATGAAGGAATAAACAAATGAAGAAATGAAGATGAGAAGAAAAGAAGAAATGAGGAGAAGAAGAAATGAAGAAGAGAAGAAAAGAAGAGAAAAAAGAAGAGGGGAAGAAAAGAAGAAATAAAGAAATAAGAAGAGAAGAAATGAAGACGAGATGAAAAGAACAAGAGAAGAAAAGAAGAGGGTAGAAAAGAAGAAATTAAGAATAGGATAAGAGAAAAAAGAGGAAAGAACAAGAGAAAAGAGGAGAAAAGAAGGGGGAGAATTAAAAAAGAAATGAAGAAAGTAAGAAAAAGAGGCAAGAAAGAAATAGTAAAGAATATAGGAAGAAGAGAAAAAAGAAAAAAAAGAAAAGATGAACACGAGAAAAGTAATGAAGAAGCGAAGAAAGAAGAAAAAGAAGAAAGGAAGAAAAGGAGTAAAGAAGGCAAAAGAAAACAGATAGGAAGAAAAGAAAAAAAGAAGAAAAAAGTAGAAGATAAGAGAAAGCGGAAAGACGAAAAAGAAAAGAAGAAAAGGAGAAAAGAAGACGAAGTGTTTACTCATTTCACACTGAGTCAACTTTCGATCCCAACTAAAATAAAACAAAAAACTTGAATACTGATTTTCAACGAGGTAGGGTTTACTTCATTTGGGAGTTATGGAAAATCATCATAACTCAACAGAAATCCCCATGACACAAGGCCGAAGGTACTCAGTGAGGATCCAACTCACTATTCAGTCGAAATTGATCGAGCGAGACAAGCTTGTAAATTATTACACCACGGCGAATTCTCCTCTTCAACTGGGGGATATAGTTTTAAAAACCGACATCTCCATTCAGGTCATAGCCGAGAGTATCTCTTCACAGATTCCGTATTTGTGATTTGCAATGCATATGTGAGGAAAAAATAGAAGTCTGATATCACATTACCTTTTCTACGATTTGGAATTCATAGACGTTTCTCTAAGGCCGGTTGCTATCAAGACTAAATTGCTCAGTCTACTGTATCCAGCGTCGCTCTATCTGATTATTCAGAATGCTGATTTTCAAAGAGGTACAATTTTCATTAATTTCAAGATATTTTTTAAATACCATGTTCCTTTATGATGTAAGCGATCATGGATCTCCACAATTTAATATCAGTTAACTAGAATGTCTTCTAGGGAAATGAAGTGGTGTCCTTCTCTGCGGCTTGAATTTCTGAGATTTTTTTATTCTCTTGAACTGGATGCCATCGAACACTAAAGACCTCTGTCTTCCGTACTATTTAATCCATAGCTGGGGCTTGGAGAAGAGATAGATTCTTGAATTTCCCAAAGGCGTTAGTGTGAAAGTGAACGTGTCAGACAAGACCGGAATTTGAACTCTTCTCGCCGATAACCACTTTCTGCGCCGGAAAAAGTTACACTACCCGCACATCTACATTTTGGGAAACTATATCTTGGTTTCACTGTTGTCTTTGAAAAAGTATTTTTTTTAAGCTTTTCACCCCAGGAAAGGCTGGAAGCCACTAGCACGCAAGGGGTTACAGAGGATTTGGAGCGAGAGCAGATAGGAGTGTTAGAGGAAAGGATGTGGAGAAGGATAGAGGATAGATCAAGGCAACTGGAGATGTCGATTGACGTTACACTTGAATAGTTGGAGATCATAGTCATCAGGGAAACAGAAATGAGGAAGGGAGTTCCATAGGCGTGAGGTGCGAGATATGAAGCTACTGGAGTAGAAGAGACGTCTACATTTAACAGTTTCAACAGTGAAAGGGTGGGAACGGGATGCCAGCCTCGTAGGACGCTTGAATTCATGGAGCCTAGGAACCAGCGATAGCAGCTCATCGGAGCAATTACCATGGAAGTATTTATAAAAGAGACAGAGAGGCGACGGTGCATCTGTGAGAGAGAGACTGCAGACGAGAAGCCAGATCAGGGCCAATTACATTGCATACCCGTCTCTAGATCTTATTAAGAACCTTGAGGCAAACAGATGGGGCTCCAGACCATATATGGCAGCAATACTCCATGCAAGGGCGGATGGTTGATTTGTAAATTTGGAGGATCGATTCAGGGGAGAAGAATTTCCTGGCCCGGCACAGGGAGCCAACTTTCCTTGCGGTGGATGAAGCAATCGACTCAATGTAGTTGTTCCATCTTAGGTCAGCAGACAGCCTGAGACCGAGCAGCCGCAGAGAGGAGCTCTCGAGAAGTTGGGCTTCAGACATTCTAATGGGATGCAGGGAAGGATCCCTGTGATGATTAATGGAGAGCATTTTTGTTTTGGAGGCGTTAAAGTTAACCAACCAATTACCACCCCAGTTCACAACCGATTGAAGGTCCTTTTCGAGACGAACAGCCAGGTTAATTTTGTCAGTGGCACTAGATTTGTTTCTGAGGTAGGAGTAAATTGTGATGTCATCCGCATAGATGCCGACTTGGGAATCAATGGTGTCAGGAAGGTCATTTAAAATGCTTGAAGCTAGGTAGGTGGGAATCCGCATCCTGGACACTACAGCTAAAATGGTTGAGATAGACTCTGTATACTTACATGTGGCAACTCTTTCTCCCTCTTTCTTTGTGTATATATCTATCATATTCACAGCTATTTATCTATCTCATTCTGCTTATATCTATCTATCTATCTATCTATCTACCTATCTATCTATCTATCTATCTATCTATCTATATGTCTGTCTGTCTGTCTATTTAGATACGCCTCCGCCTATCATTGATGACCATGGATTTGATACCATCTATATGGATAGCGGCTCGGATTGAGTAATCGGAGAGCCGAGTTCGAATACACTTACATTCACTTACGGGCTAACACCATTGGGAAAAGCTATCAGTTCTCTTCTTCTCCCCCAGCTACGGGTAAATACCAGGACAGACCAGGTTCTATAGCCTTGGATGGCAACTGTTCTGCCGCAGAAAGAAATAGCAACCTGCTGCGGGAAAAATATGCCTCGTTAGTCGTGTATCGAAAATATACATGATCGCCTCAGTGTGTATCACTCATGCCATATAACTGAATGACTGACATCTGTATGGTAGGATCAAGCCCAGGCTTCATCCTATCTTACAGATGTCTGTCAGTCTGGTCTTGCAGGATGGTATGGAGGACAAGATGTTACTCATATAGCATGTCCCCTTCTCCAGCTCGCTGATGGATCTAAAGGAACGATTACCAACGCAGGAACTGCCAGAACGTGGCTGAAACCAGCGACAAACTACCTTAGGGGTTCCAACTCCGAGTTTTTAGCTGTATAGTATATGCAGCGCCAGGGCTACATACAGAATTAAATTCAGAGTTACTTTCTCCCACACCGATTGCCACCCAAGGCTAC
>OZ038483.1:30525065-30590065 GCA_964036315.1 Acanthosepion esculentum | reverse complement strand
TAACCAAAAAAAGACAATAGAAAACTTCAGCCAAGTCACAAGTATTCTACACACAATCAACTTTTAATTCATGTCTTACAATTGTTCAATATGGCCACCACCTGCAGCACGGGCAACATCAATGCGATAAGAGAATTCCTCCCCGACGTGTATCAGCATACCACGATCTACTGAGTTGATCGCTGTTGTTATTCGATGTTTAAGGTCATCGAGGTTAGTGGACAGCGGCGGAACATAAACAGGATCTTTTACGGATACCCACAAGAACAAAAATCATACACGGAGGAGGTCTGGGGATCTTGTAGGCCAAGCACAAAGAGCAAGGTCTTGGTAAGTGGCTGAACAAGGCCTAGTCTTTAAGGTTTCAAATGTAGATAGTGGATTAAGAAATCGCAAGCTCACGTACAAGTCGATTCGTTTACTTCCGTGGACTCCCCTCGAACGCAGCATGGATTCTCGCCACGTGTTCCTTCGAAACTCGTGGTCGTTCTGGACACCCACTCTCTTGAAACTGTTTAAACCACCGTCGAATATTCTTAAGGAGAGGGCGGATTAATGTCGAATTGCATTCGAAAAGCACGCTGCACCGTGACAACCGTATTTGTTTTCGCGAACGCCTTTTGCTGAGGACTCACCATTCCGGGGGTAAACAAACAACTGAACGTTGCCGGAAATACGACGCGAGAACAGCGCCCCTGTGGCAGCCATTCAGTACTTAGACAACTTCTCTTTCAAATGGTCACTGACTCATTCCCTTACGATGCTTGAGAACTGAATCAATGCGTCATGAATAACCCTGTTCATATGTATGTATATATATATATATATATATATATATATATATATATATATATATATATGAGCTGAGTATCTCGTCACTCTTACCTCTTGAGGATTGTGAGATCACATACACACATACACACACACACACACACATATATATATATATATATATATATATATATATATATATATATATATATCAAGTATGTGGTGCGGTTTTAATTTAATTTAAATCAATTTAATTTTAAGAGTGATTCTTGCCATATCATTAAGTTCATTATCTGCTTTTCGTATGAATGATTTGCGTAATATATATATATATATATATATATATATATATATATATATATATATATATATATATAAATATATATAAAACGTATAAATTGATTCCAAACTAAAATAATTTAAATACTAATTTGCATATAAAAATAATTAAAAACATCACTTTTATTCAGTAGACATTGAATTGTGTCACTTCTGGCCGTCCATAACTTGTCTGACTTTTTAGTTTACAGGATGAATATTTATAAGCGTTCCTACATCCGAAAACATTTTGAAAAACCAATAACATTTTCACTTTTGAAAATAAGTACTTGTTACAAAATAAAGTCCTCATATTTGCCTTGATAAAGTCTCTCAGAGAATGAAACACCTCGGCTACCATAAGTTTTTACTTTTGTCTTTATTCATATATATATATATATATATATATATATATATATATATATATATATAAAGTTTGTTCCATCTGTCAGTTTCTGACAATGGATTTCAACTTTTAATCTGAATGCTCTTGAGGGAAAATATGAAAAGAATCATTCTTATGTGTTCGGCTTCACCTATCAAGTTCAGTTCATATTTCCGTTCGTAATTAATTAAAAAGAACTCGTCAACAATTTTCTTCTCTTTCTAATCTAACAGCGCAACAATGATGACAAGGTGTTAGTGACCTTCAATATTTTCATTCCCCCACAGCTGAAACAGGTGTAGTTGACAATTTGGCCGTTAGGTAATCGTCTTCAGTTTATTTTTCTGCCATGTTTGTTTTTTATATATTTCCTTTCCGTTAAAAATAAAAATGCTTTTGTGCTTACTACAGAATCTCTTTTTTTTCTTTAATTTTTTTACTTTAATTTTTTTTTTCTTTCACCCACTCGTTTTATACTCGACCTTTCAGCCTCAAATCCAAAGATTTATTAATGCTTGTGTTAATGAGACTGACTTACAGATCTTTTACGATATTTATTGTTTCTTAATTGGCTTTTGTAAAGAGTGACAATGAATGCAACAGAAGTATCGTCCAAAACGTGGCAAATCTTCTCATGGAAATGTCTTTTATTTTATACACGTTATTTTTAGTGGCTAAACATGATTCAGTTGGCATTCCTGTTTTGTTTTATTTTCGCAAACATGGAAATTAATATTAAGTTTTTCGGAAAATAATCTCCGATTTTAGAATTGACTTTCATTCCTGAATTAATGTATTTAATAATAATCAAAATAATATCCCTGAATATATACACATTTCAACGAGTTAAAAGGTCGTTTATACCTTTACCATAAAACCATCAAAGTTTGGACGCCAAGAAAATTTTGAATCCAGTTTCTGCATCTTCTTTTTATACGATAACGTTTACTGGCTTACAAAATTGACAAGTAGCTCGAAAAATCACTTCTCAGTGGGCGAGAGATCAAGGACATATGTTGAAATCCCATATCCCAAGTCGGTTAGTTTCTATAGTTTCATCCTGGGAGTACGTAGACGAAGCAGAATTGAATCTTGTCGACTAACCAGTGCCGGTCGCATTCTACTTAACTGAATGTGCATATCAACCAGTTGCTGGCAGTAAACTTCGACAGTGACGCACTGATCACATCCCAAAAATCTGTAATGGGTAATGCTAAAAGCGAACCACTGGACAGTCACCATGATCTATTGGTTTTCTTTTGATTTTGGAACGTTTTTCAGTCCTTCGTTATGATCAAGCCACTGAGCCGATCGTTTACTGTTGTCATAAGGCAGGGGTCACCAAACTACGGCCCGCTGACCGAATCTGGCCCCCGATGTCAGTGCATCCGACCCGCCGTTTCACTGTGCCTTAAATGAGCTAAAATGTAATCAATAGATTATAGTTAAACTTACTATGTAGAAAAAAATTAAATAAAGTTAAGTACTATGCCAAAACTTGGCCAATCTGATTTTTGATCTGACAGTAATATAAGTTTTAGGAAAATCAAACAAACAAAAAATTCGGCGACTTTTTGCAACTTTTGATATCCGAGCGTTTTCGTGTAAGTGCCTGCAATGAAGTTTCTAAGAAAAGCGATTACGAGCCTGCAGCAGTAGTTATGTTTTAACTTGCATTGCCGTGTTTAAACCGGTTTGAAGAGTGCCGTATATAAAAATGACTGACTTCAACCAATTATTTCATATATTTTAACTGAACTTATTATAAAATCTAAAGTATGTAAAGTCAGCACATTTAACGAAGTTGACTGATGAACATTAGAAAGCATTTCTCTTGGTTGGATGCAGTAATATCAAAACAAATATTAATTATATCTTAAAAGATAAACGTCGGTTTCATAAATCCTTCTAACTTTTTGTGCTACTTAATTTGTGAGATTCGGATATGAGCGCACTTGTTGTAATATGACTATTTTATTGCTATTGTCGCCTTCTTGGATAACGTTTTAATAAATAATTATGTTTGTTGTCTTTATTTTTTGTGCATTCAGTGTATTGTATTGAACAAAATATTTATCCGGCCGGCGCACGTCATTCTCTCAGTTATCTGGCTCTCCGTGAAAAAAGTTGGTGACCCGCTGTCATAAAGGATGCATTTCTCATTACAATTCGCTCTTCGGTCTAGAAATGGATCGTTCAAGTTTCGCCGATCCAGCATCGAACTCACTTCAAAATATCGAACTCTTCGACTTTCACTTTCACTTTCGACATCGAGATTCTTCACCTTGCCAATTTTCTTCAGATCATCCGAAATTGTTCAAATGCTGCCACTTATTATCTGAAACACTTCTCTGATACTTTGACGTGGGTTTTGTTCCACTAGTGTTTTCAGATGTTGATTGCCAATTGCAGATGAATCTACCACCTTGATCTTCAGGACTTGTATTCTCACTGCGGAACTTCAGTAACAAGCGCCATATTGTCCAATAACAAATGCATCCTGCACTCCCTACTCAGTTAATGTTGGCAGCCGTTTGAGAAGCATTACGACTAATCCCGAAAAAAGTAAACGCATCTCTTCTTCTTTTTTTCTTGCTCAAGGTAAGGGTTACATAACGTTTTCAGTTAAATTCTGAAAGGGATTGATATAAAATTAACAAAGAGGACATTTAATGATTTGGAATGAGTAATATTTGTTGAGTAACTAAGATTATATTAGAACATAATTAAAGGTTGATTCTAAAATTGGACATTTTAGAAAAGCCTAATATTAAGACTCCTAGGTCAAGAAGTTCTCTTAAAGAAATATGTGCTACCCGAGAGAAACAGATCCAGTCTCCCATTTTGTATCACGGAAACCACTCTTATAGTCGAAGTGAACCGTTTCCATCTTGATAAATCAAAGTCCAATTACTTATTTAAGGAATGCATATATTTTCGTTGGGACCTCTTCGAATGTATATAGGATAGCTTTCTTTTTAGTACCCAACACATATTTTAAGAAAAAAATTTAAAATTAAAAAAGAAAAGAAAACGAGGATGCCAACTCAGATAGGTGTATTTATTTTTAAAAAATAACGTTAATCACAATAGGAAATATTTTAAAGACTATTAACCGTTTCTATCGGATTTTCTGCGATGAGGAGTTATAATTATTATTTACGCTATTTACATTATTGTAATACCAACGACAAAGGCGAGAACAATAGTCCGCTTGTAAATAATAAAAGGTTAACATATTCTACTCGGAGATTACATAAAGGGTTCAGTTCGAAATTCCTTGAAGGTTAACTGATGAAGGCAAGAGCACAACGGCCGAATAATAACAGCTAAGATGAGCTGTATAGTTCGCATAAAAATAATGTCAATCACAATATCTCCTCATCCTAGAAATTCAATCGGCAGATTTCAGTATTAAAATAATTATCTAATATAACTGATCTGAATAAATATTAAAAAAGAAATATATAATTTACTCTAACTTCCTCCAACACCTGCCTACAACACCGGGTAAAAGTCATAAGTGACGACCCAGACTCATACTAAGGATAAGGGGATGCCCAGAAAATTACCACAGTCTTACGTCAAGGGTTTATCGGAAAAGACTCAGAAGATCTGCGGTCGATACAACATCAGGAGAATATTCAAAAGCAGTTCAACTCTACTGAGAAATCTCTGCTTAGTAAAGCCTAACATGAGGGAGAAACTAACCAATAATTGTTTTTAATCAATTCCTTCTAATTGTGGCAGAGAATATAAGGTGAAATAAGCTACCCCATAATGGTACCACTGGAGGAGCATAAAAAAACCGTAGTTAGGGGTGAGACAATGAAATCGGGCATGGCTGATCATGTATGGATGGAAAGGTATAGTCATCAGACCCTGTAGAATGAACTGAAAATACAAGACAAATAAGAACACTGGAGTTAGACGTATGAAAGAATCAGCGCATATGCTAGTCCATGTGGACCTCTTTAGTAGGTCTAGCATAGAAATAAAGGCAATATGGGAACCGCTAATAGAGAAGAGAAAACAAATGACAACAAATCTTCAGCAGCAGCAGTGAAAACATGACAGACAGCAGCAGCATTTTCAAATCTAATCAGCAAACAGGTAAGTTTTAATACACCAAATCCTCCTTAAAGACAATGGCCTAGTGGATTAAAGCGTTTGTTCGAGAATCTGATGATGTAGTGATTCTGAGTTAAATGCCCTCGTCGAGCAGTGTGTACGCGCACTCAGTGAAAACGGGCGAACGATAACTGAATAGTACTACATGTAAATAAAAAGTACACGATACCCTAGACACGAGCAGTGGAACGAGAACAGTCTACCCCCTGTAGATTAAATAAAGGGTTCAGTTCGGAATTCCCAGATCGATTTTCATCTGAGGAAAGTCGGATGGAATAGTGACCGAAAGGTTGTGATAGCAAGAAGAAAGTGGACAATAGTTCGCATATAAATAGTTTAAATAATGATAACTCCTCATCCCAGAAATTCATATATATATATATATATATATATATATATATATATATATATATATATATATATATATAATGTATTCGAAAATTATAGCATAAATATGTTATAAATCACTACAAAAATAGCCATTTTATTTCAACACTTCTGGTGTTTTATCAAGTGATATGTTGATTGTAGAATAAAGAGTACAAATCTTTATGCATAAATGTAGAATAAAGGTTCAAATCGACCAAACACCCCTCGATAGAGGAAACGCTGTTAGATAAGCTGCAATGACCAATCAAAATACAAGTATACGAGAATTAAAAAAACTTGACATCGAAACTTGTAATAATTATTAATGCCTTAATGTTAGGGTTAGACTTAAATAGAAATCTTTCTAATTAATATTAAATTTTACTATAAAATTGAAAATTAAAAATTACCAATTTTAAATTTAATCTGTATTAAGTTTAAAATATTATAAAATTGCTTAAAGAAGAAACCTAGATAAATAAAACATATTTTATTATTTATTTTGTTTTAATTGAAAGGCCAAAATCTCAGTTAGAATAAACGTTAATCTAATGGGATGTAAAACTTCGTTCCAACTTATATACATTTGAAGTGGTGATATGGGGAGGGGATGATGAAATCTTGCAAAAGACAATACATACACAATCAGATTATAATACACAAACACATAGACATATTTAGATATATAAACACACAAAAACACAAACGAAACAAGAAATAAATGTCCACGACCCTACAAAAGAAGACAACATATACATACAATGCAAGGCATATATAAGCGATCATACACACCCACATTAATAAAGACACACACATATACACACCTACAAAGATTCAAGTTTGAAAGTGTTAGTAAACGAATTTAAACAGATTATTAAAATATTACTTACATGGGCAAAGATATATAGCTAAAAAGAGGGTTGAATAGATAAAATTTAAGAGGGGTAGAATAGAAAAACAAATATTCGGCAATGAACAACGCAAAGAAAAAAGACAATAAAATATATAGAAACGGACAGAAAAAACAAATATATATGCATACACACATATAAAAACATCAAATTCAAATGTCCAGGTAAAATGAAACACTTAAAATATAACAGCTAATATATAAAAAACACACAAATATATATATCTCATATATACTTATATACGCATGAGTACATATACACGAGTACAAATATATAACAATATATATAAAAATACATGCGTATGTGTACACACATTCATTACTACAAATAGATACGCACACACACACACACACACACACACACACATATATATATATATATATATATATATATATATACATACATACACTCATAAACAAGTAAGGCGGGAGTGCCACTAGCACGCAAGGGGTTACAGAGGATTGAGAACAAGCATAAAGAGGCGTGTTTGAGGAAAAGATACAGAGAAGGACGGGGAACACACTCAGGGTGTCAGATGTCGATTGACATTACACTTGAATATTTGAAGACTATAGTCATCTGAGAAGTAAGTAAGGGAAAGAGATTTCCACAGACGGGAAGTGAAACAGAAGAAGCTATTTGAGAAGAAGAGACGGTTATATTTAACCGTTTTAACAGTGAAAGGGGTGGTATCGAGATGCCAGACTGGTAGTTCGCTTAAATTCATGCAATCTGGGAACCAGCGAAAGTAACAGTTGCCGTGGAAATACTTGTACAAGAGACAGATGATAGCCACGGCAAGTCCGTAGAAAAGCGATTGTAGACTAGATGACAGATCAGGACCTATCACAATTCATATTCGTCTCTGAATTTTGTCGAAGACCCCGAGACGTACAGCGGGGCCACCAGTCCATATATGACAGAAATATTCCATGCAAGGACGGATGGTTGATTTATAGATTTGAAGGATGGATTCAGACGACAAAATCTTTCGAGCACGACACAGAGAACCAACTTTCCTTGCGGTACAGGAAACTATTGATTCAATTAATTTATTCCCCCTCATGTCAGTGGACAGCGTGAGAACGAGCAGGCGTAATATGTATATATATATATATATATATATATATATATATATATATATATATATATATATATATATATATATAGTCATCACATGCAGACTGTTTCGCTGTTTATCACACCTCACCAGTGCTGCTAGACATGCTATTCCTTCAAACCGGGATCGAAACCCGACCGATTTGACATCAGTCGGAGACTCAAACTTACCTTATGCAGCGGGGGAAAGGAATCTTTAACACATTATATACGACATATAAGCATTAGCGCCTACCAGAGTGCTCAATACATAGTGAAGAGCTTTTAGCGTTAATTGGCGGCGGTCGACAAATTCCATTTCTCCCTAAGTGATTAACCTAGGAGAGGGGGCTATATAGTCATTCACACAGAGATTGTGTCCCTGCACCACAGCTCATCAGTGTGTCTTGAAGCCGGGAAAGAAACAGAGACTCTCACACTTAGGCCATCAGCTGACTTAGGAAAAATAATTTTAGACACATTGTATACGATAAGCATTACCGGCTACCAGAGTGCTCAATTCATACCGAAAACTATAATTATATGCATACATACAGTGGGCAATTATATATATATATATATATATATATATATATATATATATATATGTATGTATTCGAAAATTATAACATAATGATGTGATGGGATTTTATAACATATATATATATATATATATTTATATATATATATGAAGCCATAATTACATACATATTGTAATGAGCTTGTATTTATATACATAAATCCATAATTACATTCATACAACAGTAGTAAAGTACTTATATATATGTGTGTGTCTGTGTGTGTGCATATATATATATAAATATATATATATATATATATATATATATATATATATATATATACATATATATATATATATATATACATACATATATATATATATATATATATATATATATATATATATATATAAAGGTGAACATAGAAGTCAACACTTTGAGGCGACAGTCTGTTTCATGCTAGATGCAATCGTCAGGCTTGATGATTGTATCTAGCATGAAACAGACTGTCGCTTCTAAGTGTTGACTTCTATGTTCACTTTTATATTTACACACGCTCTATCTCTGATATTGAGCACTTTATCTCATAAATATAGCACATCTTAAGACTATATTTCTTCATATATATATATATATATATATATATATATATATATATATATGATTTATGAAAATTTAAATTTGGTTCCTTGATCAGTTAAACTGACTTCTCTTGCGTTCGTTTAATTAAAGCAGACGTGCACTAATTATGATGTTATGAATAATTGATTTAACGCTCACTTGTTTGAAGATATGTCGTTTTGATTAATTTAATGCCAAGGCGAAGTTATAATTTGCATTAATTTTGATTGCGCTTATAAACAGAGATATTTATGTCTGTATGGTTTATTAATATTTGCATAATATCTGAACACATCACACTTTTTAATTCGCATATGGATTGAGCAAAGTATACAAAACGTACAAATAATTTTGGGATCATAAGTTGGAAGTTGGCTAGTGACATTTAATGGCATATGAAAATCGTATTTTCCAAGTAAAATAGTTAGAATTAGTTCGGTGCTCCTTCTACATATGTAGAGATCCTTGTTAAAATCCAAAGAAGATTCAGTAATGTCATTGTTTCCGTTGTAGCCTAGAAAGGGTTACTGAATGAGGAATAACGAAAACGGAGGTCGGAAATGAAATGGTAATCATTATAACATCAAGAAACTACAATACTCGCCAGCGGCGTGAAGTAGGTAAACCACTGAGACTTTACGAAGTTCAGTACAGTAATATATTAGCGGCAATATTTCATCATTTTACAGTTGAAATGGTTGGAATTTAACTGTACGTCCCATGTTAACAATTCCTTCTCTCCCACTTCTCGATTGTGAAACATTCTTCCTATTTCTTACTTTCCAATCACCTTTGATCTTCAAAAATGTAAATGCATTGTCACTCATTTTCTGCTGTCTTCTTAATACCTGTTCTTTTATTACTCTCTCCCCTTAATAATGCTTTCTTTTTCTCATATTCTCTCACAATCAGTAACCCCTTCCTTCTTAGTAGCTTCATTATTTTGCTTGGATTGAAAGTATAAAAATTTGAAAAACATTGAATATAAATTTCTCCAAAAATACACGACTGATGTCGTATAGTGGGCAAAGTATATGCAAGTCGTCTAGTCGTTGTGGGTTCAATTCCTGGTTCACCAGGGATGAATAATAACTGACTTCGCTGCGAGAAACAACAAACATATTAAGTAACGGATATACCGTATCAGCAAAGTCAATGGACAGCTGATGATGGACATATGGTACCTGTAAATAAAAAAACATTTTTCTTAAATATATCCTCGTGGCATGACAACTTCTTTTCTCCGCATATCTACACTATAATTTTTAGAAAGTGAAAATTTCACTGACATCTGTAGGAATTTTTTTCATTTGAAATCTAGAAAATATGAACTTTAAGCGAAATAGTCGTAATATATGGAAAAAATGAAGACGTTCAAAGTAACGCCATGTAGATATGCTTTAAATAATACTCCTTCTAAAATAGTGGGGGTCTCACACACCAGCAAAAATGGCAGTCTCGTCGATCATTTCCATCCCTGCGTGGCCTTTTGATATACTAAGCTAAACTTTGTAGATAAATAGGAATAGACAGGTTTGCTTATCGTCTGGTTCACATAACTCTCCTGTCTTTCGAACAGGACTAGAGATTTATCCCTTGTTTCCTGTTTAGGATTTTGTTTTTCCGTTTCTTCTATAGTCTACATGAACTCTATACTTTTAAAGTCTCCGCCCAAACTCTGAAGTTTTGTCTACTATTTAATTATTTAATCATTTTTTTAATTCAATAGGAGCAGATAGGTTCGTCTATCACACGGTTCACACTCCTCCGGTTTTTTTAATAAGAATAGAGATTTATCCCTTGATTCCAGTTTAGGATTAGGTTTCCTGTTCCTTCTAAGTTCTACATCAACTCTATTCTTCTCAAGTCGCCGCCTAAACTCTGAAATTTTATCTATTATTTATAAATTTATTGTTTTTTTGCCTCAATAGGAGTAGATAGGTTCACCTATCACCCGGTTCTCAATTCTCCCCATTTTTTTTACAGGAGCATAGTTTTATCTCTTGTTTCCAGTTTAGTATTGGGTTTCCGGTTCTTTCTAAAGTCTTATCATTCTCTCTCAGACACAGTAGCCCCTTGCGTTTTCGTGGCATTCTTGCCTTGCTTGCAATGAATTGATTAAAAAATAAGAAAAAAATATATATATAAACATAACTATACGCGGTGTTGCTCGAAGTGATTATAATTTTACCATTATAAAATTACTTAGTCGGATAACTAGTGCCAACCGTCTCCTTCGAAGAACTTCACTACTTGTTACTGGAAAATTGACTCAGTGAGAGTAGTGTCAAACATCCGTACAACAATTGGATTTCTCACATGTTTCAAATTCCCGCGATTTATTTTTATTTACTTTATCTTTTGTAGCCACTATATAGTAAAACATAAATACATGTAAATTAATTAAAAGTTCCCTGAGTTTGCAATGATAAAACTCTCATAGCCGAATAGGTATTTGGTGTTTGTATAAACACACATAACACAGACACAGACACACTGGCACACACACACACACATATATATATATATATATATATATAAAAGGCAGGATGTGTGTGTGTGTGTGTGTGTGTGTCTGTGTGTCTGTGTGTTTGTCTGTGTGTGTGTAACGAATGCACGGCCGCAATTTTCGACGGATTTGCACCACAATGTACATGCACATGCTCCAAGTTATTGCGAGGGCCAAGACCGACGTTGCATTTCCCAACTCCCATCGATAGTGGAAATAATCGATTTTTTCATACTTCTACGGCAGTTTTCATGTAGTTTGCGGCCATTTTCTACTGGCCAGAGTGAGAGCCTATAGCTGGCAGCCACGAATAGGCAGGAAGAGTCTATTGGCCAGCGTGAGAGCCAACAACTGACTGACACGAATGTTAACTAGCATGCTAGCATGGAAAAAAATCGATAGCTGCATTCGTCACAAGTGGGAAAAATTTAAATCTGCATGGCACTTTATTCCAATTGGCTGATTCGATTGCTTAAACTCAACGTTGATTCTAATTCCGCAGAACTGGGTTGGGTATGAAAAAGTATTTGTTGTTAACATTCTTTTTTCATTCGTTTTTTCCAGTTACGAGTCATTTTTGTAAAGCTGATCTGTTTGTGTTCATTTTGTTTAGTTCTTTTTTCGTAACAGATTTAATGTTTAGTATAGAGCTTAGAAAAAATTCGCAGGCAAGAAGTAAGGCATGTAGCAACATCAGCACGGCAAAAGGCACTCCTTTAAAGGCAATGAAGGGCAAAAATATTTTAAGTCAAGTGATAGCGATTGCTGTATGGGTCGTACGATTTTTGAATCAGGTCTGGGATTAATGTATGCGTCATATATTTTAAATACCATGTGGTTATGAATTTAACGGTTTTTTTTAATTTTTTAATATTGAGCGTTTCTTAAATTAAAAATTTTTGAAAGCTAACATTTGTGTTCTTGCCTATAAATGCTTATTACCAATAAAATACTTGCATTTGCCTTGATACGGTCCCTCAATGGATGAAATGGATCGACAAGATAATTTTTCCTTTTGTCTTTATTCATATATATATATATATATATATATATATATATATATATATATATATATATCCATCGTAAACTTGGACAAAGCCATGTATGTTTACGATGCTCATCTCATCTACATCTCATTTGATTACACTATAAAATATCAAGCATGAATCTCTTATAAGTGAACTATAAGGTCACTAATAGAATTCATGTTTTTTCCAAAGCATACTTGTTCTTACAATATATAACATAGAATTTGAATTCTCATATCTTCTTTCTCCTCTCATTAGATTCCTTTGTAGATGATAGGGACATAGCCTAACAACGCTCGGCATTAATTCTGTAGTTTATATAGCAAGTGGGTTTTTACAGCGTAGAATTTCTAACCCCAGAGCTAACCATTTTAAAATTCAATGTAATCATTTTCCTAGAATGGTTTCAAACCAAGGCTAAAAAGAGAAGTCTGCTTTGTTATTTAATCTTTAGCTGGCAGGGGAAAGAAATGGATTTATACTTACCCGAATATAATTTTGTGTGAAAATTAACCCAACGAATGCAGCCAGAATTTGAACACGGTCCAGCGATTCATATATATATATATATATATATATATATATATATAAGTAAAGGTAACAAATTCGTTGGTATATAATCCAAGTGGATCCTAGTAATATAAAATATTAAAACTGATCCACAAAACGAGCTCAGTGCATTTATTATAACAGCAAATAATTAATAAAGAATAAAATACAAAATCACTTCATATGGGGAATAGCCTGTTTCGGCAAACGAAGATATTGGTCATCTGTCATATCAATCCCAGTAATGGCCTAAGTTCGTGTCAGAAATAGAAATTTAACTGTGAAAGCTATATATATATATATATATATATATATATATAAGTGAACACTAAGGTCAACACAGAATGGTAACAGTGGTAACATGCTCGAATGTAATCTTTAGGTTATGTGTCTTGTGCTATGTTTCAATTACTTACATATCTATGTTGGTCAGTGAGATATTATGGACTGCAAGGGCAGATATGTCCGCTTTATTGTACAGGGTGTTCGGTAAGTCACTATGCACTTATACATTTTATT
This sequence comes from Acanthosepion esculentum, assembly GCA_964036315.1. NCBI lineage: Eukaryota > Metazoa > Mollusca > Cephalopoda > Sepiida > Sepiidae > Acanthosepion > Acanthosepion esculentum. The sequence goes on along the minus strand of OZ038483.1, from coordinate 30,576,335 downwards.
AACAGACATGTTGAATATAGAATACATGTGGAGAATCGGAATGAAAACGATAACCAATGTTATAAGTGACGCCCGTTAGCACCAATACAGGCTTGGGTCTTTCTTATCAGTTGCTATTCGCTGTCACTTGCTCCCTTGAAATAGACTGGGTGAACGGCTTTATTAGCAATTCCCCGACCAATATCTTACTGCTTGGACTCTGCTTCATAATGTCAGAATATCCAACAGTTTCTTCTCCGATGTCTTTGCAGGCCGTCCACAAAGTTTGGCATCGTCCACTGATCCAGTTTGCCGAAATTTATCAACAAGGTTACGAACTGCATTGCGATGTGGAACTGGTGTATCTGAAAAATGTATTAGCAAAACACTCTCGCCCCAAATATGTATATCGCCAATCTTCTCGAAATACGTGTTCGGCAGAAATACACGTTCTTCAGTTAAGACCATACTGGGCTGGAATCGGAAATACAAAAAAATATTATTAGAAAAGTTCACGGTAACTTACCGAACATTATTTATTATTAACTACTTTGTATGTATTTTGTATGTATTGACTGTTTTTATGTATTTTGTATGTATTTTGTATGCATTGACTATTTTTTATGTATTTTGCATTTATTGACTACTTTGTATGTATTTTGCATGTATTTTGTATGTATTGACTATTTTGTCTGTATTTTGTATGTATTGACTATTTTGTATGTATTTTGTATGTATTAACTATTTTGTATGTATTTTGTATGCGTTGACTATTTTGTATGTATTTTGTATGCATTGACTATTTTCATGTATTTTGTATGTATTTTGCCCTTATTTTGTATTTATTGACTATTTTGTATGTATTTTGTATGTATTGACTACTTTGTATGTATTTTGTATGTACTGACTATTTTGTATGTATTTTGTATGTATTGACTATTTTGTCTGTATTTTGTACGTATTTTGTATGTATTGACTATTTTATGAATTTCTATGTATTGACTATTTTTATGTATTTTGTATGTATTGACTATTTTTATGTATTTTGTATGTATTTTGCATGTATTGACTATTTTTATGTATTTTGCATGTATTGACTATTTTTATGTATTTTGTATGTATTTTGCATGTATTGACTACTTTGTATGTATTTTGCATGTATTTTGTATACATTGACTATTTTATATGTATTTCGTATGTATTGACTATTTTTTATGTATTTTGTCTGTATTCATTAAATATTACTTGTTGATTATTATTAAATTTATTTAGTTGTGTTTGAGCGCTGTACTGTTTATTAATTTGTTTATTTATTATTTATTTTATTTTATTTTTTGTGGGGGTATTATTTTATTTGTTTTTTTTTAGTTTAAAGTATTATCTAAATCAGTGGTTCTCAACCTATTTTGCACTGTGCACACTTTTCACCATAAGTCACGTTGTCATTCCTCCCTTTTCCTGATTGTCCGACGCAAAAAGTTCATTCCAAATAATATGCATGTGTTATTGAAAATCTTCATTCTTTTTCCCTCTTAGTACATATACATTAATATAAGCACACTCCCGGCGACTTTCCGACGCCGATGAATACGCTCTGCGGTTTCGACGTAAGAGATTGCTAAGGGTTTGAAAATCGATATCTCAACTGATTTTGCCGTTTGATGGGGCTTGGGTCCGTTTCCAAACTCGACACGTGGGTGCCACATTCTCTAACCGAATGCCACAGGCATCGAAAAATAGATCGTTTTTGATAACTGGCACAAACGGAACTGGAAACAAGCATGTGAATGTGCAGAACTCGTGGCTAAAGTGGGCTTGCATCAAATGAATATTTGAGAGATCATATTAGAGAAAAATATGCACTCACTTGCAGAATTGGAACCTGTGTTTCCGCTAGGGGAAACCGTCATTAGATTTGGCGTGCTTTTAGGCCTCTTGGCCACATCGATGGTCAGGCAAAGCTGAATAGTACCTTTAAAAAGATTTTTCTCTGACTCTCAAAATATTATTTTCCATGATTATCTATGACTTCCTTCCATCTACTTACAAGCTTTTTAATCCCACTAATAAAGAATTCTTTCGGTTTCAAAAAGAAGAAATCTGCAATGTGAGTTTCGAACTTCTCGTGGTTTTTGAGCGTTAATCCATTTAAATGATTCTGTAAACTATGGAACTAATGGCAGTCTGAAGGAGCAAGGTCGAGAAAATAAGGCAGATTAAGAATTCTTTCCCAACCAAGTACTTCAATCTTCTGGGATATGATTTTTGCAATGTGGGTTCGGGCACTCTTTTGATGAGACATCACTCCTTTTCGAGTTTTTTCTTTAAAGTCGCGTTCAAATTCTCTAATTGCTGAGAGTAGATTTGGTTGGGTGGTTGTTTTGTTTTATGGAATATCAACGTCGGTGGGTCATTTAATGCCAACAACATTTTTGAAATAGATTCATAGCGATAGTTTGGTGGTAAAAAAAGAAATGTATATATACATATATTTTTTAAGTATTTTTTCAATTACTCATATTTTTTAATATAATCCAACTTCTTTTAGGAAATTTACAATCTTGGATAGTTTTATATTCGTAAAAAGTTTTTTATTTATTTTAAATTACTCACTTGCTTGTATTTTGTTCGCACTAGTTCAAAATCTACAAACTCTGACAGTATATGTTTCACTATAAAATTTTAATTATTGCTGATAATAATTTGTCATTCAAAAAATATTGCTGGTAATAATTTTATTTTATTACAAAGTATTTCTGGTATTAAAACCTATTTTTACACAATTTTGGTTGTTAACTATTTGTCCATAGCTGGAACACTAACTGGTGCTACCAACCTGGGTCAGGGCGGACCTGGGAACACCAGCAATTAAGAGGTAGTTCCACGCTCCTCAAAACCTCCTGATCAGAGGCCTTGCTGTTGGACGTAGTTTATCGTCTGACCCTGGACGGGCTGACAGTAGACTTGAGTACTGATTGTTGCATTAGTTGGTAGCAACTCAAAGTGAATTATTCCTTTGCAATCGTACCAAACTGAGAGAACCTTCTGTGCATGAAGTTTCCTTCTCGGTTGTGTTTGAGCCTTTTCCCCATTACCAAGCCATTCTCTACAGCGTTTAACATCTTCATAAAAAGTCCATTTTTCAACATCAGTCACAAGTTTATCCAAAAAGGGCGAGATGAGTTCACGAGAATGAAAAGAAGAGCAGACGTCAGCTCGGATTTTGTAGATCACTTCAGACAATTCTTGAGGCACCCATTTTCCAAGTTAAGGAACCTTTCCAAGTTGTTGAAGAGGACGATAAACAGTTGTATGGTTTGAAAGAAGCTTCATTGCCAATTCTACTGATACTGCAGGATTATCTTCAAGTAATTCTACAAGGTGCTCATCATTAAAATTCAACTGAATGCCCTGTTCGGTCTTCATCTTCATGGCTAAAATTTCCACTTCTGAATTTGGCAAACCATCTTCTAAAAGTTCTTTCATTCAGACATTCTTCTCCATAAGCTAAGTGAACATTTCGAATCGTTTCGACTGCAGAGTTCCCCTTTTTAAACTCATAAAGCATTATGTACATTAAATGCTCCCTCAACACCTCCATTATTGAGGGGCTACTTTAAGTAACTAATTCAGTCAAATTATTCTGTAAAAAGAGATTATATTAAAGGTTTCTAAATACATATAAATTATCAGTCAGTATCATTTGACATTTTAGACTACTGTAAAGCTTGATTGAAATAATATGCAGAAATATAGTTTTAAAGTGTGCTATATTTATGGGATAAAGTGCTCAATATCAGAGATAGAGCGTATGTAAATATAAATAAAAAGTCAACACTGAAGTCAACACTCAGAAAGCGACAGGCTGTTTCATGCTAGTCGCAATCGTCAGGCCGATATACATATTTATATATATATATATATATCAGGCATATATATATATATATATATATCAGGCATATATATATATATATATATATATATATATATATATATATATATATATATATATATATATATATATATATATATATATATATCAGGCATATATATATATATATATATATATATGTCAGGCATATATATATATATATATATATATATATATATATCAGGCATATATATATATATATATCAGGCATATATATATATGTGTGTGTATATGTGTGTGTACGTGGGAATACTTTTGTACTTGTCTATGTGACGCGGAAAATGTTTTTTGGCTACTCTATTTATGCCTTCATTTCATACATAGAAAAATAGTGTGCGTATATCGGTGTGTATGTATGTATTCATTTATATGTGCTTCATCTATGCATATATATTAAATATACACTATATACACATATATTTATATCCATATCCATATATTTCTATGTATATGAATATACAATTGTGTATGCACGTGTGTGCCTATGCGTGTGTTGAATAGGACTATTTCCTTCTTATTATATCTATTCAACAATGGCTTGTGGAGTTTCCGGAGTGTTCTGCTCAGGTCTGGTCGGTGAATGATTGAGTGCTTTAATCAATACTTGGAAGACAGGAGAACCCATCTGAGGAAGAAGTAAGCCATACACTACGCTGGGTGAAGTGAGGAGCGAGCCATGAGTCGAGCTGCTTTGAATCGGCGAAGAAGCATGAGATAACGCGAGAAAAGACGAGAGCAAGCGAGATGGACGTGCAAACAAAAATGGACGACGGAGGGGAAAGGAAGAGAAGCAATGCACGAACAAGAGGCAAAATTAGGGAACGAGAGATAAGCATACATGGATGAAAGGTCGTTGACTGAAGAGTTTTGTGATAAATGGACGCATTAGAAGCGGGGGAAAAGCATAGATAAAATGTATAGAGAGGGTAGATGGTTAATAAAAAAGGAGACGAGAGAAAGAGAGAGCTAGGTCTGTGGAAGGAGGTGAAAAAAGAGACGAAGGGAAATATATTGATGTCAAGTACGAGAAAGAAGTGAGAAGAAGAAGAAGAAAATGAATAGTCGAAAGGAAGGAGAAAATACAAAAAGAATAGAAGGCAAGAATGGAATAGTTGGAAATTTACGAGACTGTGCTATAAGTAGAAAATATTAGATAGGTGGCTAACGTTTCACAGAAGGTGAGAGGGCAAGAAATGTAGAAACATAAAAGAAGTTTTTTTTTTCTTTTTCTTTTATTGCTTTCTGTCCAAATTGAACAGAAAAGAATGAAAGAACAAAACTGAGTAACAACTTTTTGAGGTGGACAAGTTTTAATTTGGGAATAACACGAAAATAAATAAGATAAAAAATTTAAAAAATAAAGAAAAAAAACTTAACGCAGAAACAAATGAGAATGTTAAACAATGAAGACAAAGGAAAACAGCAGGAAAATTAGATTTGAAAGGAAGCAATAAAAAAGACGAAGAGAAAATGTATAAGAAATTGAAATAATTTTCCATCTATATATGTATTTCCATCTATGTATGTATCTATCGCATTATATCTATCTATCTATCTATCTATATATATATATATATATATATATATATATATATATATATATATATATATATATATAATAATTTTCCATCTATATATGTCTTTCCATCTATGTATGTATCTATTGCATTATATCTATCTATCTATCTATCTATCTATCTATATATATATATATATATATATATATATATATATATCGCATTATCTATCAATCTATCTATGTAGTATTTTTGATAGATAATTAAGAAGAAAGACAGAATTTAGAAATACACTCACAAGAGTTACAAAAAAGAAAGAAAGAAAGCAAGGATAAAATAATATATGGAAGAATGGTAATAGAAAGAAAGAAACAAACAAACAAACAAAGAATGAATGAATGAATCTTGGTGTAATAAGTCCTATGAAGTTATAAATAAATTGATTTTCTCTCTAACGCATTACCCATCAATCTATGTTAGATATATTTACATCTATCTATTTATCTATCACATTATCTATCAGACTATGTAGATAGATAGATAGATAGATAGATAGATAGATAGATAGATAGATAGATAGATAGATAGATAGAAAAGTAACGGACATTGGGAAAAGAAAGAAGGCGTGCAACAAAAATTTAAGTAAAAAGAAAAGCAGAATTTAGAGCTACACTGAGAAGAGCAGTAAAAAAAAAGAAAGAAGGAAAAAAGGGTAAAAGAATATAAGGAAGAATGAAAAAAGAAAGAATGAAAAAAGAAAGAGAAGCTAAGACTTGCAACCCAAGTCAAAGACAGATAACAAGGAACGTATTCATTTGTGTTCGAGTCCCGGGTTTTCTATTCCTCTGACCTCCAGTCTCGGCCATTGACAATTCCGGACAGTTATCAATTGGTTGTCTTGGCAACGGAGTTTGGAAATACACAGTCTTCTATTCGGGTCGGTTAACAGCGTCTAAGCGTCTTCGAGTTCCACATTGACCTTCCTCCTCCTCCTCCTCCTCCTCCTCCTTGCATTTACTCCCCTATCTCTTCCCCTACCACCTTCGTTACCTCTACTTCTCATCTAATTTCTTTCCCTCTCCCACTTCCCTTCTAACTTTGGTCCTCACTTCTTTCTTTTCTTCGTTTCGCTTACTTTCTTTCATTCTTTGTGTCTTTCTTTTTCAGTGAATGTGTCGGTAGCGTAATGGTTAATGACGGAGAATGTGACATCGGTGAACTGAGTTCAAATTCCGGTCCAGTCTGTTGCGCTTACGTAGGAAAGGTACGGATCCATCTCCTTGTTATCCAGCTATCAGTAAGGCTATAGTAAGGCAGATTGTGCTCCCTCACCTTGGGTGGCACTCAGTTTAGGAGAAGGAAAAGTCTGAATTGAAATCCGTGCGGAAACCAAATTCGAACATCTTTCTCAAGAAATTATGGCAATGCGTTGTGAACAAAGAAAAGGAAGTAGTGGAGATCCATCTCTGTCTATGTCTTGCCATATTCACGATTTTCTGTACTTCAGGTAATATAAGTCGGTATATCGAACTGAACCGTTTGTTTATTTAGTTTATTAAAAGTCGTAGTTCAATGATTGATTTAACATCATCTCGTAAGCCACGTGACACGTAATCACGTGAAGCTACGTAATCAGAACAATCTATAACATAGAGGTGGACGTAGGAATGTGCTATAAAAAGGAATGTAGAAATGGGTTAATAAGAAGGATATATACCGTTGTATACTAAGCTTTATATAGCGATATTTTAAGCATCTTCACCCCAAACAAGGTAGGAAAGCCACTAAGACACAAAAGGTCACTGGTTGTAGAAGAATTAGAAATCATTACTAAGGAGCGGAAACTAAGGAAGAATAATCAGGGGGACAGCAGATAACGATTGACATTGCATTTAAATTATTTAAAATTAAATTTGATACAGCCGTGCAGCCTAGCGTCCATTATCTTTCGCGCGGCCGCACGTACAAATCATATCTGCCTGCATACGAAATGAATATCCTGCCACTATTACACACGTTAAATGTTGAAGACAGACAAGCCACAAATGTACAAGAATGACAAATGTAACCTAGTCTACATGCCAACACAGCGATATCTACCGCCAACCTTCTTTAAACTTAATTCAAAAACCAACGATTTGAGGATATATGTTTATCTAGATTTCTGTCCTTGTTTTGGTGTGAAGAACCCACCCCAAATTTTGTAAAGGTATTTTTGATACACCCTATACATTTATATACATATATATATATATATATATATATATATATATATATATATATGTGTGTGTGTGTGTGTGTGTGTGTGTGTGTGTGTGTGTGTGTGTGTGTGTCTGTGTGTGTGTGTGTGAATTACATAAAATGAAACTCAATTTTACACCATTTATATGCCAATTTCGCTCCTGAGAGAGAAATTGCCTGGAGCTTGTCAATACTAAAAAGTTTGATAAGAAAATGATTCAGAACGTTTGTTGGTTTTTTTTTTATTTAAATTTAAAAAGGATAGGAAGAAAGAGAGAGAAAAGAAAGGAAAAAAGAGGAAAACCGTGTAAGTAAGGGAAAGGCATTTAAGAGGGAGATAGAGAGAAAAGAAAGGAAAAAAGAGGAAAACCGTGTAAGTAAGGGAAAGGCATTTAAGAGGGAGATAGAGAGAAAAGAAAGGAAAAAAGAGGAAAACCGTGTAAGTAAGGGAAAGGCATTTAAGAGGGAGATAGAAAGAAAAGAAAGGAAAGAAACACCAAATATTATGGGGTGGGGAAGAAGACAGAAACATATACAAGTCTAGACAAGCCTTAACAATGACCTATATTTTAAATGTTAACTCTTGCTCAAATAGAAAAAATAAATAAAGAAATACAATCTTTAAAGTTAAGAAAGAGTTTTTAAGATAATAGATTTAAGAAAATTTAGAATTAGATATTAATACTATTATTTGATTCTAATATTATACAGGGTGACCCAAAAATCGGAAATTCTTGAAGTGCGTATTGCCAGACATGAGCAAGTGGCAACAATGCGAGACAGTGACCTTGAGCAAGTAAACATTTCGCCATTTTAGTAACGAGAATGAAATTTACAGTATCCCAGCTGAGATGTTGCAGCAGTCAATGAGGAATCTCAACAGCAGATTTCAAGAATGCATTCGTACCGGAGGACGCCATCCAAAGGACGTAATTTTTTAAAAATGAAAATTCCATCATTGTTTCTTAAATCGCATGTTTTAAGGTTTCAATTAATATGAATTAAATATTTTTCTTCCATCACTCTTGGTTTTATTGGATTGTTAAAAAGTTCCAGTTTTTTTTGGGTTACCCTGTACAAAGGAATTAATTGTTATAATACAAATTTACACATTATTAGTATATAAACCTGAATATTAAAATTAATAATTAAATAAAGGAAGAATTAAAATATATAAATCAGTAATACCCCAAACGAAATTTTACAATATAAGGGAAAAAAATTTAAATAGAAAATAAAAAATAAAACATAGATTAAAGTTAAGATTAAATTTAAAGATTATATATGATTAGATAGTATCATATGTGTTAAAAGAATAATTATAGATTAAATATTATACAGATTAAATATAGATTAAATAATAAATTAAAACAGATAAAAGCAGAGTGTCCTTTCAGAGAGGGAATAATGAATAACAAATAACTAAGGACAAACTCAAAAATTGCAAACGACAGTTAGCCATGAAACAGGTAAATAAGAGGGTTTTAAAATCATCAATATACTTGAACGCACATAACTTACCAGATTTTAAAAGAAGATAAAGAAGAATGAAAATAAAAAAAAAACGTATAGAGAAAACTATAAAAATAAAAAAAAGTTCTTATAGGATATGAGATATAGAAAAATGAATAGTCTCACTTTATGTAATTCATTTCTATCTTCTATAATAAATATACTGAACTCTCTTTGTGGATCAGTTTTAATATTTTATATTATTAGAATTCACTTAATTGCCCACGGATATATATATATATATATATATATATATATATATATATATATATATATATATATATATATATATATATCAGTCGACGTCTGTCCATATCGTAGATATCTAGCTAGCTATATATATATTCCCGCAAAACAAAATGGAACTCTGTCTGTCTGTCTGTCTGTCTGTCTATCTATCTATCTATCTATCTATCTATCTATCTGTCTATGTCTTCACATATCTATCTATCTATCTATCTATCTATCTAGCCACCCCGTTTAATTCATCTCTCTCTGTCTCTCTAGCTATCAATTGCTCTCAATTAATATCTATCTATCCAGCACAATTCCTATTTATCTATCCACCCGGCTCTCTCTCTCTCTCTCTCTCTCTCTCTCTCTCTCTCTCTCTCTCTCTCTCTCTCTCTCGGCAGCTTGCTTGCTATCTAATTCGCTCAATTAATATCTATCTATCTATATATCTATCTCACTAAATTCAACTGTTTATCTCCCTCTCTCTGTCCCTATCTATCTATCTACCTATGTATGTCAATATCTATTTATCTATCTAGCTCACTCAATTCATATTTATCTATCTCACTCAATTCATCTCTCTCTATTTATCTAAGGCTATTCCTGTCCATGCCTTTTCATTATATATATATATATATATATATATATATATATATTAGAGAGAGAGAGCGAGAGAGAGAAAGACGGAGATATACTAATAACTAATCCGTAATTGGAAATAATAATCCAAGTAGGTGTTTTTAATATAAAATATTAAAAAGATAGATCCATGCATGAAGAGAGCTCAATGTATTGTATACAAAGCAATGTGATATACATCAAAAGAAAAGACTGAACAGATCTCGAAAGATCAGATAATAAATGTATTTCGATAGGTAAGGTTTTAATTCCTGTCTCATCAGACCGAATTTACAAAATGGTTTAAATTTATCTAGACAATAAGTTATTTTTTTAAAATAAATTACAAGAGAACAGGAAGTAAATCTAAACTGTGGATTTATATTATTGAAAAGAGGGTAAAAAAGTTTCAACAAAATGAACAATGGATGGAGGGGAAGTACAAACGACAGCTAGTGAAACATTGGAATAAAATCAAAATTTAAATGGCCATCATCTAATTTGCGTTAAATAATGACAATCATCATTACATATATAAAACAAGGATTGATATATATATATATATATATCCACTTCCCTTCTCCACATCCTTTCCCCTTTCATTCCTATCTGCTCTCGCTTCAAATCTTCCGTAACCCCCTTGCCTTGATCAATCCAATATCTTTCTCCACATCCTCTCTTTTACCACTCCTACCTGCTCTTCCTCCAAACCTTCTGTAACCCCTTGCGTGTTAGTGGCTTGCTTGGAGTGAAAAACTTTAAAATATATATATATATATATATATATATATATATATATATATATTACCCTAAATTCAATATATCTTCACAATTATAAAATACATCATATATATGTGTGTGTGTGTGTGAGCGTGTTTATGTGTGTGTGGTATATACATATAAAAAATATATGCAAATTTAGACATCCATAAAACACACAAGTAAACACATATATACAATACATGCACATGCACATACACATACACAAATATATATAAATATATACATGTATACACATATATATACATATATATATACATGTACACATATAGATATAAACACCTGCATAAACATACCCACACATAAAAAACACACAAATATATATATATGCACATACACACATACACATATATACATACACATACACACCACATTATAAACATATATATATACACATTCACCACAATAAATATATATACATCGAAAACAATACACTCACACATACTTATACATATAAACATATATATACACACATACACACACAATTGCGCGCATATACATATATGCACACATATCGACATACACACACACACACATATATATATACAGACATACACACATACACCTGCACACATATACACACATAGATAAATACACAAAACATATACATATACATATACATAAATCAAACGATATGAATTTCAACAAATACTGCAAAATAATAGTATGACTGCAAAATAAAAAAATATTTATAAGATAATTTAAATCTATTTTTATGGCAGCATTTAAATACGATCTCGTTCCTTTGGTTCAATAGCTGGCTAGTATTTTTATATTTAATTACTTTTTTATTATGTACATTTTCTTTAGAGAATATTGTGGCTTGTTATATAACATTTTCGGATTTGCATATACCTCCAACCGGGCAGTTTTGTTTTTGGTTCTACAATTACAAGAGGGTTTGCTATCTGGTTTATTATTGTTATAAAATTTGGTTAATATTTTTATTATTATGTGAATTAATAATATTATAGATTTTATTTGTGCAAGAGTAGCTAATTTTGAAGGTTTTTCTAATACAAATTTTACTGATTGTGTTATTTCGGTTAAAATATCAGTCAATTAATAATTAATTTCTGAAAGTATTGACCAATATTTATATTACATACTTGTCAGAAAGGAGCGTTAAACCGTAAAACTTTTTGTCTGGTTCTATTTATTTTAGCAACTTTCAAAGTTTCCATTTAACATATTCTTTGCTTAAAGTCAATTTTTTTCATCTTTTATTTTGATCGAAAATTTTATTATTAGGAGAAAATCTATTGACTCTATTATTTACAGTGGTAGGAATTTGTCTAATTTTTGGATTGGGATGTTATACACACACACACACACACACACACACACACACACACACACATATATATATATATATATATATATATATATATATATATATATATACATATATATATATATATATATGTATGTATATATATAGGGGGTGCGTCTGTGTTTATGTGTGCGTTTGTCCATATCTATCTATCTAGTTAGCTATCTATCTACCTATCTATCTATACACAATTCATATCTATCTATCTATCTATCTATCTATCTATCTATCTCTCTCTATATATATAGCTCAATTTAACGCTCTCTCACTATCTATCCCACTCAATTCACACTCTCTCTCTACTTCTCTCTCTCTCTCTCTCTCTCTCTCTATCTATCTATCTATCTATCTATCCGTCTAACTATATATCTAAGTTTATTGCTGCCAATGTCTGTTCATATCTATCTATCTATCTATCTATTTATCTATCTAAGGCTATTCATACACATGTCTGTTCATATTTATCGTTCTACCTATCTATTTATCGCACCCATTTCATATCTATTTTAGTGTTTTCATACTATCTGCCTAGCTCGTTAGATAAGAAGGATGAGATAGATATCTATCTCCATATACATATATATATATATCACTCTATCTCTCTCTCTCTCTCTCTCTCTCTTCCTATATATATATATATATATATATATATATATATATATATATATATATATATATATATATATCATTTCACTCTCCTAGCATTTTGTTTACTCGGTCTTCCGCCCGACTGCGTCACTTCTCTTGGACATCCATTTCGTTCCGTTTCTTGCTCGCGTCAATGCATCTGATTTTGAAAGCAACTACCACAAGCCAACCCCACCAGTCCTTCATCTGTCACAATCACAAACTGAAATCATTCGAAACTTAACCTATTGATCATACTAGTATACGAGCAAACAAGCGCAGTTATATACACAAGATCAAGCTAAGAAAACAAAATATACACAGACCTTCTTTCTCCAACCCACTTGACATATGAATGGCTGTTGAAAACTTTTGGCTTCACCATGAAGTCACCCCATCGACGCACACGGAAAAACAAACAAAAATCTGATATCTAATTATTTGGTGAAATTTGGGGAAGTAGATAGAAAGGAGGAATTTTCAGCGTAGCTTTGTAAATAACCATTTGTAAAGGTATTTACTAAGCGTAACTTAATCTTGTATCGCACCCAAAAATGAAAGACGGTTGTCTTGGACCAATAGTTATAACTGTGTAGTTGTATAAACAAACATCATTACGTAATCTTTTCTTTCTTTAAAATTTCGATAATTGACTTGCTGTCATACATCAATTGCCTCGTTTCTATACATATTCATTAATGTTCAGTGAAACTTTGTAGCATTTTATCGTTAAAAAAAATAAATTCTATGGTAGTTTTTTACTCTTTACTTGTATCCATAAGCGTAGCCATTTTGAAGGTGCATTATGGGCAGGAATAGGACACTATTTAAATTATCTGGGACTCTCGTAAAAAAAAAGAAGAAAAAATATTTTCAATAATTCTGGCAGATTATCATTTATTACACCTTCCTTCATACACAATATTTGAATCAAATACTAGTGTCTTTTTTGCCAGAATTGTATAATATTGATTTTTTGCCAGCATCCAATAATACTGATTTTTTGTCAAAGTCGAATAATATTGATTTATGACATTTGGACAATACTGATTTTTTGACAGAATCAAATAATATCGATTATTGTCAGAATCGAATAATATTGATTTTTTGTCAAAGTCGAATAATATTGATTTTTGACATTTGAATAATACTGATTTTTGTCAGAATCAAATAATATCGATTATTGTCAGAATCCAATAATATTGATTTATTATCAGAATCGAAAAATATTGATTTTGATATTTGAATAATATTGATTTTTGTCAGAATCGAATAATATTGATTTCTTGTCAGAATCGAAAAATACTGATTTTTGATATTTGAATAATATTGATTTTTGTCAGAATCGAATAATATTGATTTTTGTCAGAATCGAAAAATATTGATTTTTGATATTTGAATACTATTGATTTTTTGTCAGAATCGAATAATATTGATTTTTTATCTTTTTCGAAAGAGACGGTTGTGTATTGGGCTAAACGACAGCATTAGTCGCACGCAATTATCAACAGCTTAAGTACAGTTTCAAGCTTGGCATTTATAAATAAAAACAGAGTAGAGATAACCATTTAAATCAGGGATACATTTGACACTGTATTCATATTATAAAAAGAACCCTACTTCTAAAACGATAAAATAAAATTAATGTCTTTCATTTCGACAAATATCGTGCATTGAGGATTTTCTAAATAATTTTTAAACTACTAAAATTATTCCTCAACGACATTAACTCTTAGATTAAGCACTTTGCCAATAAATACCAAATACTTTAAAGAATATTTTATCATGTGTTTCACATTTATCTCCAAATCATTCATTCCTACATACATGCACACACACGCACGCACGCCGCCTATATATATATATATATATATATATATATATATATATATATATATATATATATATATATAAAAATATATGAATATATATATATATATGAATATATATATATATATGAATATATATATATATATGAATATATATATATATGAATATATATATATGTATGAATATATATATATATATATATATTAAAAAGCAAACGTTTTTTATGGTTGTAATGTGGATTTAAAAAAAAATGATATGCTTTATTTTCCATAATTTTGTTACACGAGTTTCCGGTCTCGCGACCCTCATCAGGCAAAGGGTGGACATTTCCACATATTATTAGAAAATAATTAATTTTTTCCTATGCGTTTCCACGTTAAATATTCTCGATATGAGATATTCTCTTTTTTGTGTGTTAGTGACGCAAATACCTTTCTTGAACTGGCAGTGAAAGTTTCTGAGTGAAGGGTTATAAAACAATTAAGATTGGTCCGAGATGTGGTGAAGGAGTTATCGGCATTCTTATCTTTTAATAACCCCTGTGTGTTCTTAGATCTATTTCCATTTTCGGGTGTTCTATCAGCATGCGTGTATGTATATATATATATATATATATATATATATATATATATATATATATATATATATATATATATATGAAGAAATATAGTCTTAAAGTGTGCTATATTTATGGGATAAAGTGCTCAATATCAGAGATAGAGCGTGAGTAAATATAAAAGTGAACATAGAAGTCAACACTTAGAAGCGACAGTCTGTTTCATGCTAGTGCAATCGTCAGGCAACGATTGCACTAGCATGAAACAGACTGTCGCCTCTACGTATTGACTTCTATGTTCACTTTTATATTTATATATATATATATATATATATATATATATATATATATATATATATATATATATATTACCTATTCATACATACACACTGACTTATTACGAGGAATTAGTAAACACATTTGTACACACACACACCTATATATATATATATATATATATATATATATATATATATATATATATATATATATATATATATCAACTTTCACCATGGTGGTGCACAAATAAAAAGAAAGATTCTTTCAAAGATGAAGTCAATCGTTGGAATTCTTCAACCGAACTGCCTGCTTCGAAATTCATCAATATAAACCTGGCCTTTTAGCAGATCCGAATATTAGCTAGCAGACTGTAAGTGTCTCCAATAAAAAATATCTATAGATATATAAATGTATTACGTTGGAATCCATGGCTAAAAGCACGGGCGAAGGAATAGAAGAGATAGAAAAAACATAAAAACTACTCCAAGAAAAATGAAGGCTTCCTGTTGACATTAGGTGTTATTCTGATGTTATCATTCGATATATGCTATGATTTATATATATATATATATATATATATATATATATATATATATATATATATATATATATATTTTGAACGATAAAAATTATTAGAAAAATCAATTAAAATCTTCAGACACACTGGGTTGTAGATTAATATTCTTATGCTTTTATTATTATTATTTCATTTAGTCAAATTTAATTGAGTAGTGGAGGCAGAGTGGGGTTGAAAGTGGTTACTAGAGGAATGCGGCTAGATTTAGTTTTAATCTTGTATATTAGGGTGTTTTCTCTAGGTGTGGAAATTGCTTTATTTATTTGTTCCCTGATTAGGTGTTGTTTATAGCCACGTGTTGTGAATTGATGCTCCAGATTTTCAATGTGTTTGTTTAATTCTTCATTGTGGGAACATATCCTTCTGAGTCTAAGTGCTTGTGAATAGGGAAGGTTCTCTTTGAGGTGTTTAGGGTGATGTGTGTACACACTCGCACACATATGCGAACGCGTGTGTATGGATATGAACATAGATAGATAGATAGATAGATAGATAGATAGATAGATAGATATTTATTTATCTATCGATAGATAGACAGATAGATATATAGATATTTAAAAACAAGCTGATCTAGCTAATTAGATAACTAAAACGACACTGAATAAGCTGAAATATCTTTCCCCTTACAACTAGCTACTGAGTTTATATCTCACTCGTTTGTTACCTCGATGCGAACAGTTATTTATAGTAAATCATATATAGTTATCTAATGATATGTACAGACATAGATATGAAAAATTTATAAATATATGAATATAATGATAGATGAGTAAAAAAATGACAAGATTATCATTCAGCATACACGCAAACTTGAGTATTAATAAAATTACTCCTGCATAAATATATATATATATATATATATATATATATATATATATATATATATATGTATATATATATATATATATATATATATGAATGAAGAAATATAGTTTTAAGGTGTGCTATATTTATGGGATAAAGTGCTCAGTATCATAGATAGAGCGTGTGTAAATATAAAAGTGAACATTGAAGTCAACACTTATAAGCGACAGCCTGTTTCATGCCAGGCGCAATCGTCAGGCCACGAATGCTGTTATTATTTTTCACGGCTATTTATATATACGGGTCAGTGGTGCATTGTGGGTAGTCTTATTTTGGCGGTTATTTTACTGGAAATCGTTTATTTGTTTATTTATTTGGGTTAAATTATTTTGCCTGTCATTATTTATTTTTATTTTGTTAATTTTATTTCTTATCTTATATATATCTATATTTTTTTTTTATTTTAATCGGTGTTTTTAGTAACGTATATATATATATGTAAAATTCGAATTCCATCCGAGTTCGAATTCCGGTCAAATCCATTACATTCACTTAGGTGCTAATACCCTTTGGGAAAGGTATGAATCCTTTTCTCTCTCCAGCTATATCTAACTAGTAGAACAGACTGGTTTCTATAGCCTTGGATGGCAACTGGTCTAGGAGAAGGAGAACTCTGAATTCAAAACCTGTGGAGAGCTGTTTGGACGGGAACTGCAGAACTACAAAGAACTATAACAACAAAACCACACCCCTATACATTTTATGCAGTATCTACAACTATAATGGTTCGCACACATAATACAAAGTGAATATAATGACATGGCCAAGATGCTGACATTCAATACGACTTCAAACAAAATGTTAGGTAGAAAGCTTCCATCAGTACTGAAAAGAGCAATAACAGCTACTAGACTTCTTTCTTTTTATCTGCCATGTCCTTTCAGTACGTAGGCGATCATGGCTCTCCACCTCCCTCTATCCCTTGCAACTCTCAACAAGTTATTTCCCTCTTCTTCCTCCCCCAGACCACGTTCGACTTTCTTAAGTCCGCCAGGTATGTCACGCATTTTTTCCCTTGTCTCTCTTTCCCTCTATTCGACCCGTGAGTATCAGATTCTCCAGGCCCTCCTTCCTCATTATGTGTCTCAGAAACTTTAGCTGCCTATTCCTGATATTAAGTTTAAGCCCCCCCCTCCTTGTTTTCAACCTTTCTAAGACCTCATCGTTACTCACACGTTCGGTCCATGATATCCTTAGCTACCTTCTGTAGAACTACATCTCTGTCGCCTCGAGTCTCTTCTTCATCTTTGAGAAAATCTTCCTACATTCGCTGCCGTAAAGAAGGACAGATGTCACGTAACAGTTCATTATTCTTTTCTTTGTTACCAAATATATGCTCCTGTCTAGCAGTACTCTGCCCAACTTTTGGAATGTGTCCTTGGCCATCTCAATGCGTCTACGGATCTCAGTGTCGCACTTACCGTCCTCTGTCAAGACGCTTCCCAGATATTTAAACTTCCGCATCTGCTTGATTCTAGTGTTCCCTGCTTTCAGATCGCATTTCGGGCTCATCCTCTTACTGACGACCATTCATTCTGTCTTCTTGTAGTTTATGTTCAGTTCCTTCTTCTCACTTTCCGTCGCTACCTTCTGCAGGAGATTTTGTAATTTCATTTCCGTGTCTGCTCTCAGTACTGTGTCATCTGCATATCTTATGTTGTGAAATTTGTAGCTGCCAATGCTAAATCCCGGTACGGTTTCCAATTCTCTCAGAATTGCCTCGCTGTATAGTTTGAACAGGTCGGGCAAGAAGACGTACGCCCCTTTCTATTTTTGTACAAAAAAAATAGGGATACTTGACTTAGAAGACCTATTTTCCATAAAAAAAATTAATAGAAAAATTTTATAATTTCGGAGATGAGGAGTTATCATTATTTACACTATTTATATTTGAACTGTTGTCTTCATCTCTGTTGTTACTATAACCGTGTTTCGGCCGTTGTGCCCTCCGGTCTTCTTTAGGTGTATCTGAACTGGCTGGCAATTCTGAACTGAACCGTTTATTTAAATAAAGTGTATTTGGTGAAATGTTGATAGTGAGTTCAATCCCTATTCCGGGCAGTGTGCACTTGAACTCAATGAAAACGGGCGAGCAATAACTGAGCAGTACTAAAAATAAGAACAAAATACTTGACATGGGCAGTGGAACGAGAACAGACTACCCCCGTAGATTAAATTAAAGGTCCAGTTCATAATTCCTTGTAGGTTACACATATCAATACGCAATTGAAGAGAGCCAGATAGCGCAAATATAAACCGTGAAAATAAAGATTTCATACATTTCAACGGTAAGTAGCACTAGCTGCTCGGTCAATGAATGCCGGATGTTACCTTATAAGGAAACGATTAATATTAGTATGTCATTACTATCATATACATCTCCATATGTCATAATTTTAGTGAGTTTTTGAATGGAAAACCCTCGGCATTTCACTAAAGAAATCGATTTTCTCCATATTTTTAGTTTGAATCGTTAGCAACAGTGCTCAACAGTAATAGGAGCGAGATATGCGATGAGATGAGAACGAAAGTAATACATGAATGCCAACGTTCACAGCATTAATTCAAAAGGAGGCTCGATACCGATAGTGAAGCGATAATTATTTATATCTCGCTCCTATTACTGTTGAGCACTGTTGCTAACGATTCAAACTAAAAACATGGAGAAAATCGATTTCGGCATTTCACTGAATAATATTCCCATTCCAGACAAACGGGAGTACCTTCAAAATCTAGTCCCAAAAACCGAAGACTTCATCAGGAGAATGAGATGGACAGCTTACTTCTTCTTCCTCAGCGACCGGAAAAAGCATCAAATCTCCAAAAAGATTGATACATATGGATTTAAAAACTTGAAAACAGCACCTTTCATCGGCCAACTGAAAAAATTCGAAATGGACCTTTTAGATATCATCAAAAATATTAGCTTCCACAATTACAAGAACAGCTTTCAAAAACGCTTGGATTCGGTCGTCACAGAAATCAAACAGTCAAAACAAATATTTGTAAAGCCGGATAAGACTACAAACTTTTACAAACTCGGTTCAAAAGATTATATCACCTTGATTAAAAAGGAGTTAACGAAAAATTACAAGAAGGTTAATAGAGATAATTACAATTATATAAACATAATTAATTCATCGGACAAGAAGATTACCGATAAGTTGAAAATAAATGATAGGGTGCCCAAACTTTCGACTATGGAAGCCTACATCCTACTCAATGACCAGAAACGTGATTTCCTAAACAAACTACCCACAAGAATTATCAACCCGACCAGGTCTGAAATTGGGAGAATTAGCAAAACAATCCTTGAACATGTAAACAAACAGATAAAGGATCAGCTCGGCCAAATCCAATGGGTCGGCACTGCAGAAGTGATTGATTGGTTTAAAAGCTTCAATAACAAAAACAGCAGTAACGAACAATGGATAAATAAATCTGGTGAAAACTTTGATGTATCAATAGGATCGCTGGATTCTGCTGAATCATCGGATTGGTAGGACTGTTTATTCTATACAATCTCACAGTTCACAATGAAATTAGTCTAAATAATAAAGAGATTCCTAGAGACGATGGTTTGATGGTAGTGAATAATTCTACTGGTAGCAAAGTTGACAAGTTGAGGAAATGGATCCATAGAGTGTTTAAATCTTTACACCACAAGCTTAAAATTAATTCTAACATAAAGCAAGTAGACATCTTAGATGGAACCTTAAACTTACATTTAAATAATTTCCAACCCTTCTTAAAAAATAATGCTAACCCCATTTATATAAACCCTAATTCCAATCACCCGACGCCAGTTATTAAACATATTCCATCATCCGTTGAACGCTGTATAAATAAGCACTATTCTAGCAAGGTAATATTCGATAAACACAAAATTATCTATAACAAAATCCTTACCGATAGTGAGAGAAAATTGTAGTTATTCTTAAAAAAACAATAGAGGAAGGAGAATAATTTGGTATACACCTCCCTTCAATAAGTTAGTCCGTACCAAATTAGGGCACAAATTCTTAAATCTAATTAACAAGCACTTCCCTACGGAGAGCAAATTAAGCCAGATCTTCAACCGCAATACCTTAAAAATTAGCTATAGCTGTTCTAGAAATCTAGATAAAATTATTAAATCACATAACAATAGAATACTGAAAATACATAGAGATAATAAACGAAACCTAAATACAAGTTCTAATACACCCCAGGAAAAAAGGCTATGTAACTGTAGAATCCCCGATCAATGTCCATTATTAAACAGGTGCTTAACCAAATCCATAGTGTATATGGCCTATATCTCATCAAATGGGAACCCCAGCGATATTAAACTGTATGTGGGATATACTAGAAGACCTTTTAAGGATAGGTATTACAATCACTTGAACTCCTTCACAAATACGGCCAAACAAAATATGACATCACTTTCGAAATATTTTTGGAAACTCAAGGAAGAAGGAAAAACACCTAAAGTTAAATGGAAATTCCTAAAACAAGTCAGAACCTGCAATTCGTTGAGCGAACCTTGCTTCTTATGTTTACAGGAGAACATATGTATCATTGAACTCTTGAATAATACCCAATTATTAAATCAAAGATATGAAACAACCGTTTTCTGTAGACATACTAAGGATCTAACACTACAATCTTGCTGAATTCTTAATTCAATAACTATAAACGTTTTAAAATTATAAATCACCTCCTTCGATGTATTCCCTACCCTCTTATGTACCTCTCCACTAATATAATTATGATCCAAACTTTTTTTTCATATATATTACTGATAATAATTTCAATTAAATCGTTTTACACCCATACTTATTCAACACGTTCTACGATCCAGGAATATTTTTAAAAGTTGATTATAAAAGATTATATTAACATTCCTTATTTTTCTTAGAGGAGATCACCACTTCTAAATTTTAATCCACGAAATACGTTCATTGATTACAAAATTAATAGTGATAACCCCAGCATAAATACATGCAATTCAACTCTAGAAATCTTATAGTAAGCCAAAAAATAACATTCCCAATTACTACTAGAACTAACTCCACAATTTTGACCTACTCAAATGTAATATTACCCCCTATCTCTATCTTCCCTCGCCTACCTCTCACTCTTAGGACGCTTGTGAGATGATGTGCCTAAACTCTTGACCGATGTTTATCAGCGGGAAAAAATTTCCACAGACCAATCGACATTAAACACACGGTCCATTCATCACCAGATTGCTATGAATAGGCACTACTGTTTCACTCCGACACCTATTTTTTTTTATTATGTATATATTTTTCTTCTCGAACAAATGGAAAAAAGGAAGTGACGTTTTACATCCGGCTTGCCTACAAGCAGGATTGTTCATAGCCATTTTCGACTCCCACCCGTCGAAGTGCAGTTGAAATGCACTGAAAGCAAGTTGCATCTTTGTAGTGATTAAAATGGTTTTGTCTTTATGATAAAATTATAATAAATAAATAATTATCCCTCTACTATCGGTATCGAGCCCTCTTTTGGATTAATGAACATTAGAATTTATATATTACTTTCGTACTCATTGCATTGGATATATATATACAGATATAAAATTAGGTAATCAGACGATTCCGCTACATTGGTTTCAACCTTTCGGTATGTTCAGGCTATTTCGCCCAAGGTAGCGGAATCGGTTGGTTTCCTGATTTTCTATACTTAAAATTTATTCCTGTCAAATTTTTAGCAACAAAAAAATTCTCTAACTGCCATATTAGTAAAAAAAAACGCAATTCTTAAATTTTCAAAAACATTCAACCTTAAAGTTGCGACTGCACGCTCCAAAGTTTGTATCCGTTATAAATAACACATTTCAAAAAAACGTATTTCGATTCACATTACATTTTTTCGTCTCGTATGCTACCTGAATTTTACCAAAAGTAAAATCATTTCCATGCCAGAAGTTGACTGCGTGTACAGTCGAAAGTTCTTGCGTATTTAAGAAAGACCTTATACAGCTTATAATTTTAAAAACAAGGACTATAAAATTCATCGAGTGAATGGTAGGTTAATGCATCTTTAAAATTATGTTATCAAAGGGATTTCGCCATTTTATATCATTAACTAATTTACATTTTGTATGGATATTTCATTGTAATATATATATATATATATATATATATATATATATATATACTTCAAATCTATTCTTATAACATCTCCGACTGAACTCTGAAATGTTATTCACCCATTTTTCTTCTCTCCTATCGTCCGGTTCACACGCCACATCGTTTTTTTTTTCAAAAGTAGTAGAGGTTTATGACTTCTTTCCTGCTTATGAATGGGTTTCCGTTTCTTTGTAAAATCTACTTCCACACTATACTTCTAACGTCTCCGGTTGAACTCTAAAACGTTATTCATTAATTAAACCTTGACCTCTTCAAGTCTAAAGTTCGCCATTGTATTTCCTGCATAGCTACAAGAACTTCAGATTTTGCACTTTCTTATGCTCATGCATCACTACACTAATCCCCCTATTCTGTGTGGTTCCTGGGCCTTGAATTGGGTAAACATTATATATATATATATATATATATATATATATATATATATATATATATATATATATATACACACACGCTCTATCTCTGATATTGAGCACTTCATCCCATAAATATAGCACACTTTAAGACTATATTTCTTCATATATATATATATATATATATATATATATATATATATATATATATATATATATATATATATATATATAACGCATTGCTCTTCAATTGAATTGAGCTCTCCGGGCCACTGGCGTATTTCCATTTCTCTCTTCCGTGCGAAGATGGCCTAGGAGTAGTAGGATCTCTGACATGCCAAATCGGTCGGGTTTCGATCCCGGCTTGAAGCAATCGGACATCTAGTCACACTGAAGAGCAGTGATACAGCGAAACAGTCTATCTGCGGATGACAATATATATATATATATATATATATATATATATATATATACACAAACTACTGCATCACGATAAAAATAAATCTCACGAGATATAAACTTTAATGAAGCTGGTCAAGTTATTTTTTTTCCAAGCATTTCACCCCAAGCTCGGCGGGAGAGCCCCTAGCATGCAGGGGGTTACAGATAATCAAAATGAAGGAATAGACTGTGTATAGAGGGGATTCAGGAAAGAGCAGAAGAAGAACTGGGTCAAGGCAGTGGAAGATGGCGATTGACGTTGCATTTTATTATTTGAATGTTGTAGTTATCAGGGAAGCAAATAAGAGGAAGGGTGAAGGGGAGCTCAAGTAAAGAAACTGCTGCAATGGAAGTGGCGGTTGCATTTAACTCTTTCATCAGTAAAATGGGTGGGACCTAGATGCCAATCTAGTAGCACGCATCATGGAAGTTGCCTCATCAAAACAGTTGCCATGAAAATGTTTGTAGAAAAGATCTAAATACATCAATAACAAACATGAAACCATTTACAAATTGATATTCCCTGTATCTTCAACGCTTCTCGTAAGATTATAGAATGTGTTTCTTGAATTTCTTCAGCCACTATATATAATACTAAAACGATGAAACCATTATTAGTTTTAAGACGTCTCTGCGATGGACGAAACGTGTGACGTAAGAGTTGCTTTTTCCCCATTTGTCATTCAGTAACCCAATGTCGCAAAACATTTTATTACTAATTGATCACTCAATACAAGAACCTCTCAAACTTGAAGGTTACTGAATTAATTTTTTTTATGACCGTAAGAGGAATGGATAAGAATTTCAGGTTAAGAAGATATGTAGAAAGAGGCTAAGATTGAAACTGTTATGGGTCCTTACCTATAACTACAGAATGAACTCTTCCTAACACTATGTAAACTACGCCTCTCAAGAGAGAGAGAGAGACGAATCGAGTCGAGCCGATATTAGTTCACTCCAAACCAGACTGACAGTCATACTAACACCTTCCACATCTTGTATTATTATTCCGTGTAATATATCTTCGTTATTTCTACTCTTGTGTTCGTGTTGTTCTTCCTTGGTCCTAACCTTGAACCATAACAGAAAGAAAGAAAGAAAGAAAGAAAGAAAGAAAGAAAGAAGGTAAAAGCTTGTGGGGTGTTATGGGTCCTTACCTATAACTACAGAATGAACTCTTCCTAACACTATGTATACTACGCCTCTCAAGAGATGGCTGACCAAGAAGCACGCTCCAGGATTGAACAGCAGTCAGTTATCAAGTTTTTGGGTGCTGAAGGGTTCAAACAAGTTGAATTTCATAGGAGAATGTCAACTGTGTATGGTGCCAAAAAATGTCTACAAGTGGGCTAAATTGTTTAAAGAAGGACGGAGCAGTGTTGAGGATGAAGACAGGCCTGGGAGGCCTACAGAAGTGAGGTCTCCTGAGGTGATCGAATCAGTCAATGACCTCATTTAATCTGACAGAAGGGTGACAGTGGATGACATTGCAAGGTCTTTGAGCTTATCTGTTAAGACAAACGCAGGGGTCATCAGTCTGAAGGAGTCATCTTGCATCATGACAACGCAAGGCCTCACACAGTAGCCCAAACGGTGCTGACCATCAACGAGCTAGGCTGGGAACTGCTCCCTCATCCCCCTTACAGCCCAGACCTTGCCCCTTCAGACTTTCACCTGTTTGGTCCCTTGAAAGCGTTCACGAGAGGCACGAAGTTTAAAAGTGACGACTGAGCCCATGAACAAATCTTCTGTCGTATTCTACTCGCTACTAACAAGCAAACCTCAAAAGTCTAACACGCCCCGATTGTCAAATTTGACAGCGACAAATAATATATTTATAGTTGATCGCATGTATAGAAGGAGAGTTTTCCTCGGTACTCATAAGAAAAGAAATGGCGATCAATTTCATTTTATTGCAAACTCGATGTTTCATGCTTCGCTTGACTTTTGGAGTTTGTCATGAGCAAACGGTTGGTCACCCACCGAAAACGACTCATAAATAATGTCCAAATGCTGCCACGCTGCAGACAGATTGTAAATAGATAAATAGACACGCTGATATTTCCGGACAAATAGGAGAGCAACAACGGCAGTAATTTAGTAAACTGAAACACAACACCTTTATGATATATATATATATATATATATATATATAGAGAGAGAGAGAGAGAGAGAGACAGAGACAGAGACAGAGACAGAGAGACAGAGAGAGTGGGGTAGAGAGATTCAACACCATCAATTGGTAAGACACCGGAAGTGTTTGAAACAAAATGGCTATTTTTGTAGTGATTTTTTAACATATTTATGTTATAATTTTCCAATAAATAATTATATATATATATATATATATATATATATATATATATATATATATATATATATATATGCGTGCGCGTTTGTGTGTCAGAATCAATGAAACCCCGCAAAAAAAGCCTAAGCCACGAGAGAGAGGGAAAAAATAGAAGTCATAAATGACTCTACGTTAAGACGACCTTTCTGAACAGACTGGGGATCGCTTCATGACGATGTACCTGAGGTTCTTGGATAGAACTGTACACACACACACGCACACACACACACACACACACACATATACATATATATATATATATATATATATATATATATATATATATATATATATATGTATACATATATATATATATATATATATATATATAATTTATTTGTTTAAACGTTATTTTTAATGGATACTCATATTTGAGTAGATGCTTTGAATATTGGAGAAATCTTCTTAGGGGGAACAGTCATTAGATCTGACGTGTCTTAGACCAGTCGACTGCATAGAACATGCTGATCAATCAAAGCCCGAATCGCGTCTTTGAACTCATGACTTTCCCGATTCTCGAATTATGCATATCTGCTTTTTGAACGATAAAAATTATTAAAAAAATCAATTAAAATCTTCAGACGTACTGGGTTGTAGATTAATATTCTTATGCTATTATTATTATTATTATTATTATTTCATTTATATTCCTCGACTAGTTTCGACCAACATGGCCATCATCGGGAGAGAAAAAATGTCTCTGCTTGCTGTAGCAGTAAACTACAGAAATGAATGTCTTGATGAAGAAAACGAACGTTTGTCTGTATATATATATATATATATATATATATATATATATAATGTAGATTTTTCAAAGGAATATTCTAACAGAGATCTAAAGGAACAATAACCTATGCATTAGTAAATATTCAAAAGAATTATTTTTCGAAGTTTCGTTGGAATGTGCGTATGGTGTAATGGATTGCGGTTCAGAATTAGAAATCAGACAGCCGACTTCGAATTCTATTCAGGTTAGTTACAAATACTTATGCTCAAATAACATTAGGAAAGATAGGAATCTATATGTTCGCCTAGCAACGGGTTAAATAGTAGTTTTTTTTATTCTCCCAAAATTGTTAATGCAATATTGACACGCTAAAATATGATAATTCTCACAATGCAAAATATTTTCCCGATTTAAATAATCCATAAAATGTTGTTAAGACGTAACAAAACAAATCAATTTAGCTTTCGTGGAACCCCATTTATTAGGGCCACGGTGTTGATTTAAAGATAAATCAATTGCCCTTTGATTAAATTATTGACCATATATATATATATATATATATATATATATATATATATATATAGCTGATATTGATTGATAACTTTAACTCATAAATATAGCACTAAATTTTATCATATACATATATATATATATGTGTGTGTGTGTATGTGTGTTTGAGAGTGTGTGCGTACGGTTATTAGGAATTATGTTAGGACGAATGTAATATTGAATTAGAATAAGTGAAGTATAATTTATTATGTGTCATCAGAGTCAGAGATAAGGTGATGATGAATAGTTTTGTGATTAAATTAATCGATCATTTAATCGATCATTATTAATATTCTCCTATTTGTACATATATATATATATATATATATATATATATATATATATATATATATATATATATATATGTACTAGTGGCATCTGTTCACTATGATGAAAATACATTGACAGGGCACTAATCACACAATTCTCAACAATTTACACCGTAATATATCTGACAAGTATTCGACTAAATAAATGATAGTTCGTTCAAGCAAGAAAAGAATTCACTAAGGTAAAAACAATCTGAGATTGCGCTAATGTCACAATTCTCGACAATATTCACCTCTGTATATAAAATAGAATTTGTAAGAAGGATTTGATAATTATAATAAAGTAATTCATTGAGTCTGAAAGAAACCTCAACAGAATGCAGAAAGCACTGGACGGCCGTTTCGTCCTATATTCGGGACTCATCAGCAGTGCGCATCCATTACTGAGAATTGAAACCCTGACAGTTAGGTTGTCATGCAAAGACCATATCAACTGTTCCAACGGGCATCGGTGACGTAGAGGTAGCAAATCAGGCTCAATATAGCGCCGCTCACTCACATATTCCGTGGTGGAACTCAACTGAAGTTCTCTGTAACCATAGGACTGTACCCCCCGGAGCCACGACTACTATCACCAAGCCGCTCAAACTGAAGCATTAGAAGTCGGATCAAGCAATGAGTTCCATATATACGTCATATTTCTCTACCACCGGTAAATCGATGGTCAGGCTCAAAGCTTTGAACGATCATATAATAAATATTTTATAGCTTTGTACGCCTGTCTTGAGAAAACCCATCAAGATAACAAATGTTAAGCAAATGCTTAATTTAAAAAGAAACATCTCGGAAAATAAAAGAAAATAAACCTCTCTATGACAATAGATAAAAATAATAATAATGACTCGACTGCTAATCGCAAACCAATGTTATTTCACATTTAACAAAGATTTTTATTAACAAAAGTTCGAATTACCGATCACTTCTTAGCGGATATTTGACATTTTTTTGTTTTTTTTTCTTCTCTACAATTGAAAGGAATGTATCTTAGCTTTCTGAAAAAAATTACGTATTGCCCAGCCACCGGTTCAATGGTAGGTAAACCCTTGTAACTATTTGTATATCTACGGTGAAACATAACATACCAATTATTTGCGAATTTTGAATCAGGGGCTCAAGCAGAAGGGTTAAAATTGTTCAGGAACGCAGGGCTCAGAGGGTTAAGATAATTGTTTTACAAGTACTTCTAAAATAATTTACTTCTTCATGTGACATGTCCCTTGAGGATGTAGGCGATCATGGCTCTCCACGATTTCCTGTCCTTTGTAATTCTTAATCAATTTTATCTTTTTGTCATCTTTCCTAAGCCTTTTCCCGCCATCTATTTACTCAAGCTCACTAAGTATGTTTTGTGTTGTTTTCCTCTTTCTTACCTTCAATCTGTCCTGTGAGTACCAGATTTTCGAAGCCCTCTCTCCTAGAAATTTCAAATGTTTATTCATTATGTTAAGTATAAGTTTCGTTTTTTTTTTTCTATTTTATTTAAACTTTGTCATTGCTCACATGTTCGGTCCCTGGTGTCCTCAGCATCCTTTGGTAGAACCACATTTCTGCTGCTTCAAGTCTCTTCTCCATCCTTGCGAATATTTTTCAGCATTCAGTCATACAGGAAGACTGATATCACGTAACAATCTCGTATTCTTTTCATTGTTTCTAACGAGTTTTTTTTTTGTTTCTTAATATCAGCTTAGTTTTTGGAAGGCATCATTTATACTCGTTTGATTCTGGTGTCTGCAATTAAGCAGCTTAATTAATAAAAAAAAAGAAATAATAAAAACGTCAAAAGTTGATGCAGCAATTTACACTATAAATTTTAATGTCTACCAAAAATACATAGCCGAGGAATTTAAATAAAAGTTTATATGGAGACGAAATTAATATTTAAAAAAAAAAAGAACACACTCATTGCATTATTCGCTCTGCTTAACGAGACCGACCAATTTACTAAACCATTTAATAGGGCGAAAATATATAGAAAGTGCAGCGATTGCGAAGACATCGGCATTTGCGTACAGCTTCTTTCAACATTTCACTTTCCTTGGCAAATCTTCATATTATGCGATCCTTAAAAACAAAAACGATATAAAGCAACAACAATAAAAAAAATAAAATATCAGGGAAACTAAATGAGATCATCTAGACGGTGTGCCCAGACTCGTCTGAATAAAAAAAAAATTAAATTTGATGCTAAAAAATTTAAAATTCAGCATTCCCACCTTTCCCCTCCGTACACGATTATAACAGACCAACACTTTTTTATCTACCTTGCCTACACAAATAGGGCCGCCATATTTATTACAACGTTTCGGCCTTCTTCAGGTGGTTGGAATGTCGAACTGAACCCTATATTTCGCTCACTGGGGTAGACTATGTCATGTTTAATGGATGTCAGTTATCAGTTCTCTCCTGTTAATTACCCTCTGCAAGTTTTCCACTGCCTTAAACGGGTATTGAACTCACACTCTTTGGGTCCTGTCACTAGATCTAACTATCGCATTTATCCACTATGCCATGTGTTCTTGAGGACATCTATGTATGAATTTCTGGGTATTATAAATGTAATGTTTTCAATAACCATTTTTACCAGTGCTCATATTGCAATTTTTGTTGTTATAATCGCTTTTCTCTGGCACTCCTTATGGCTGCCGAAGACATTAGGTTATTCGCTATTAACCTTTCTCCCTCATTCATTACATTTGTTCTGTGAATTTTAAGCTCTTCAAGCCCTCCTTTCTCAGGTCGTCTGCCAGAAATTGGAACTGTCTTTTTTTCTGATTTTAACTCTAAACGCCATACTAATTCAAGAGTTTTTCAAATGGACTGTTAACTCATACATTTGGCACGCGTGAAAATAATTTCGATGTCCATGAAGCCGATGGACTGGAAGAATGAATTTATAAATGCCATAATTTTATGATACTTTTTCTCTTGCAGATGAGGAATAAAATAGATATAATTTTTGACAAGTTTAATTAAGATCTGATGTCGAATGTTTATAACCAAAATCAGGTTAAGTTACTGCCTTTTACGGATATTTTTGAAAACGAGCGTTTGACCTTTAACTTGTTAATTAAAACTATTGCATTTTCATGTTAAAATTGCTTTGTTTAAAGAATTTTCGCTATGCAGTAAACAAGTCTGTGAAAAATCGATGGCATTTTGGGGTCTATGTAGTCCGAAGAAATCGCAGAGGAAGTGGAAGAAGAAGAGGAATGAGAAGGGGGAGGGGGAAGTAAAATGACATGATGAAAGAAATCCAAAGTAAAAGCCGTGGGAAAGTGTGGATAAAAAGTGAGACAAAAAAAAACAAAAAGAAGTTTAGATGGAGATAATGAAGGTAGAAGAATAGGATGGATATGTGGAGAGAAAAGGTGAGGTCAATTAAAGGTAGAAAGTCTGAGATATATCGAGAGAGAACAGCAAAGACAAAAGCGCTGTGGTGCAAAAGAAGAAAGAGACAATATCGGGAAGAACAAGGTCAAGACCAAGAATTAATAGTAGTAGTAGTAGTAGTAGTAGTAGTTGTAGTAGTAGTAGTAAAAGAAGAAGAAGAAGAAGAAGAAGACCGGGAGAATAACTTGAAGAAAGGAAGAACAAGAACGAAAACAGAAGAAATATTATTAGTAGTAGTAGTAGCAGAAGAACAATAAGAACATTAAAAAACAATATTTAGAAGAAGAATTAGAATGCAGCAACAATAATAATAATAAGTAGTAGTAGTAGTAGTAGTAGTAGTAGTAGTAGAAGAAGAAGAAGAAGAAGAAGAAGAACAAGAACAAGAACAAGAACAAGAACAAGAACAAGAACAAGAAGTGATGCTGAACGGTTGGGATCCCCAAAATGAAGCTTCCGACATGACGGTAGCGTGAACTGCCTGAAGGAAAAACACGACAGAGAACAGATACTACACCTATCTATCTATCTATATATATATATATATATATATATATATATATATATATATATATATATATATATATATATATATATGACATTCCCTCCAAAATCGTTCTTCATATCTAAAAACTTTATATATCATATATATATATAGAGAGATAGATAGATGGAATGATGATCAATACAACTAAATATGTTGTCTCTATCACTGAGATTGGGCGCTTTCCAATAAGTACCGCGCATATATAATATATATAAATAGTGGCATATATTTATATACATACACATATATGTATAAATTGCATATATATACATGCACATATATTTATATACATACATATTGCTTATATATATATATATATATATATATATATATATATATATATATATATATATATATATATATATATATATATATATATATATATATATATATATATATATATATATATATATATATATATATATATATATATATATATATATATATATATATATATATATATATATATATATATATATATTTTCTTAATATTTTATCTGTTTTCCAAAGATGATAAAAGTATAATGCTATATCCAATGGGCTAAACTGCTCACTATCATGGACAGAGCGTATGTAATATTTTAATAGCCTGATGCTTGCGTTTAAACATGACTGTTGCTGCTCTGTTTTGAACTTAGTGCTCACGTATATATATATTTGAATTGGACAAAGTCCGACAATTTATTTAAAGACATTTATGATATGTTTAACGTTCTTTTTATAGATACAAGTATTTAAGCAAATGCTCTGTTTATAATAAACAGTATTAAATAACATTTACCGGCCTGAATGTCCGAGAAATTTTCATAGACAGGAATCGAACCTGTATCCTATACGGAACCGTCATTTCGCGTGACGTGCCTTAACCGTTCGGCCACATAGAAGCGTCTGGTTAGCAAGGTCGATTTTACTATCTTTAAACTTAAATCTTCCATGAATCTCTTCTATTCATATCTGCTCTAGCGTACCAAATGTAAACAAATGACGTCATATATTTTTGAATTGGACAATGTCCGACAATTTATTTAAAGACATTTATGATATTTTTAACGTTCTTTTTTTTATAGATACAAGTATTTAAGCAAATGCTCTGTTTATAATAAACAGTATTAAATAACATTTACCGGTCTGAATGTCCGAGAAATCTTCATATGAAAATTTCTCGGACATTATATATATATTAATACATGTCTCCTTAAATAATTTAGACTTGTTTTGTCTACTTGTTTGTAATATGATCCTCTCATATTCACGAACAAGCTTCTTAGTATCCTTATTAAAAGATGAATGAAATTTACCATATCGATAGGTAATATATCTGTAAAATTTAATGGAGGAATATAACGTGATCACCTTTTATATATTTCCAGTGATCTTAAAAATTTACGGAATTATGGACGCCCGTATTTACAAAAATTGACACGTTTATACAGGCACAAAAATCAAATTATTTCCATTTATGATTAGTAAATATAGTTTTTACTTAATAACATTGATCGGTACAAATTAATGCAGAGATTTAAAGGATTTTAAATTCTACAAGATTTTACCAAACTGAAAACAATTCTTGTTAAAATTCAATAGTCATCGAAATGTTATTTTCTTAAGACAATAATGTCTAAAATATATCTTATTCATAAAAGCAATTAAAACGTTTTGTAATTAAATAATGTCTTACTTATATAGTATGTTTTATTTTACGTTTCAGAAAAGATTTTTGATACCCAAGCTACTCTTTTAACAAAAGATTAATGATCTGAATATATTAACAGGTACAAAAATGAATTTCTCGAAATTTCATAAAATTTAATAAGTGGTATGTAACAGATATTAAAAAAAATTTTAACCTGGATTTTCTAAATAAGTAAACATTTCTGAAATAATTTCATTCATTTGTCCTGAATGTTTCATTAGAATACGACAATTATTTGATTTTTCGAGAACTTACAAATCAGTGTCTTTTTACATCGCAAAAGGAACGTTAAAATTTCCTATACTAACCTTTCGTCCCCCAATGACGCCCGAAAAACAAAATATTTAACCAAAAATTTAACCAAAAACAATAAAAAATATTATTCAATACTCAAAAGATATTTTGGTCTTTCCTCTAAATAATAACGTTACTGACGATGCAACTATTTTTAGCGAAGCTATGGAGGTCACTATATATATATATATATATATATATATATATATATATATATATATATATATATATATATATATATATTGTGTGTATGTGTATATATATATATATATGTATATATATATATATATATATATATATGTGTGTGTGTGTGTGTTTATTTTTAAATATATGCCTACAAATCCGCTCAACAAATCATATATATATATATATATGTGTGTGTGCTCGCACGCATGTGTATGTCTATATATATATATATATATATATATATATATATATATATATATATATATATATATATTGATCCAAAATGTGCGATATAAACAGATATGCACACTTACATTCACTTACTGTATAGGTATTTTCTTGAATACAGACATGTCTTCAATTCTATAAATTGGCACGGCGATAAATTTTCAGATATTTTTTCCGTCTTGTCTCCGAAGATCAGGAAATTTTTTACGATAATATATTGCCACACTGACCTCGGTTCTATCAGTCCGATACTCACGCCATTCAATCTTCATCTCAAGCAATACCGGTCGAATGCGTCGCTAAGTTAGTGGCGTCTTTTTTATGTTTGTTTTCTGATGGAATAAGGGGATGAATTTACGCCAAGTGCCTGCGTCTAGTTTTCTTCCCTAAAGACTTGAACTTGTCAGGTGCACCTATATATATATATATATATATATATATATATATATATATATATATATATATATATATATATATATATGTATATATGTATGTATATATATATATATATATATATATATATATATATACATACATAGGTGTGTGTGTGTGTGTGTGTGTGTGTGTGTGTGTGTGTGTGTGTGTGTGTGTGTGCATTAATTTCTTAATATTTTATCTGTTTTTCCAAAGATTTTTTGCCGTCATTTCTCAGCCTTACTTTGAAAATCAGTCACATCTCGGTAAGAGCGAAAAGAAAAAAATCAAGTCCCGTTGAATTGGAGGATGTGACTAGTGATAAGTCCTGAAAGGCGATGAAAAACATTCATAAACATATGATGGTAAAACTAAAAGTTTCTTGAATGCAATACAATTGAAAAAAAAAGAAAGGGAATGAGTCAAAAAGAAAAAGAGAACAAGTCAAAAAAGAAAAAGATAGAGAAAAAGTCAAATAAGTAAAAGTACGAGTCAAAAAAGAAAAAGAAAGAAAAAATCAAAAATGAAAAAGAAAGAGAACAATTCAAAAAAGGAAAAGTACGAATCAAAAAAGAAAAAGAAAGAAAAAAGTCAAAAAAGAAAAAGAAAGAGAACAAGTCAAAAAAGAAAAAGAAAGTGAACAAGTCAAAAAGAAAAAGAAAGAGAACAAGTCAAAAAAGAAAAAGAAAGTGAACAAGTCAAAAAGAAAAAGAAAGAGAACAAGTCAAAAAAGAAAAAGAAAGTGAACAAGTCAAAAAGAAAAAGAAAGAGAACAAGTCAAAAAAGAAAAAGAAAGTGAACAAGTCAAAAAGAAAAAGAAAGAGAACAAGTCAAAAAGAAAAAGAAAGAGAACAAGTCAAAAAAGAAAAAGAAAGTGAACAAGTCAAAAAGAAAAAGAAAGAGAACAAGTCAAAAAAGAAAAAGAAAGAAAAAAGTCAAAAAAGAAAAAGAAAGAGAACGGGTCAAAAAAGAAAAAGACAGAGTGTTGAGTCTTGACTCAATGTTGAATCTCGCCTATTGCATGGAATAATAATGCAACACAAAATGTACTTAGAACAAGAATGTATTATAACAAGAAAGTGTACACAATAAGCACATATAGTATTTCTGTATATTTCTGGGAAGACGTTCCTGGAGAATGTGTTGACTAGTCGCAGTCGATCAGAGTCTCTAGTTGGATCTCGTGATTCTCTTCCTCGTCTTCCGGTATCAACCATTATTTATATAGTTGGTAGTCACCTATGCAGATTAGGTGGATCCTACACAACACAGAGAAAGAGCCAAAAAAGAAAAAGAAAGAGTACGAGTCAAAAAAGGAAAAAGAAAGATAACGACTCAAAAAAGAAACGAAAAGGTAAAAAAAATAGAAAGAAAAGAGTAATCATCAAGAGAAGTTATGTAGAGAAACATTTGTATATTTCCCATTCGCTTACATAAAAATTAAATTTTATGCAGATTTGTGTGTGTTTATCTCTCTTAAGTTTTCAATCATTCCACTTCTGTTTTTTTGTCTCCCTTGGGTTTTTCATTATTCTTTTCACGCATGTGTCCAGAAAGACCTGTATGATTCTTCATCTGTTTATTGAATAATTCCACTTACCTTTGAGTATACAAAAATCATTACTCTCACATTTGTCTCTCCATATCTCTGAATGATTAGTCTGTTGCGGGACGTATGTACGTTGGTGTTTGAGTTGTAAAACACGTGTCGCCTGATGATTGCATCTAGCATGAAAAGCCTGTCGCCTCTAAGTGTTGACTTCAATATATATATGTATATATATATATATATAGAGAGAGAGAGAGAGAGTTTTAAGGTGTGCTATATTTATGAGATAAAGTGCTCAATATCAGAAATAGAGCGTATGTAAATATAAATATGTAAGTGAGCATTGAAGTCAACACTCAGAGGCGACAGGCTGTTTCATGCTAGACGCAATCGTCAGGACTCTCGCGGCCTAACGATTGCGTCTAGCATGAAACAGCCTGTCGCCTCTGAGTGTTGACTTCAATGTTTACTTTTATATATACAAGGTAACCAAAAAAGTTTAGTCATTGAATGAAGTTGAAATATATACGAAATGCGTGTAGCAATTGTTTTCAAATTCGGACAGTCCGAAGTAGGAACATCAGACGTTATAAAAAAAACACGCGCACCGTGCCCGGCCATCAGTTATAAGTCGGACAGCTGTGAGAAGGATGGAAGTGTCTAGAGATCTCGTTCAGGGCTGTTTGCTTTACGACTTCAAAGTGGGCTTATCAGCAGCTGCATCAAGTCGCCGCATATGTCAAGCGTTTGGGTATAGTGCTGTGGATGAACGTACTGCAAGGCGTTGGTTTCGAAAATTCAAGTCGGGAGATTTGCCTCTCCATAATGAGCCTCGCAGTGGACGACCACAGGTCTTGAATGACGGAGTCCTGAAGGCGGCCATTGAAGAGGACAGTAGTCTAACGTGTGGTGAACTTGCAAGACAGTTCAACGTTTCCGATGAAACAGTTAGACTTCACCTTCACTGCCTAGGTAAGACGTACAAACTGAGCAAGTGGGTTCCGCAAACGCTGTTGGAGGTCCACAAGGGACAACGAGTGGTAGCCTGCGTATCTCTGCTTTCTCGCCACCGTACCGCATCCTTATTCAATCGAGTGCTTACCAGTGATGAAAAGTGGGTTCTGTACGAAACTCCCAAGCGTTCCAGACATTGGTTGTCTCCTCAGGATGCTGTCCCACACACCGCAAGACCGCCTATGCACACATGCAAGATTATGCTTTGTGTCTGGTGGACAGGTCGTCAAGTGGTTCATTATGAACTGCTACCAACGGGCCAAACGATCACTGGAGACC
Source organism: Acanthosepion esculentum (assembly GCA_964036315.1). Taxonomy (NCBI): domain Eukaryota; kingdom Metazoa; phylum Mollusca; class Cephalopoda; order Sepiida; family Sepiidae; genus Acanthosepion; species Acanthosepion esculentum. The sequence continues at coordinate 30,538,956 of OZ038483.1, read as the reverse complement.
TATACTCGTAGCAATTGAAACGTATGCAACAGGCATTGCGCCAGAAGAATCCAACACTGGTGAATCGCAAAGGTGTGCTTTTCCTCCGTGACAACGCCAAGCCGCATGTTGCACAAGTCGTCAGGGATACCATACAGAAACTTGGGTGGGAGACTTTGTGCCATCCACCTTATTCACCTGACCTTGCGCCATCCGATTACCACCTCTTCCACTCCCTGGTTAATCATCTTCTTGGGAAATCCTTCACCAATGAAGCAGACTTGCGCAAAGCCATCACGGACTTATTTGCGTCAAAAACCCCCGAGTTCTACCGCAAGGGCATTGAACAGCTGGAGACACGCTGGCAGAAGGTGCTGGATGCCGATGGCGATTACTTCGAAGACTAAATATAATTTACACATACTGTGAAGCGTTTTCTTTTTTTTCCTTTAAAAACGGACAGAACGTTTTTGTTTATCTTGTATATATATATATATATATATATATATATATATATATATATATATATATATATATTGATGTTTACGAACACTCGATGCCACTTTTGTAATGTCAACGAATACTCGTTGTCACTTTCGTAATGCTCGTTGTGGTACAGACTTTGTAATCACATATACAACTATAGTAACGCCGTTGAACAATACTGGTGTCACACGCCTTCGAATAGTACTCGCACTTATAGTACTTGCTCGATAATACTAACTAGAAAATAACCATTGAATAGTGATCCGAATTGTAATCTGTATAGTGATGATATTAACTAATCGCTAAACGCGGTCGGATGGGACACAAATCCGAGTTTATTGTGGCGTATCCGAGCCCGTAATCCTCGTAAAAATAAGTGTCTAGTAGCTGTCTGTCGAGACGAGACTCTACCCTTCGATATAGCCTCGTCTGAGGATCCTCTCTACCCGAAGGTAGAGAGATGGACCAGCACACCTCCGAAGTAATCCGCAGAGTGAGATATTCACTAACCGCCCCACGCTGTCAATGTGGTACAAATCCAAGTTTAATATGGGGTATCCGAGCCTGTAGGCTCGGCCAAAACTTTCCCGTAGACCCCGTAAAAAACGGAGTTGGGTAGCGAGATTCTTCCCTTCGATATTCCCTCGTGTCTACAGTGCTCTGAATGATTATTTGCCCGATCCTGTCTACAGTGCTCAAGGTGATTTCCTCAAGTTCGTGTCTACAGTGCCCTGAATGATTATTTGCCCGATCGTGTCTACAGTGCTCTAGGTGATTTCCTCAAGTTCGTGTCAATAGTGCTCTGAATTATTATTTTCCTGATCATGTCTACAGTGATCTAGGTGATTTCCTCAAGTTCGTGTTTATAGTGCTCTGAATGATTATTTGCCCGATCATGTCTACAGTGCTCTAGGTGATTTCCTCAAGTTCGTGTCTATAGTGCTCTGAATGATTATTTGCCCGATCATGTCTACAGTACTCTAGGTGATTTCCTCAAGTTCGTGTCTACAGTGCTCTGAATGATTATTTGCCCGATCATGTCTACAGTGCTCTACGTGATTTCCTAAAGTTCGTGTCTACAGTGCTCTGAATGATTATTTGCCCGATCGTGTCTACAGTGCTCTACGTGATTTCCTCAAGTTCGTGTCTACTGTGCTCTAGGTGATTTCCTCAAGTTCGTGTCTACAGTGCTCTAGGTGATTTCCTCAAGTTCGTGTCTACAGTGCTCTGAATGATTATTTGCCCGATCATGTGTACAGTGCTCTAGGTGATTTCCTCAAGTTCGTGTCTATAGTGCTCTGAATGATTATTTGCCCGATCATGTCTACAGTACTCTAGGTGATTTCCTCAAGTTCGTGTCTACAGTGCTCTGAATGATTATTTGCCCGATCGTGTCTACAGTGCTCTAGGTGATTTCCTCAAGTTCGTGTCTACAGTGCTCTAGGTGATTTCCTCAAGTTCGTGTCTACAGTGCTCTGAATGATTATTTGCCCGATCATGTGTACAGTGATCTAGGTGATTTCCTCAAGTTCGTGTCTACAGTGCTCTGAATGATTATTTGCCCGATCATGTCTACAGTGCTCTACGTGATTTCCTCAAGTTCGTATCTACAGTGCTCTGAATGATTATTTGCCCGATCGTGTCTACAGTGCTCTAGGTGATTTCCTTAAGTTCGTGTCTATAGTGCTCTGAATGATTATTTGCCCGATCATGTCTACAGTGCTCTAGGTGATTTCCTCAAGTTCGTGTCTACAGTGCTCTGAATGATTATTTGCCCGATCATGTCTACAGTGCTCTACGTGATTTCCTCAAGTTCGTGTCTACAGTGCTCTGAATGATTATTTGCCCGATCGTGTCTACAGTGCTCTAGGTGATTTCCTCAAGTTCGTGTCTACAGTGCTCTGAATGATTATTTGCCCGATCATGTGTACAGTGATCTAGGTGATTTCCTCAAGTTCGTGTCTACAGTGCTCTGAATGATTATTTGCCCGATCATGTCTACAGTGCTCTAGGTGATTTCCTCAAGTTCGTGTCTATAGTGCTCTGAATGATTATTTGCCCGATCATGTCTACAGTACTCTAGGTGATTTCCTCAAGTTCGTGTCTACAGTGCTCTGAATGATTATTTTCCCGATCATGTCTACAGTGCTCTACGTGATTTCCTCAAGTTCGTGTCTACAGTGCTCTGAATGATTATTTGCCCGATCGTGTCTACAGTGCTCTAGGTGATTTCCTCAAGTTCGTGTCTACAGTGCTCTAGGTGATTTCCTCAAGTTCGTGTCTACAGTGCTCTGAATGATTATTTGCCCGATCATGTGTACAGTGATCTAGGTGATTTCCTCAAGTTCGTGTCTACAGTGCTCTGAATGATTATTTGCCCGATCATGTCTACAGTGCTCTACGTGATTTCCTCAAGTTCGTGTCTACAGTGCTCTGAATGATTATTTGCCCGATCGTGTCTACAGTGCTCTAGGTGATTTCCTCAAGTTCGTGTCTACAGTGCTCTAGGGGATTTCCTCAAGTTCGTGTCTACAGTGCTCTGAATGATTATTTGCCCGATCATGTGTACAGTGATCTAGGTGATTTCCTCAAGTTCGTGTCTACAGTGCTCTGAATGATTATTTTCCCGATCATGTCTACAGTGCTCTACGTGATTTCCTCAAGTTCGTGTCTACAGTGCTCTGAATGATTATTTGCCCGATCGTGTCTACAGTGCTCTAGGTGATTTCCTCATGTTCGTGTCTACAGTGCTCTAGGTGATTTCCTCAAGTTCGTGTCTACAGTGCTCTGAATGATTATTTGCCCGATCATGTGTACAGTGATCTAGGTGATTTCCTCAAGTTCGTGTCTACAGTGCTCTGAATGATTATTTGCCCGATCATGTCTACAGTGCTCTAGGTGATTTCCTCAAGTTCGTGTCTACAATGCTCTGAATGAGTATTTTCCCGATCATGTCTACAGTGCTCTAGGTGATTTCCTCAAGTTCGTGTCTACAGTGCTCTGAATGATTATTTGCCCGATCATGTGTACAGTGATCTAGGTGATTTCCTCAAGTTCGTGTCTACAGTGCTCTGAATGATTATTTGCCCGATCGTGTCTACAGTGCTCTAGGTGATTTCCTCAAGTTCGTGTCTACAGTGCTCTAGGTGATTTCCTCAAGTTCGTGTCTACACTGCTCTGAATGATTATTTGCCCGATCATGTCTACAGTGCTCTACGTGATTTCCTCAAGTTCGTGTCTACAGTGCTCTGAATGATTATTTGCCCGATCGTGTCTACAGTGCTCTAGGTGATTTCCTCAAGTTCGTGTCTACAGTGCTCTAGGTGATTTCCTCAAGTTCGTGTCTACAGTGCTCTAGGTGATTTCCTCAAGTTCGTGTCTACAGTGCTCTGAATGATTATTTGCCCGATCATGTGTACAGTGCTCTAGGTGATTTCCTCAAGTTCGTGTCTATAGTGCTCTGAATGATTATTTGCCCGATCATGTCTACAGTACTCTAGGTGATTTCCTCAAGTTCGTGTCTACAGTGCTCTGAATGATTATTTGCCCGATCGTGTCTACAGTGCTCTAGGTGATTTCCTCAAGTTCGTGTCTACAGTGCTCTAGGTGATTTCCTCAAGTTCGTGTCTACAGTGCTCTGAATGATTATTTGCCCGATCATGTGTACAGTGATCTAGGTGATTTCCTCAAGTTCGTGTCTACAGTGCTCTGAATGATTATTTGCCCGATCATGTCTACAGTGCTCTACGTGATTTCCTCAAGTTCGTATCTACAGTGCTCTGAATGATTATTTGCCCGATCGTGTCTACAGTGCTCTAGGTGATTTCCTTAAGTTCGTGTCTATAGTGCTCTGAATGATTATTTGCCCGATCATGTCTACAGTGCTCTAGGTGATTTCCTCAAGTTCGTGTCTACAGTGCTCTGAATGATTATTTGCCCGATCATGTCTACAGTGCTCTACGTGATTTCCTCAAGTTCGTGTCTACAGTGCTCTGAATGATTATTTGCCCGATCGTGTCTACAGTGCTCTAGGTGATTTCCTCAAGTTCGTGTCTACAGTGCTCTGAATGATTATTTGCCCGATCATGTGTACAGTGATCTAGGTGATTTCCTCAAGTTCGTGTCTACAGTGCTCTGAATGATTATTTGCCCGATCATGTCTACAGTGCTCTAGGTGATTTCCTCAAGTTCGTGTCTATAGTGCTCTGAATGATTATTTGCCCGATCATGTCTACAGTACTCTAGGTGATTTCCTCAAGTTCGTGTCTACAGTGCTCTGAATGATTATTTTCCCGATCATGTCTACAGTGCTCTACGTGATTTCCTCAAGTTCGTGTCTACAGTGCTCTGAATGATTATTTGCCCGATCGTGTCTACAGTGCTCTAGGTGATTTCCTCAAGTTCGTGTCTACAGTGCTCTAGGTGATTTCCTCAAGTTCGTGTCTACAGTGCTCTGAATGATTATTTGCCCGATCATGTGTACAGTGATCTAGGTGATTTCCTCAAGTTCGTGTCTACAGTGCTCTGAATGATTATTTGCCCGATCATGTCTACAGTGCTCTACGTGATTTCCTCAAGTTCGTGTCTACAGTGCTCTGAATGATTATTTGCCCGATCGTGTCTACAGTGCTCTAGGTGATTTCCTCAAGTTCGTGTCTACAGTGCTCTAGGGGATTTCCTCAAGTTCGTGTCTACAGTGCTCTGAATGATTATTTGCCCGATCATGTGTACAGTGATCTAGGTGATTTCCTCAAGTTCGTGTCTACAGTGCTCTGAATGATTATTTTCCCGATCATGTCTACAGTGCTCTACGTGATTTCCTCAAGTTCGTGTCTACAGTGCTCTGAATGATTATTTGCCCGATCGTGTCTACAGTGCTCTAGGTGATTTCCTCATGTTCGTGTCTACAGTGCTCTAGGTGATTTCCTCAAGTTCGTGTCTACAGTGCTCTGAATGATTATTTGCCCGATCATGTGTACAGTGATCTAGGTGATTTCCTCAAGTTCGTGTCTACAGTGCTCTGAATGATTATTTGCCCGATCATGTCTACAGTGCTCTAGGTGATTTCCTCAAGTTCGTGTCTACAATGCTCTGAATGAGTATTTTCCCGATCATGTCTACAGTGCTCTAGGTGATTTCCTCAAGTTCGTGTCTACAGTGCTCTGAATGATTATTTGCCCGATCATGTGTACAGTGATCTAGGTGATTTCCTCAAGTTCGTGTCTACAGTGCTCTGAATGATTATTTGCCCGATCGTGTCTACAGTGCTCTAGGTGATTTCCTCAAGTTCGTGTCTACAGTGCTCTAGGTGATTTCCTCAAGTTCGTGTCTACACTGCTCTGAATGATTATTTGCCCGATCATGTCTACAGTGCTCTACGTGATTTCCTCAAGTTCGTGTCTACAGTGCTCTGAATGATTATTTGCCCGATCGTGTCTACAGTGCTCTAGGTGATTTCCTCAAGTTCGTGTCTACAGTGCTCTAGGTGATTTCCTCAAGTTCGTGTCTACAGTGCTCTGAATGATTATTTGCCCGATCATGTCTACAGTGCTCTAGGTTATTCTTTTTGCTCCGAGATTTAACGCGATTTCTCTCGTTTTTATGCCAACGGCGCTCTGCATAACCCCTCGCATGCTGCTCGCTCCATAGTCTTTTATATGATTCCTCGTATGTTTTCGTGGAAATAGTTTGAAACGATTCCTCTCGCATTCATGCTTGTTCATTTTTGAATGATTCCTCTACTGTTTATGTCTACAAAGATCTGAATTATTCCTCTTCCGTATATATCTGCCGAGGTTCTTTCCCGTTTGTTTTTCATATATTGTAAGGATTCCTTTCGCTTATTGTCTAAAAATTCGAAATGATTTCTTGTTTTTTTTTCTACAAAACCTTGAAAGATTTCCCTCTCAAGTGTCTGTCTACAGAGATTTGAACGATTCCTCCCCTGTGTTTATAACTAGCGTTCTGAATTCTTCTTCTCGCATGTGTGTCTCAACGATTTATCACACGGGTCTGTCTACAGAGCTACCGAACGATATATCACACGTTTGTGTCTAAAGCGGTCTGAACGATTTATCACAATTTTATATCTACGGAGCTCTTATCGAATTTTTAAATGTTTATGTCTGCAGCGCTCTAAATGACTCATCACGAGTTTGTGTCTACAGAGCTGTGAACGATATCTTAGAAGTGTATATGTACAGAGTTCTGACCAAGTTTTTATACGCTTCTGTCTACATAACCCTCAACAAATTGTCCGAAGATAATATAGTTCTCTGATCGATATTTTATACGTTTATATCTACAGGGTACTGAACAATTTATCATGTGTCTACAGATCACCTGAAAAATTTATCACACGTTTGTGTCTACAGGGTTCTGAACTATCTAATTCATGTTCGTGGTGTCTACAGACCTCTAAACAATTTATCACAGGTTTGTGTCTACAGAGCTCTGATAGATTTAACACAAGGTTATACTGAGACAGCTCTAAACGATTTGTATACGTTTGTGTGGACAGAAAACCTGAACAATTTATCACAAGTTTGTGTCTACAAATCTCTGAAGTACTTATAAGTTTGTGTCTAAAGACCTCCAAACAATCTATCATAATTTTGTGACTACAAAGCTCTGAACAATTCACCAGACCTCTGAGAAATCTATAACTTTGTGTTTACAGACCGATGAACGATTTATCACACGTTTGTGTCCACAGACCTCTGAGCGATTTATTAGAAATTTGTGTCTAGACATCTGTGAATAATTTCTCGCGAGTTTTTGTCGATATAGATTTGAGTGATTCCTCTATTGCTTATGTCCGTGTCTTCTGAATGATTCCTCTCACATGTGTCTTCAGAAATTTAAATGATTCTTCTCTGTTTTGGTATACAGAGTTCTGAAGGGTTTCTCTCAGATGTTTGCCTACACAGCTTTGAACTATTTCTTAGACGTTTGTGTTTACATAGCTCTGAAAGATTCCTCGCAAGTTTCTGACTATGGAGCTTTTGGAAGATTCCTCTCGCGTTTTTGCGTTCATAGTTTTTGAACGATTCTCTCTTTCTCTCTTTCTCTCTCTCTCTCACACACTCTCTCTTGTTTCAGTCTGTAGTGTTATGAATTATTCCTGTCACGTTGTATCGATCAAGTCTGAACGATTTTTGTCACGTTTAAGTCTGAACAAATCTTTTTGCCTAACCCTTTTCCTCACGTATAATTCGTAAAGCATGACGCTATTATACGGACAAAATTAAATCAATAACAATTCCTCGTCTTTTTTCAGAACGATTCAACGCTTATTAGAAGACAAAGCAACCATCATTTCTTTTCAATATCTTTCAGAATTGATTTTATTTGATTTCATGTTTAATTAAATTTTGAATTAATGTATTTAAATAAATTTACCCCATCCCCCCCAAAAAAAAAGATAGGTATAAACATCGTGTTACAATTACAATAGGCATATTATTTACAATATTCGGACTATTGTCCTCATCTTTGTCGCCATATTTATTAAAATGTTTCGGCCGTTGTACGCTCCGGCTTTCTTCAGGTGTTTGTCGAACTGAACCCTTTATTTCGCTCACTGGGATAGACTGTTCTAATACCACGTGCCATGTTTAATGGATGTCAGTTATCAGTTATCTCCCGTTAATTTCCCTCTGAAAGTTCTCCACTGCCTTAACCGGGTATTGAAGTCACACTCTCTGGGTCCTGTCACTGGATCTAAACAAAGCCTTTATCCACTGTGCCATGTATCCTTCTGTGTTTGAATTTCTGGGTATTATAAACCTTATGTCTTTAGTAGTCATTTTTACCAGTGCTCATATAGCAAATTTTGCTTTTATCACATACATGTTTTTACCAGAGCTCGTATTGCAACTTTTGCTGTTATTATCGCTTTTTCTCTGGCACTCCTTATACCGGTTCCCATATTGTATTCATTTCTATGCTTGGTCGGCTCAGGAGATTTTTGTGGCTTAGTAATAAATATGGCGACAAAGATGAGGACAATAGTCCGAATAATGTAAATAATGTACATATTACCTCATCTCAGAAATATAGACAGATACAATAGGCATGTTTTTTGTTTTGTTTTTTTTAATATGAAACAATTTAAAATATCTACGAATATAAAAAAAGATTTCCGTTTGAATTTTTAGGATGAGGAGTTATCATTATTTACAAGTTTCATCTTTTTACTAACTCCACAAGGTTTCAACCAATGAGCCGTGTGGTCTTCATCAGGTGCCTTCAGTAAACCTTCAGGGCACTTCGAAATTACCCTTTATTTAATCTACGGTAGTAGACTGTTCCATATCTACTGTTCTCTAGAGATATCGCGTCTAGTTTTTATTTAGTACCGCTCAGTTGTTACAAGTTCAAGTACACAGTGCCCGGCCCAGGGACTGAACTAATTATTACTATGTCACCAAATTCAAGAACCAAATTTTTAACCTACTAGGCTATTATTTCGTGTGTCAGTCCTTAATGAAGAACTTGGGGTTTTAAACGTAATCTACCTGCTAATGAATACTTGAAGTTGAGCATTTTTTATTTGACTAGTTTCAAACTTTTGTATTTCATTTTAATTTATTTTTCTTTCTTTAGCGGATTCGGCCACAAACCTTTATTTTTTTAGTTTGGTTTGACTAGTTTCAAACCAGCCCTTTTTTATTTATTTTCTTTTTCTTTCTGTATTTTACATTTTAATTTAATTACTGGCCAAAAAAAGAGAGAGAGGAATTATTTTTATTGTTTTTCTTTTATTCTCGACAGCCTTAGGGTGCCATTTTGATTTTTTAAAATGTCTTACCAAATTATTTAGTTTATAGTTTTCCTTTTAATTGATGTAGTTTATTTTTTCATTTTATTTATAATTTGGGTTAACTTTTAGTCTTCCAGTTTATTTATTTAATAGCCTTTTTTTTAAGTTTATTGTTTTCGTATTTGTAAATAGCTTATTGTTTTAATTTACTGGTGTATCCAGGTTTATCCTTTCTTTATTTGTTTAACTACTTCTACTTTTAGAAGAAGTTTTATTGCTTTTTATTTTTTAAAGTTTTTCGTTTACCCATACCCCAACTCATTTCCCATTATTGGACAAAAACATTCTAGTCCCGCTAGTGAAAAGGGAGAGACCATGCATGGCAAGGTGCCGAAGGAGGAACAAACCAAGACGACGGCCGAGGAATTGCCCACTTGCTGGAAGTCCCCGCCTAGTTGCACAGTGAATATAGCGGAGTTTTTGGAAAAGGCTAGGGGTTACGCTCATCTTGTAAATAAAGATGGGCTCCTTACAAACGTCCAAGAACTTCGAAAAGAGAATGGTATCGGTCTTCGTGGTGGACAAGCGTACGCGCAAAATTTGTCGCTCCACGAAATACATAGTGATCAAATCTCTTTTGTCCCTGGGGATAAAACCCCAAAGAGTTATAAAAGGTGCTGGATTTTTCATTTGGGACGTACTGCTGCCCACGCCTGAAGATTACCTAACAATGGCTAAAAGAGAACTAATTACAAAAGACCTAATTCTAAAGACAGAATATGAGGGTCAGAGAAGGACAAGAATGAATGTATTTGAGGTCCCTACTCAGGTAACGGGAGAGCACATGGCTGCATATTTTATGCAGTACAGCCAGATTTTAGGGGCTCTCTCCGACAACTTGAACAGGAGATGAACTTTTGATATTATGATAGATCAGGCGGCCTTCAAGTCTATCCCCAACTGTTTGGATTTTTGCGACAGGAAAATGCCGGTCATTGTGAACGGTAGAAAACCTACTTGCTGGAGGTGTAGAGAGATTGTCACCTCTCCTCCTCCTGCCCAGGGAAGAAGGCCCCTGGAGTTCCGGCCGCTGGCGACCAAAATCCCCCTCTGGCCGAGACTGTTAAATCCGCGGCGCCTGTAGTTTTAGTGGGCGATTGGAATGCCACCCTTGACTCCGACATAGATCGTATAGGATCAAATTCGGGTACTAACAACTGGGGCGTGAAACATTTTCGCGATTTTGTCGACAGGTTTGATTTTTTCGACAAATACCGGAATGAGCACCCTCAGGGGGTAGTTTGGACTTGGACAAATAGTGGCAGCTCGGCTGTTGGTATGCGTGCTAGCTACCTCGACCGAGTCTTAGTTAGGAGAGTCGATGTAGGGCTCTTAGGGTGTCCAAGTTTTCATTATATAGTTTATTCGGATCATAGGCTTGTCCGGGTCCATGTAAACTTAGATATGCCTAAGGTTAGGATGGCTGGCTACTGGAAATTCAACTGCTCGTTATTTGGCGAGCAGGATTTCCGGGACCAGCTTTCACTAATGTTACAAAGGGAACCGACGGGGGCTGTGATGTGAAATGCCTGGTGGGACAATTTAAAATCTAAAATTCGAACGTTTGCTGCCGATTTTAGTCATCGACTCAATCTAGATAGATTAGCGGCGGAAACGGCTTTAGAGCAAAGAGTTGATTGGTCAGTTAAATCCTGTGATAGTGGGGAATTAGCCTTAGCTGAGGCAGAGTTGGCCTCCTTGCTTATCAAGAAGGATCAAGCTCTAGTAGTTAGGGCTAGATTAAAAAGGATGTCCTCTGAGGCGACGAATATGGCCGCAGAATTGCGTGCAGAGGAAAGTAGGAATGCATCACAGCGGCATATCGCGAGCGTCACATTGCCGGATAAGCGGACCGTGACTACAAACTCGGGCATATGTGAAGCTTTTCGGGATTACTTTCGGGATCTTTTTACCAGGGAGCCCGGTCTGAGCCCTATTTAGCCGACTTTCCCTGCCTTGAGGCAGCTGAAGCGGCTGGGTGCGAGGGTCCCATCACAGAGTCGGAAATCTGGAAAGCGTTGAAACAGGTTGGCCTGGATAAATCTCCGGGATTAGATGGTCTTCCCTACGAAGTCTACTTGAGGCAGTCGCCCGTTTTTGTTCCTTTGCTGGAACTGATTTTCAACAACTGGATGAAGCAGGGGTCTATACCTCAACGCGTCACCGGGGGTGTGATCAAGTTGCTGCGTAATGACAAAAACGGTGGGAATGGGTTAGGTAATTTTCGCCCTTTAACTATGTTAAATACAGAGTTAAAGATTTTCGCCAAGATCTTAGTCAACCGTTTACAGCTTGTCCTGTCTAGTCTGATTGGCTCCGAACAGACTTGTGCTATGAAGGGCAGGACTATTCAGAACAACCTTCATATGGTCCGCTTTAACATAGAGAAAGTCGACAGTGAAGCCGCACTGATCAATTTGGATCAGTCCAAGGCCTTTGATAGGGTTGACCATCGATTCCTGGGGGCTGTTCTTTCGGCTGCCGATTTCGGGGCGGACTTTCGCTCCTGGATCCGTCTTCTGTATGCGACTCCCGGTGCGCTGGTGGAAGTGAATGGGGTAAGATCGGAACCTTTCGTATTGTCTCGATCTATTCGTCAGGGTCGTCCGCTTTCGCCTATGCTTTACGTTCTTGCGTTGGAACATTTCCTTCGCAAGTTAAAGGAGAATCCGGTCCTACGCGGAATTTCCCTACCTGGTGCTACCACCTCGGCCAGGTATTCTGCCTATGCTGACGACGTTTCGGTTCTTGTGTCGAGCAGAGCCGAGATTAACGAAGTCAGCAAAGAAATCATTGGTTATGAGATGGTGACAGGGACCAAGATTAACCGTGATAAGTGGCTTGCGGTTGGGAGCCTGGAAGGGACTTTCTCTTCCCGGGCCTTTCCACTGGACGGATGGGCCGGTCAAGATACTCGGCGTCTGGTTCGGTCCTGGTATCCAGTTGGGAATGAATTGGTCGGAGGTACAAGGGAAGGCCGAGATCGCAATTGATTTGTGATCTCGGAGGAATATTTTCTTGAAGGGGAGGGCGGAGGTATGTGTTTCACATATCTACCTGATTCTCCTTTACCGACTCTCGTTACTTCCGCTTCCGTCTACCACACTAATTTTATTAGTAAGGCTCTTGTTCTCTTCCTTATGGAGAGGCAAAGCTGCTGTCGCGATTCGGATGAGGAGGGCGCCTTCTGGAAGGAAGACGCCCGTACAAATTTCCCATCCTTGAGAAGTGTGCACTCGTGCGATTAGGAGGCCCACCGTTTAACCCGAGCCGAATGCTCCTTCTATCGTGAATGTCGTCTTGCTCTGAAACACCTCTTACGGGCGTCGGATGGCCTCTCCAACGTCCAGGCTTTGTCTCGTATGGCATTATATCACATGTTAGTCAGTGGGCCCGTTCATGATAATCTGATTGACGAGCTCTGTCTTACGAAGCAGGAGACTCTCTCAATCTGGCCTTGGGCGCCCGGGTTGAAATGTCTCAATAACGATGAGGCATCCCTCACCTGGCTGGTGATGCCTGGGGCCCTCTGCGTAAGCCAAAAAGCTTTGCGCAGCGGGTTTGGAGAAATCTCCAAACTGCCGACGCTGTGATGGGGAAGTCGAGACCCTTGGTCTCGTCTTCTTTCATTGCAAGTTGGTAGTACCGTTGTGTAAGTTTGTTGAAGGCGTCATGGTTCGCATGTTGCAGGGAAAGTTCTTTGTCCTTGAGGCCTCTTCTGTTTGTAGCAATGTGGCGCCGCCGTTGACAAAGGCTGAACTTTATGTGTTCCACTGCTTGCAAGGAGTTATGAGAGTCGTGATTTGGTCGACACGTCAGAAGGGATTCTATGGAGGTGAGAAGTTCACCTCTTCCCAACTGATCTTTCACTTTAGGCATCTGCTTAAAGTCAAGATTAGGACGAAAAGGTGGCGACTCTCTTCATCAGAATTCGGCTAAAGGTGGGTAAATCTTGCGCGACTGTGTAGAGTGAAAGGGGATGACCTGGAGTGGTACTTTGATGTCGGTTAGGTAAAGGATTTTGTCCTTCCTGGGTTGAACAAAGGCAACATTAGGCTAGTTTAGGTTTTAGTTTCAATCTTTAGTTTCCCGTTTCTGATTAACTTAGCTAGGGTATGTATGCTCATTGGCCCCCTTTTATTTCTTACCCTTTTTTTCTTTAGTTTAATTCCCCATCCCCTCCCTCGTTAGGTGGTCAGTGATGTCAGTTCTCTGGTTGTTGCGGGATGACTTTCTTTTCGTGTGTGTTTTCGTATTTGTTATTGTGTCTAAATGAGTGCGTGTTTGTGTGCGTGCTTGTTTTGTTATAATGACATAATCCAGCAATTATTTCGTCCAGTTAACTGATGTTTCTGCCACATTTAGAGATTGTGTTTTTTTTTATTACTAACCTCATTTTGTTTTGTTTCCATGTAAATAGTATTCTTTCATATTGTAAATAATCATTGGTGTTTTTTAAATTGTTTGTTTTTTCCCCTCCCCCCACAAACTTTGAAATGTACATAGGGGGACTAGTTAGGTTTTCATAGGGAATTTGAGGTATTATGGTGGATGTAGTAAGAACGGTAGGAGTGAATGTGTCGTTTTGGTGATAGGAATTTA
>OZ038483.1:30510065-30512565 GCA_964036315.1 Acanthosepion esculentum | reverse complement strand
ATGCATATCGTGAAATCTCTAAAGATTCCTTTCTCATTATATGTCCCAGAAAGTTTTTTCTTAAACTAAGCATGCGTCCGTTTGTTACCATTTTTCCTCGTTGTTAACATACTCTGATTAGATTATTCTCATTATCCTTCTGTAGCACTATTTTTTTCAGTTGCCCCAAGTCTACACTTCCTCAATGTGTACTCACTACTTATCAATACTAAGCAAATAAGTATATTAACTTGTAACTGTATGAATATCGTTTAACTTTGGCAAGGAACCCCACTAGTAGTGATCATTCGTTAAGTAGTTAATTAAGCTTTGCATTTTCATGACAGTCTCCCGTGGCCTAATTGGTAAGGTCCCGCTTCGCCTATATCAGTATTTTCCTGTCTGAAAGCGCATTTCAAGCTAAACCATCTGTCGGCTCCATTTCCAGCTCCATAAATTACCCGTAGCTTCCGTCCATGTTCTATCTGTACAAGACCAGAAATGGAACATTGCTACCCACACCCGAGCCGGAGATGCCTACTCCTCGCTTACCAGCATCGACCGTATTCAAAGTCATTTTCACGACCTTGTGGGTGATGAATAGTTTTCCACTCTTCAACCGCTTTCTCACAGACTCTTGTGGTTCTAGCGCTATTTTCAAAGCACATGATCGACCGAACCGCATTCCTTCGTTCCCCCAGTCCCGACCCTCATAAATAGGACTCCTAGAGACACTTACACTTGAACGACTCATCCTCGTTCCCGTTTTATTCCACTGGGGAGGACGGTACTTTCCACTCACACAGCCATCTTCCCCAGAGCATTCGAAGCAGATGCTTTTGCTGGTCCCTATAATTTTAACCTCTCCAAGACAAGAATCAGCCTTTATCTATCCTACATATTCTCATAACAAGCAATCTTGTCTCCTTTCCTATGCGCCCTTACAAGAACCTCATTCAACGGCAATTAGGTCTTATATTGGGCAATCAATAAAAAAAACGCCCTAGATAGATAGATACGAACAGATAGATAGATAGATACGAACAGATAGATAGATAGATAGATACGAACAGAGAGATAGATAGATAGATAGATAGATAGATAGATAGATAGATAGATATGCAATTATGAAACCGTCCCTATACGCCCTTTCAATATCTCTATTCAGTAACCCTCTAATTTTACTTATATTGTCGGCCAAAATAAATTCATATGAAATGTATTATACGTTTACATATAGCAGTTTGCTCGCAGCGGGGACAGGTCCGTGCATTGCTATATTAAATTTAAGATAGATAGATAGATAGATAGATAGATAGATAGATAGATAGATAGATAGATAGATAGATAGAATATACAGATTTATATATCAGGCTAATTCTTGATAAATGAATGATGAATGGAGAAACTTTATAAGTAACGCATTTCATTTCGTGAAGAAACTTATTCAGACTAATAATAGCTTTATCGATGGTGTCAGTTTTATATAAATTGGATGCGAAATCCAACAAACGTGGGATTTTCATCAAAACCATTGAAGGTACTCAGATAGTGATTCATACACAGATATTTTTGCTTTGTTTTATTTGTTAAACGCCATATCAACGCAGTATGGGTCACATAATGCCGAAACTTAAAAAATGGCATATGTTATTCTGCTTTCACAATTGAATACATGGTAGATGATACTCATCTTTTGTGCATATACATGTTTGTGTGGATATAATTACTAGAAGAGGTGATATGTATGTTTTACGTTGTCGTTTTGTTGAAGTTATATTTTGAAATACAGTTTGATTTATTTTTAAAATTCTAGGATATTATATGGATTAATGACAGGAAAGAGTTCTCTCATGTTGGTTGTTTGGTCGATTTTAACTCTCTGTGTTATTTAATGCTAGAAACTAAATATTTTGAACAAAGTCTTATGGCTTCAATTACAGATAAAATGTATTGCTGGTCATTTTGCTATAAAATGTATTGTTGGTCATTTTGCTATAAAATGTATTGTTGGCATTTTTACTACAAAAATATATTGCTGGTATTTATTTGTACAAATATGTATTCCTATACTTTCATACTGCTGTGTTTTTGTTTGGGGTTTGGCTATTTTCCCATAGCTGGGACCCTAACAGGTGATACCACGAGTCAGAGTGAACCTAGGAACAACAGCAATTAAGATGTGGTTCCACGTTCCAATCTCGAAACCTCCAATCTCCCAATCAGAGGACTTACTGCCGGATTTAGCTTATCATCATACCTAGGACTGATAGACAGATAGATAGATAGATAGATAGATAGATAGATAGATAGATAGATAGATATTATTATTAGTAGTAGAAGTCTATTGATTTAAAAAATTGTGACAATAACAAAGATCCCATCCTGAAATGGGAAATATTAAAAAGATGTTCTAAATATAGAGCAGGTTATAAATTTTGTAAACTATGTTTAGAGGGAAAATTAGCTATAGCTCTATATAGGGAACCCGATCATTTATTAAATTCTAAAACGGAAATTC
>OZ038483.1:30487565-30505065 GCA_964036315.1 Acanthosepion esculentum | reverse complement strand
CGGGCCAAAAATGCGCTTTTAAAAAATTTGGCAGTTAATGGGTTAATGTAATGTTACGAGGCAATGGATTTGCAATGTAACTTTGCGGTCAGGTTGTGAGAAGTCTACAAAAATGTTTTTGCAACCTTGTGGCTGAAACTTTGTAGCCAAATGTAGTGCCTTAAAACATAGTAGCAGTAGCAGCCCAAAATAAACCTGATATCAGCAGTTAGTCTCGAATAGAAAAACACGAGGACCCTTAAGTAACTCTCTCTTTCTTCCGGGTTTTACTATTTTCGAACTGGTTACTCAAGCTAAAAGAGCTGTGAACAATTGACACTAAAACACACCAACTCAGTATGTCCCACTATAGCATATTCATGAACATTTCACTGTGTATGCAATTTACTTGTAGCAAAAGAAACACTTGTTTTAAACTTTCTTTTGGTTAATTTGTTTTAATAAATGCTCTTTTGCATTGCAAATCAATTGGTTTGTTATTTTGTGCATGTCCTCTTTTTCACTAGTATTATTTCATGTATCATAAAATGTTCCCGTAAGAAACCTTACACATTAAATTACTAATAACTAAACAAGCTATTAGGTTGGTGCAAAAATAATGTCGTTTTCTCACATGAACTTGCAACCTTACACATTAAATTACTGAAGCACTAATAACTAAACAAGCTATTAGGTTGGTGCAAAAATAATGTCGTTTTCTCACATGACCTTACAACCTTACACATTAAATTATTGAAGTACTAATAACTAAACAAGCTATTAGGTTGGTGCAAAAATAATGTCGTTTTCTCACATGACCTTAGAACCTTACACATTAAATTATTGAAGTACTAATAACTAAACAAGCTATTAGGTTGGTGCAAAAATAATGTCGTTTTCTCACATGACCTTAGAACCTTACACATTAAATTATTGAAGTACTAATAACTAAACAAGCTATTAGGTAGGTGCAAAAATAATGTCGTTTTCTCACATGAAGTTGAACGTCAAAAAACGACATTATTTTTGCACCAACCTAATATTTTGTTAACTGTTCTATAGCGTTTTATATGTAAGCTAAAGGAGAATCATTTGAGGTTAATAATTTGAAGTCTCACGAGAAAACAGAAAGAAACAGGATGTGTCGGGATCATTTCATTGGTCTATGGATTGACTAATCAGCAAATGCTATGTTAATTGTAACGTTTCTAGAAAGGAAAATAATTTCTATTAACTATTTTTCTGCCTTCCATCTGCTTGTTGGAGGCTAACCTTTTCGGAGAACAACTCTCTGCGCCTCCTTGGACTCACGTTTTCCACTGACATAAGGTGGAATGATTATATTGAATCAGTTAAGTTCGATGCTAAGAAAGTTGGTTCACTATGTTGGGCTAGACAATATTTCTCATCCGAATATCTTTTGAACAGTTCTATGTCGACTGTTCAACCTTGCAACATCTGCTCTTGTGCCTCTATTTTTTTTTTGTCTATAGATTATTTACAAAATCCAAAAAATAATATGTTAGTCCTGACCTGGCATCTCGGCTTCAGTCACTTTCTCACCGACATAACGTAGCTTCCTGTTGTCCCTTCTATAAATATTTTTACGGTAATTGTTCTGATGCGTTTTCCTCGATAGTACCTCGGCTTCACGAATTTAAGCGCAGTACTTGGCAGCTATGTCTCGTCATCTTATATTTGGAATTTAAGCGCAGTACTAGACTGGAGTACTCCCTTCTGATTCTTTCACTTTTTCTAACCCATTGTATACTTTATCACTTTGCTTGGGGCGAAATGATAAAAAAACAAACTAACAAGTATGCGAGATTTTCTAGTAAAAACGGAGTTCCTTTTTCCAAAATTCTTCAGTGAAAATTTTGACTTGGTAGCAAAAAGGTTGGGTAAGAATTTTGTCTTAGTCACTTTCACCCTCTCCGACACTGATAAGTACTCGTTAAATTTTCCCGCGGCAGAAAGACGGCTCACCTGACTTTCAGTAAGAAAGACATACGGTACGACAATGATGGACTGACCTGAAACAACCGTGGAGACGTGTTCAATGACACCAGCGGCACGATCCATTAGGTAGCAATGAGCGTAGTCGCCCAAGCACTTGCACGAGCTATATATCATAGTGTGACAATGTCACGGGGCGATGGGGGTCTGCTCGTTTAGTAATGGTTAACAAGCTGGACTTGCAACTATTAGTATTGAATAATGAATTTGAGGAAAAATGGAAGGATCCGACCTGTGGCCTTGTATCATATTCTGTTAAGGTTTAGGGGTCAGGTGTGTTCAGTAATACGGAGTAGAACGTTCTAACGTCAATGCAATGTTATACTTGTGGGCTTGCACCAAAACTAAATTGAAAAATCGATGCCTAAAAACAATCTTAAATACACAATATGTTTCACAGCCTGTGACTGTTTGCATGTATAGAAAACTGCTATTCCCCGTTAAAATGCAAAAACACAAAGTGGAAAAGCATTAATTGTATACGTCTGTTTAAAAAACAAAATGACAAGTTCGGTTCTCCATAGAATACTTTTATTTTTTAATTTCTACTTTTCTTTATAATAATGTGTCAATATTTTACACGGATTGGTTTAATTGATATTGTGCATATATAATAATGGACTCTACCGTCGGTTTCGACGTATGAGGATCTGACAACTTAATTGACTTAGTTAATTTTGTGCGATAATCTCAAGTGACACTTAAGACAATGCAAGTGAACTGTGTGGATAAGAAGGAACGAATCAAGGTAAACGGCCAGAAAACCCCACACAAGTGATTTGATTAAAGTGGTGAAGGCTTGTGCAGAACCATCCACACTTTTCAGAACTATTGATACACTCAGTCGATGCAAATAAATGCCACTGACGAAGCAGACAATAGACCGCAGGCTTTTTCGTGTAAGAGTTTTCCATCTCCTAGATCAGTCGTGTTCTATAACACTAAAGAGCTTGGTCAACCTTGATAGGCACTATTTGCCCATAACTAGGACCCTAACCGGTGCTACCACCCCGGTTCAGTGCGGACCTGGGAACAGCAGCAATTAAAAGGTGGTTCCACGCTCCTCAAATCCTCCAATCTCCCGATGAGAAGACTTGCTGCCGGATGTTGTTTATCGTCATACCCAGGACATTTGCATATATATATATATATATAGGGAAAATGTTATAGTTGTTCCAACGAGAGAAAAATGTATATTTTATAAAACAGGAACCGCTAACCTTTTGGTCATAATGTGGATTTGTTTTAATGGTTCCACAATCTTATTTATCCTGATAATTCATCCTCATATCCTATTTTTTTAGACTATTGGTACTCCATCGTAAAATCATAGTTCAATAAGATGGTACCCAAACATAGTAGTCTATTAGCTGCATGCGTAGGTATTCCTTTCTTTGAATCATATATTGATAATAAAGTCTGCGGTTTGTTTCCAACTTAAAATGTCTTCCATGAATAAATTTATGAAATATCTTCACAGCAAATATAATTTCTAGACCCTCTTTTTCTAACTGGCTGTCATTTTTTTCTGCTGGTAGAAGCGAGAGTGAAGCATGAGCGAAGGCTTTCATTTTACCGCCATCACCGCTCATGGCATCTGACGCCACTACAATTTATACTTTTGGATCGTAATATGCTAGTGATAAATCTGATGTAAGCCTTTTTTTCATTTCTTCAAACGCCTTTTGACAGTTATCATTTCAGTTCCACTTTAATTCCTTTGTAAGTAGATCGTTCAGTGAAGCTCTCAAGTTATGCATATTATATACATATATTTGATAGTAATTAGACAGTCCTATAACTGCTCGTAAAGTAGTCATGTTTGTAGGTGGAGGTATATTTTTAATTGCACTTATCCTCAACGGATCTGATTGAGACCATTATTATCAATAATTTGACCAAGGTATTTAATTTTCGCTAAAACAATTCGCACTTTCCACACTGACCTTGAATCCGTACTCTCTTATTTTTTCCAAAATTGTTTTTACATGCCCAACATGTTCTTTAGATAAACTTCTGAGTGAAATGACGACCAGATACCTCACTGCGAAATCGCAATCCGCAAGCGTGATATCCATAGCGTATTGAAAAATAGCTGGTATCACCTTTATACCAAAAGGAAATCAGTTAAACTTATATAATACTTTCTGCGTATTTATGGTCGTTAATTCTGAACATTCATTTTAAATCTAAATTTATAAATAAGCTTCAGAAAGATCCAACTTTGAAAATATTTAATTCGAAATTCGAAAAAACTTTCCTGTTGATTTGTTAATGGTTAGTTATGTGTTTCTAAATAACTGTTTAATCCTGTCGAGAAGTCCGTGCAAACAAGAATTTTTTTTTCTTTTACATACACTGCTTGTGCAGCCCATTTTAAACGATTAATTTTTTTTCTATTACTGTTATAGTGAAAGACACCTAGTCTATAGGTAATAGACTCTCCCATCTATTATAAGTAGGAGTCAGTAGTAATGGAGGGGAGGAGTAGTGTTCAGCGACCACAACTCGATTACTCTGCGTAACACTTTATTACAAGTTCCTAACGTTTCTGTACGTTTAACCTATTTAGGACGCATTTAGTCCGAATACAGTTTCTATTGTGGAAATAACTCCACAACAATTACAGCAATTCTTTCGAGTCTAACTCTTAGTTTTGTTCTTCCAATGCTGCGAAACGGCTTAAAAACTGGCGCTGAACTTTTTACTTGAAAATCCGTCCTAATTTTGAACACCGATCCAGTTTATTTGACAGAACATATGAAAAACATTTTTTAATTCTACCTTAAGATTTTCCCGCTGATTTTTTTTAAAAAGTGGTCGCTTTACCACTTACGTTTTTACAATAAACGTTTATCGGCAAATCCCAAAGTTCAAATAGTTCCATCCAGTCAGTAACGAATAAATAAAGTTTTATACGTAAGCATTAGTTTTCACATACGGAATGAGTCGTTACAAGTCATTTCTAAAAAAAAAAAGAAACTGAAATCGCGACTTTGGTAGTCTTTTTTTAATAAAAATTTTCCAATTTCCTTCTTCGTGGTTTCACTGATTATTGAAATATCACTACCAATGTCCAGTAGAATTTTCACGTCCACATTATTTATTTTAACATTCACAAATTTTCTTTTGTTTTCTGTGAACATTTTCCGTCCAAATGCTGTGTATGAATTTCTTCCTGTGAGAATTTTTTCTTGGTTTGATTTTGCAGTATGACTTTATACGTCCCTTTGTTAGACATGTTTAACGTAGTCTGAATGTAGAAATCCAACGTAGTAAGTAATTTGTTCAATGAAACAGCACCAATATCTAGTAGCAGCTATTTAGTAATTCTTAAGGTCTTCCATATCAGAGGTTGGCAGTGAATATCCGGTGAGAGTAGGAAAGTGTAGTTCTTCAGGTCTTTCATCTGACAGGTTAGCAGTGGATATTCCGAAAAGAAAACAAAATGGCCCCCCTTTATACATATCGGATTGAATATTCCAAGTCTTCTGATTGGTTAACCGTATATTGGTGGACTATAAAATGAGTCAGCTCATTTTGGTTGGCTCACTAGTAAATTGGTACATTGTAATTTTAGTTGATTAATGGGTTCATCTCCCTCCCCTATCATTCTTTCATTATTAGAATTTTAATGTATTTTATGATCATCAAATTTTTAGGGTGTGGGGCGCGTTTTTGTAGGTTCCCCTTGTGAGGGTGCGGTATTATGGTGTATGGAGGATTGAATGGCGACGGACGAGTTCTTGTGGTGAATGCGTCAATTGTAAGGTATGAATGGGTCGCGAATCTGATTAGCTAGGTATAGGATAGTAAGTTATGACCAGCCTCTTCCCCTCCCCTTCATCGGCCACGTGCCACAATTTGTAATTATTACAAATAAATCTCCTAGTAAATCGGTACACAAAAAACTGTAACACCCTTTTTACCACACTTGTAACATTCTGCATTTTTAAATAGACAATTTTTTCCAGGATGTAATTTACTCTCCTTTTTGTACATTTGTCCTTTTCTTGTACCAATGCACTTTCTTTTTTCTGAATCTTTTTAACATCGTGTTACAGATTTAGCATTGTCTGGCAATCGGCTACTATTTCTTGTGGTGTAATATTGCTGTTTTCTTCAATTTGCTTTTAAAATTTTGCTCGTATTCCAACATCTTTTTTAGTTTTTAAACCTTGAACGAAAATTAACGCTTTGAACATATCTGGAGTTATTGCCTTATTCTAAACTTTTCACGTTCTTTATTCACGATACCAGCTTATGTAACAAAATCTTTGCCCTATCTTTTGGTTAGATGCATGCACCTCTAACGAACATTAAATATAAAGTTCTTGTCACTAAAGATTTTCGTCAGAATGTGTACCGTGTTTTCAAATCCGATTACACCTATTCTTTTTTTTTTCAATAATATGTACTTGCAGTATTTTTCATACTCTATCGGGGCTGTTTTCCTCAACAACAATCTTGTTTTCTCTCATCTTCCCAGCCACTGCATTCCTGACTGAATATTTATTCATATCTACGAAAATACAAAGAAAATGTCAGTACTTTATCAGGATTGTATACAACTTCTGATATGGTGTTTTGGACAGCGTCTAGCGTAAGATACGATGATTTTTTTCTTTTCTTTAGAATTATATCCAACAACTCCTGTTGATGTTTTTGTAGTTCAAGCAACTGCTGATTTTGTTATTGTTGCTGTTTCTGTTCTTGCTGTTGTTGAATTTCAACTATCGAAGCCAAAATTTTCTATATATTCCCAAGAATTGTTTATCTTCATCCAAGAGAAAAAAAACTAAATCAACGTAGTTAAAATTCTTGTCGCCACTCATATCCTTGTTTCCGAAGCAACATATATATGAGTTTCTAAAATCCTTTTTAATTCCAATGACAACTCGTATGAGTTCCTGAATCCTCGTTAGTGTTATAAGCCATCAGAATTCCGAATCCTCGTTAGTTTTATAAGCAGTCAGAGTTCAGAATCCTCGTTACAACGGTTATAAATCGATTGAGTTTCGAATCCTTCGTCGCCACTGTTATAACGCGTTACGTGCGGCTTATAATATAACTAATGCTTCGGTTACTTCGGCTGTGACACGTGTACTAATCAATCTGAAGACTGACTCCAAATAGCTTCTTTTTTCTTACCTATGACCTGGAGCTCTTTATTTATAATTATGGACTAGTTCATATAGTTACCGAGGGTGGAATATTTGCTCCACAACAAAAATAAAATAAAACATTGTGCGGAAAAAAGAAATGACATGTGAAGACGCAATACTTTAAAAACCGACATGAGACGCGAAGACGCAATATCTGAAAAACGTTAAAACTGAAATAGTACGAAACAGTCTTTGATAATGCCTAACCAATGTCAAAATATTGGCACATTTCTTTTTTAAACCAGGAAAATGGTTAAAAATATAGAATAATTAATTTGGTCTATATCAAAACTTGTGTACGCGTGTGTATGTATATATGTATATTTGGTTGGATTGCTGTGAGTTTATGACCCTGGGTTTCACGCTTTTGCGATCGTTTAAGTTTGTCTGATGATCGCAAAAGCGTGAAACCCAGAGTCACAAACTCACACCAATCCAACCAAATATGTTAGCTCAATCAATGATTTTGAGCGCTTTCTAATAAGTACCGCGCATATAATATATAAATAATAATATTTATAATATATTTCACACACACACACATATGTGTAATGGCAGCAACTTTTCTTTTAAACATGTTGTGTTGAATGTTAAAGACAACATCGTCCTGCATATTTTCTTTTGAATTTTCTCATATTTTCTAATGAAACTTTTTATTTGAAAATGATATCGAAATAAATATTGTCCGTACGATAAGCTAGTATTTTCGAACATCATTGTCCATCTTCAAGGTCAAATTTTTTTAAAACATTTGCCAATTGTATTGTAGCGGAATCATGTTGCTACATTTTTTTACAAACTAAATAAACGTTAAAATCCTTTTAATTTCAAAATAGGCGAGGATGTTATTACGTGCATGGCGAAGATTTTTAATCATGTGACGACGTGAAAAAGATTTTTATTATACAAGCCAAAAGATCGAAGAATACGTTATAAAATTTAAATATATTATAAACATTGTAGGATGTTTCCAGAAATATTGTAATCTATACGATTAATAAGAGGTATTTTGCTTTTAATATGTAATGCTTCTAAGATTTTAAGGCGTCTAATGTCTGTATGTTTATCTATAATTTTAGTATTATCTATAAGTATTTTACGTATATCAGATTGCAGAAGGGAAACAGCATGTGACATAATATGTTGTTTAATGGAGCTAGAATTATTTAGATGCATAGTTAATCTTCTGGAGAGCCGGGTGGTTGTAAATCCAATATATGTATGTGGATTAGAAGAGCATTCTTCCATAAGACATTTAAACTCATACACAACATTGGTTCTATCAACAACCGCAGTAACCGGAGAAGGGTTATTGCTCATTATCAGGTTAGAGGTTTTAAATTTACTATAATATATATTAAGTTTTAAGGCTTTGTTAGAATCAACAGGAAACACATTATGGTAAATTATAGACTTAAGGGTCTTTTCATCCATGCTGTATTGTCTATGCATTTGTCCTCTGTAAAAGAGGTTAATTGAGGATAATTTTCTGGGTGTATCGCTTGTTAGGTCTGAGAAGTATCTATCAAATTCATTATCAACTAGATAGTTAGGAAAGCCGTTATTTATAAGGGTTTGTTTGATGTTAGTCATTTGCTTATGAAATATTTTATTGGTAGAAGAGATAAGTTTTGCTCTAGTAACTAGGTTAGAAATTATTGACCGTTTATATTTAATGGGGCATTCACTAAGATAGTTGAGGGTGCAATTGTTATCACTTGTAGGTTTTTTGTATACAGAAGTGGTGAAAATGTCATTAATAGTATCTATTAAAACATCCAAAAAAGGAATCTTATTATCTTTAATTAGTTCATGTGTAAAATTAAGTACTGAATTATTTTTAAAGGCTTGTTGCAACATGTTTAAAATATATATATTTATATACACTTTTCACACACACACACACCCATATATATATATATATATATATATATATATATATATATATATATATATATATTAGTGTAACGTGCGAAAAAATTCACTTATGAAAATGATTTTATCATGTATCTCGTGTATCATGCTAGTTCCGTTTTAGAGAAACCAAATTACAATAGACTAACCTCTTTTCCTCTATCTCTTTATCCCATCTTCTAGTTACATAAGGTAAAAAATGTCAAAGAGAATGATAAAAGCAACGTTAGTAACGCTATACTTGTTGCGTCAATGCGTACAGACATAAGTAACCGAAAGTGAAACAGCGAAACATCTGTTAAACACAAACATTGGAAAAGATGCATATTCGCTATTCTTGTATTTTATAATACAATACTAATATATGAATATTACAGGTATTATTATTGAATACAGTTAAGTATAACATTAGTTTTATCATAATAACGCTTTTTAAAAAATACAGCTGTACTTTTGACTCCAGTAAATGTATATATAGTTTATTCAACGGCGTGGCCGGTGTCAGCCGTACATACGCTAATTTTATATCCCGTGTATGATACGAGCACCTTAAAATTAGCTTCAAAATTAGGTCTTCAAATTGTCGCATGATACGCGAGTATATATATATATATATATATATATATATATATATATATATATATATATGTGTGTGTGTGTGTGTGTGTGTATATAAATAAAAAGGAAAGAACAGTAAGATATAAAATCCGGTGTTCTTATAGATATTTTTATTTTTACACAATAGTGCTCAATGTAAATTTAAATTTACAGAGCATTAATATTATAAATTAATAGATTTAAAATATGGTTTTACCGCTACACAGTGATAACCATGTTTCAGAAATGGAAGCTAAAGCCCCTGAATTTAATTTTGTTATTAAAATTCGCTTGATTAGGAAATGGAACTAATGTCTTTGGTTTAATAACAAAATTAAATTCAGGGGTTTTAGCTTCCATTTCTGAAACATGGTTATCACTGTGTAGCGGTAAAACCATATTTTAAATCTATTAATATATATATATATATATATATATATATATATATATATATTCAAGGAGTTGTATCAGTGTTAGAAGTCAAGTTCTTGGGTCTATGCATATAACTATAACTTGAAGAGGTTAAGATTTAATTACTTAATAATATTTTAGACTTCATTCGGAGTCGTTAGAAGTATCGCGTAGAAGTAGACTTTAGAAGGAAGCGGAAACCTGACTCTAAACAAGAAACAAAGGATAAACCTATACGCCTGTTCAAAAACTGGGGAGGAGTGCGAACCGGACAGTGGAAAAAAAACCTATCTCCTCCATTCGGAGAGGGAAAATATTACAAGTTACAAAATAAAATTTAAGATTTCAGACAATAGAAATACAGATGTGAAGGAACCGGAAACCCAATCCTAAACAGGAAACAAACCTAAATTCACTGGCCGGACGTATCCGAATGTGTCTCTAATAGGACGGCTAGTCAGTCCCTGTTTCAAACGCATGCTCAGGGACATTTTTGCTTATTCAACATATATATACATATGTCCAACATTGGGCACCCCGAAACGTTGTAATGGTTAGCAAGCTTGTCTCGCTAGAAGAATTACGACTGAGTAGTGAGTTCGATCCTCATTGGGTGCCCCATACTTTCGGCCTTGTGCCACATCTGAGCTACGCTCGGAAAATCACTATATATAAATATATATACAGGAATCATATTTTCTTTCAAGCATGTTTGTTTAGAAAATCTTTTTAAAAAATAATATGTTACCTCCCTTGCATAGAAACAAAAATATTTTGAATTTACGGTTTTATAACACATCCATAGATATGCAACCCCTGAAGATGCTCTCAGATGAGATTGAAAGTATTTTTGAAAGTAAAAATTATTTAAATGAATATTTTGGAATTATTCTTAATCAATTTTCTACAGCCAACAAAATAGACATAATATGTCTAAATTATTTCGCCAAACATGCTTATATATATATATATATATATATATATATATATATATATATATATATATATATATATATATATATATTCAATAAAGACACTCAGAAAAACGCCCATTCTAGCTGCTGCCAATACGGAATCAAATTTACACAAGTCCCCTTTCTTAGTAGTTGTAGACCTAAATCCTGACTGTTTTTTATTGAAAATGAACTGTGTAAAATCGGAAAAAATTCTTTAATAGTCTTGCCAATATTTAGTAGAAACGCACCTTCCTCGTCCAACTTACCACATTACTCCACACCTTTCTCTCTTTGCCCTTGACATCCTAGAAGGCGTTTATTTATTTTTTCACTTTCCGAGAACTCTCTGCTTTCATTGTCGCGCCCAACGTCTCTCCATTTGCGGCTCGAACCAGCTTTCCTTTGTAAATGGTCTTCATCCGAGTTAAAGACGAGTTTTGAAATCTCATTAGAAGTCTTTCTTTTTCTTTTGCGCTCTTTCTCGCTGAAGTGGCGAGCTGAGGAAGAATAGCCGAGGATGGAGAACTGAGGAAGAATAACTGAGAATGAAGAGCTGAGAATGGAGAGCTGAGGAAAGTGTTCTGAGGAAGAAGAGCCGGGAAAGAAGGGCTAGTGATGGAGAGCTGAGGAAGGATAAGTGGGGATGGAGAGCTGAGGATGGAGAGCTGAGGATGGAGAGCTGAGGATGGAGAGCTGAGGATGGAGAACTGAGGAAGTAGAACTAGGGAAGGTGAGCTGAGGAAGGATAGGATGGAGAGCTGAGGATAGACAGCTCAGAAAACGGGAAATCAGGAAGGAGAGCTGAGATAGGAGAGATAAGAATGGAGAGCTGAGGAAGGATAAATTTGGATGAAGAGCTACTGAAGGAGTGCTGTGAAAGGAGAGCAGAGGATGGAGAGCAGAGGATGGAGAGCTGAGGATGAAGGAGAGCTGATGAAGAAAAAGCTAGCCAACATACGCCCACTACTTTTCTTTCTTTCTCTCGCCCTTTCTCTCTCGTTCTCTCTCTCTCTCTCTCTATCGGTTTCACACACACACACTCGTGCTATTTTTTCTCTATTTCACTTCCTCGTGTAAACAATCACTCCCTTGTAAATGTTTGTTTGTTTTGATTGAGTCTCTTTCTCTAGCTGAGGATGGGGAGCGGAGGAAAGAGATGTGAGGAAGGCAAGCTGGGGAAGCAGAGCTAATAATGAAGAGCTGAGGAAGGAGAGCTATGGATGGATAGCTGAGAAAGGAGAGCTGAGGAAAAAGAGCTGAAGATGGAGATGCTACCCAACACGCCCACTACTTCTCTTTCTCTTCTTCCCATTCACATATATATATATATATATATATATATATATATATATATATATATATATATATATATATATATTCAGACCTTGGTTCATACCAGCCTGTTGTACCGGTAGAGCCCACAAGTATCACTTATTCCGGGTGTTCAAACGTATTAGTTCCAATCACAACAAAAGCTTATTTGTGATTGCACGTAACAAAATTGTAAAGATTTCCTCAAACAGGCTAAGACCTTGATGGCAGATAAAATAAGACACCTCATAGCTTCTAATAAGTTTGGCTCTCGCGATTACTTGTTGCTTTGTAATAGTGTCTTAAATATGTCCACTCTTTACGCAGTGTGAGGTGTTAACTTTTACTGATAAAGCAGAATGATTCGCTCGAAAAATTTCCTCCAATTTTATTCTAGACTCATCTGGAGTATCTTTAGCTGTCTTTGCACTTAGAATTGAGTCTCTATTGAGTGATATGTATATAACTCCGATCATGGTTTCTGTTAATATATGTTTAAACTAGATCCCCACAAAGAATGTCGACTCGATGCTATCCCTGTAATAGTCATTAAAAATGTACTCCCGTATTGGCTCCTGTTCTCAGTAAACTTTACAATAAATGCCTTGCCGCTTCTTGTTTACCTGCTTGTTGGAAATCCTCTTCTGTAGTTCTGGCTTTTAAGAACTCAGCTGAACCATCTGATTCTTATAACTATCGACTTTCTACCTCTTTCTGGCAAAATACTAGAGTCTCTAATCAACTCTGAATTGGTTAAGCATCTCACCTCACTGCGTCTTGTTTCAGACAAGCAATACGCCTTTCTCTTCTCTCGTTCTACTGTTGATGTGTTAACGTTTTTTTTTCATATGAAAGACTCTATCAAGCTTTAGATGAGAATGGTGAAACTCGGGCTGTTGCTTTAGATATCTCGAAGCCATTTGACAGGATTTGGAATATTGGACTTCTTCATAAGTTGAAGTGTTATGATATCTATGCAGGCGTTCCCAAGGGCTCTATCCTCGGATCTACGTTGTTCCTTAATTATCTGATGGCAACAGCTCTCAACTGTTTATCTATGCTGATTATACAACCATTTATTCCCGTCGGTAGTAAGTCTAAGTGGTTTGATAAGGTCGATTTGGAAGGTGATCTAAAAAGAATGATCTACATTCTATTGTTAATTTAGGCAAGGAATGGCTTGTTCATTTTAACGCTTCCAAAACAAAACTGCTCTCTTTTAATCATCTGAGAGAACTCTTTTTACCCTCCATCATTATTTGTCTGACTTTCCACTTAGAACTGAATCCCTGTTGAATATAACTCCGTAAATGTATGTCGCTATCATCTCTAAGCTAGATCCCCTCAGAACATGTCGACTTGATGGCATCCCTGTAATAATCCTTAACAATGGTGACCCCGAACTAGTTCCTGTTCTCTCTAAACTGTACAATAAATACGTTTTTGTTTCTTGTTTTCCTGTTCCTTAGACATCCACATCTGTAGTTCCTGTTTTAAGAACTCAGGTGGCCCATCTGATTCTTCTAACTATCAGTCTATTAGACTTCAACGTCTTTTTGGCAAAATATTAGAGGTTCTAATCTAGTCTGAATTGGTTAAGTATCTCATCTCGCAAGGTCTTCTTTCAGCTAAGCAATATGGTTTGCTCTTCTCTCGAGCAACTGCTGACGTGTTAATCTCGAAGACATTTGACAGGGTTTGGCACCGAATAGCGAAATGAAAGTGGTGGTGAATGGACACACTTCTAGATCATTAATGCAGGCGTCCTCCAAGAACCTACTTTTTTCCTATTGTTCATCAACGTCCTTTCAGATGGCATCGATTCTCAACTCGGTATCTATGCTGACACAGCCATTTATTTCTATTTTAATAATAAGTCTGAGAGATTCAATAAGGTCATAATGGCAGCTGATCTATAAAATATGACTTACATTCTGTTGTTCTAAAAAGTGATCTACATTTTGGCTCGTTCATTTTAACGCTTCAAAACGAAATTATTCTCTTTTAATCTTTTTTTTTTTTACCTTGCATCAGCATGGATGAAGCTAACTTCCTGGAATATGACTCATTGCGCCTTCACGGACGAACTTTTTCCACTGACGTGTCGTGGAAAGATTATATTGAAACAATTGTCAGGTGCGCTGCTAGAAAAGTTGGTTCCATGTGTCGTGCTAGAAAATGTTCTCGCTAGAATCTATGTTATATCTTTATAAGTCACTCATTCGTTTTTACTTTGAATATTGCTGCCACAGCTGCTTTGGTGCTGCTGCTATATATTTAGAGATTCTTGATAAAATCCCAGAAAAAAATCAGCAATGTTATTGGTCCTGACCTGTCATCTCGGCTTCACTCACTTTCTCACCACTGTAATGTAGCTTCCCTCTGCCTTTTCTATAAATACTTTCATGGTAATTGTTCTGAGGAAATTTCCTCTATGGTACCTAGACTTTATGAATTTAAGCGCAGAACTAGATTAGCGACAGGGCCACGTCATTTTAATCTCTTAATAGTACTTTTTTCTAATGTTCTCTAACACTATAGCAATAAAGGCTTTAAGATGCAAGGGGGTTACTGAGTGTTAGAGAACATTAGAAAAAAGCTAATATAGCACGACTCTTCGGCAGAATTGAGTCACTGTCAGTCACTGTGTGTCTATCTAAATCTAAAAATAAACACGCTAAAATTCACCTTCAGTCCTGCCGTGCGCCGACGGCTTAGTGGTAGAAGTTCTAGCTAGAGGC
Source organism: Acanthosepion esculentum (assembly GCA_964036315.1). Taxonomy (NCBI): domain Eukaryota; kingdom Metazoa; phylum Mollusca; class Cephalopoda; order Sepiida; family Sepiidae; genus Acanthosepion; species Acanthosepion esculentum. The sequence continues at coordinate 30,489,975 of OZ038483.1, read as the reverse complement.
AACCGGACGTCTAGCCACACTGATGAGCTGTGAAACAGCGAAACAGTCTGTCTGTGGATGACAAATATATATATATATATATATATATATATATATATATATATATATATATTGAAATGATTATCTTCGTTATCATTGAATTATTTGTTATAAATTAAAGGTGCCTTATAGGTGGAATTTTCTTGTGGCAAAGCAAATTTAGAAGAGAAATGTGAGTACTAGATCTGTTTTATTTTATTGAATCTCCCATATATTGGTCTCATTTTCCTGTTGTAACTTAGGGAAAAATGTGAATAGCCAATTTATATCAGAGCAATTAACTGACAAATTCAGAATTAAATGCTAATGACTACCAAAATGAATTATGCTCACACACACACACACACACACACACACACACATATATATATATATATATGTGTGTGTGTGTGTGAGAGAGAGAGAGAGAGAGAGCATAATTCATTTTGGTATTCATATATATATATATATATATATATGTGTGTGAGAGAGAGAGAGTGAGTGTGAGTGAGAGTGAGTGAGTGTGCGTGAAAAAAACTCAAAATGTACTTGTCCACTAGTGGGCGGATCGCGTTAGCAAAAAAGAGTTTTCCTTTTACTTGTATTCGTATTGTCATTTTACAGATATATTTTATCTATATGTGAATTTTTACACAAACACACACACACACACACACACACATATATATATATATATATATATATATATATATATATATGAAGAAATATAATCTTAAAGTATGCTATATTTATGGGATAAAGTGCTCAATATCAGAGATAGAGCGTGTGTAAATATAAAAGTGAACATAGAATTCAACACTTAGAGGCGACAGTCTGTTTCATGCTAGTGCAATCGTCAGGCAACTAGTGCTGTTATTTTTCTCGGCTATTTATATATAAGGGTCAGTGGTGCATTGTGGGTAGTCTATTTTGGCGGTTACTTTTACCGGAAGTTGCTTATTTATTTATTTATTTATTTATGTCAAATTATTTTGCTTGTTTTTTTGTTTATTTTTATTTTATTTTTTATCTTATATATTTTTATTTTTTATTTTGATCGGTGTTTTTTATTAACGTAGTAAAAACTTGTTTATATAGCTTATTGTTCGTACTCTATTATGGCGGTCATTTACCGGAAGTCGTTTATTTGCTTATTTATTTGAGTCAAATTGTTTTGCTTGTTTTTATTTATTTTCATTTTTATTTTTTATCTTATATATTTGTTTATTTGTCATTGATTAAAGCTATTTGTTGAATTTTGGGGTTGAATGTTGTGGTTTGTTCTGACTACTATTTTGGTGGGAACAGTTTTTAATTTATTTATTTGGGTTGATTATCTTTATTTGTTTTTTCTAAACGGCTAGTTTATCGGTATCGGTTGTTAGTTTATTTATATATTTGGATGTATTTAGATCAATTTATTATACTTGTTATTTATTTGTTACACTGTATATTTTCTCTTTTTGGTTTTCGATTTTTAAGTAACGCAGTATATTATTTTTTATTTATTTTTTTATCGTTATATAACAGTTATAACTATTTTCCGTCCGATTTTTTGTTTTGATTTTTATAGTTTAATTTTTTGTTCATAATAGTTTGATAATTTATTCATTATTTACTTTATTGATTTTTCCTTATTTTATTATTCTATTTCGCCTATTCTAACAGGTGTGGTTTGGTAATTTGTTTGGATTAATTTATTTTGCTTATTTTATTGTCAGTTTGTTTGTTTATATATTTATTTATTTTTCTATTTTAAGTTACGTAGTAAAAATTTGTTTTCATGTCTGCATTTTGAGATTAGCTCAGACCTTTTATTTAATAATTTATTTTGGTCTGGGAAGGTAATGATAGCTATTTTTCCTCCAAGCACAGTTTGCAAGTTTTTGATAGGTTGTTGTAGGCTGATGATTTTTTCCTTATTTTCCAAGATATTTTTGGTGTGGTGTGCGTTTTGTTTTTTTATTTCCCAGATATACTTAGAAAGCATTGTGCTGTTCGCATATTTACTATTTGTGAAAGATGTTTTGTGTACATAATTTCTTTGTTTCCAGGAACCTTTGGTTACTCCTATGTATACTTTTTCTTCATTATCTGCTGAATTTATCGTGGCTTACCCACGGATATATATATATATATATATATATATATATATATATATATATATATATATATATATATATATATATATAAACAAGCTCTGTCTCCTTAAAATCTTTATTATATCTTTCCAATTTTCGGACGAGGTGTTGAGTATTGTTATCGAAGATGTGGATGAAATGTCTAAAGTCCATATTTTGTTATTGTTTTGTTCAAGCACTTTAGACAATCACAGTCATTATGAAGAACCAATGTGTCTGTTTGTGTGGCAGGCAGAATTCCTTTGTCTACA
>OZ038483.1:30477565-30482565 GCA_964036315.1 Acanthosepion esculentum | reverse complement strand
AGAATAATATATTTGGTAGTCAGAAAAGAATGCGACTTTATATAAGAAAAATATATTACTAATGATGACTTACTCTTCCGTAAATATATATGCATAAATATACTTCCGAATATTCGCACACACAAGTATACAAAATATATATGAACATTTCTAAGTTAAAATTAGGTCATTTTCTATGTCTTTTTAAGAATTCTTCTATTTTAAAAACGTTCGTTCATCTTCATTTTCTTTATATATCGATCGTCATCTACATAGAACTGGTCACAATCACTCACGTTCATCTTTTTTTAAATGCTTGCCTGTATGTGCGTTCAGGAATTTCTCTGGGATTGCGCGTGTGTTTGTGTGTTGACGGGAGCAGGGGTGGGGCTCTTAGGTGTGCGTATGTGTGTCTGTGTATCGGTCTGCTCTATGTAAGCTTGTGTTCACGCGTCTGTATGTATGCGTTCGTTCGTTCGTTTCTACGCAACGTCTTCGGAACGGGCAAGAGTCTGAAAAATGGCGCTTGGCATCGAACAGCAGATGGAAGGAGGCTGCTATTTTGTGACCCGCCGCATTGTTAGGCATACGCCATTCGGCGCTACCTTCCTGTTCACTGGCGCATGAATGCGTGTACGGAGGCAGGTGTGTAAGACTTTCTTCAAATTTATACCATGCATACGGCTCGGCACAGGAACACACACATACACACACACACACACACACACACACACACACACACACACACACACACACACACATATATATATATATATATATATATATATATATATATATATATATATACAGACACACACACACATACATATATATAGATATATATAATGTTAAATTTCTGTTATATATATGGTATATAATATATATGTAATGATAACTTTCTGGTATACATATATATATATATATATATATATATATATATATATATATATATGTATGTATTATGAAATGGACTTAGTCGTATAATTATTGCAATATATTTATTGTTTATACGCTATGTTTATAGATACAAATATTTAAGTAAATGGTCTGTTTTTCAGGCTGGCAAATGTTGTTAATACTGTTTATTATAAACAGAGCATTTACTTCAATATTTGTGTCTATAAAAAATAACGCATAAACAATATATATATATATATATATATATATATATATATGAGTAGAGATTGAGGTCAACGCCTTGAGGTAACTTGAGGTGTTTCATGCTAAAGCAATCTTCAAGCCAACGTTAGATGATATCATTACAGAAATATATACTATATATATGCCAGAATGTTAACATCACACACACACACACTATATATATATATATATATATTATGTAATGATATTCTGGCCTGCTATTTGCGTTTCATCAGAGCTCACCTGTCGTTCATACAGCAACTATAGTTTGCGGCCGTTAGTTACAGTTTCTAGGTGTAAGCGCTTAATCTGGCTTCATTAAAGGTTAGACTTAAACCCTCGGTCATGATGACTACTGACTTCTTTTTACCACAACTATCGACGATATATATATATATATATATATATATATATATATATATATATATATATATATATATATATGTGTGTGTGTGTGTGTGTGTGCGTGCGTGCGTGCGTACGTGTGTATGTGTAAATACAAACGCACTCACATATTATATATATATATATATATATATATATAGATAGATAGATAGATAGATAGATAGATAATTATTAACCCTCAGTTTATGTATAAAAGGGTATTTATCGGTTACCTCTCAACAAGGCGGGATGCGGCAAAAGGATGTTTTTTTAAGTGGGGTTTTCCTGGCCCGTAGACCCGTTCAAAAATTCCCCTTAGATCCCGTATACATGGGGTTTGGTTCCTGTCTACCTCACCAGACGAGACTCTGCCCTTCGGCATAGCCACGTCTTGGTTCCTCTCCGCCCGGAGGCAGAGAGGTCGGCAAACCGTGTTTCCAAACCCAAAGGTTTGGCAAGTGACAAAAAAAAAAGGTGATTCATAAAACTGAGCTACTTCTAAAATTGTCGGTTCTTCAACCTGTTTGGCTGTGAATTTTTATACGTGCCTCCATGTGTGATTCTGCTCATGTATGTCTGTGAAATGTATTCGTGCAGATTTTTTTCGATCTTTTTGTCGGCTACTTGTGCATGTAGTGATTTTTTTTTTTCAAATACATTAACGTACAGAATTATAAGATAATTTAGTGTTTAAAGATCAACCATCAGTCAGCCAGTTATGTGCTATGCGTGATACACGCTTTGGTGATCATGTATCTTTCGATACATGACTGACGAGGCAGATTTTTTTCCGGCAATAGATTGTCATTTCTTTCTGCTGTAGACCAGTTGCCATCCAAAGCTATAGAACCCGGTCTGCCCTGCTATTTACCCATAGCTGGAGGAGAAGAAAAGGCTGTATACCTTTCCCAAGGTTATTAGCATGTAAGTGAATTCGAACTGGGCTCTCCGATTCCTCAATCCGAGCCACTATCCATTCCTCCACCATGTGTATATTTTTTATTGTTCAGTGAAAAATACTAGACACTCATCGAGTAGAAAGTCTTCATAAATCTCAACATTATAACACTCTTAGTCTCCTACTTAACTTCTATGTCTTGTCCTTCAGTAGGTTGGCGATCATGCCTCTTCACAACTTCCTCTCATTTATTGCTCTCAACAGTGTTTGTTTTTCTTTTTTCTTTTGCTATTTCTCTTAATCCACTGTTCTACCAATCATTTGCACAACCATGTTAAGTAGGTTATGTGATGCTTTCCTCTGTCCTTCTTGATTTCAGTGTACTGTGGTTGTGAGTGTCAAATTTACCAAGCCCCTTTTCCTCATTATGTACCCTAGAAATGTCAACTGTGTCTTTCCGATTTTAACTTTAAAGTTTCCTTTTTTGTTTCCATTTTTCCCTAAACTTATTACAAATGTATACAAACGGTGTACATGTGTGGACCTTCACTCAGTCAGTTATGCGTCATGCGTGATACACGCTTAGGCGATCATGTATCTTTCGGTACATGAGTGACGAGGCATATTTTTCCCGCAGGAGACCAGTTGTTAACCAATGCTATAGAACCCAGTCTGTTCTGCTATTTACCCATAGCTGGCGGGGGGTGGGGGAGAAGAAGAGGATTAATACTTCAGGTGGTTGACAATGATGGTAAGATAATCATCATTAACCTCTTGAAGAGACGTTTTATTTGAAACGCTGAAACGAAATGTACAATTTAGTAGAGGATACTTAAATGTTCTAATGTAACAGTATATATATATATATATATATATATATATATATATATATATATATATATATATATATATATATATATATATATGTTTTATATATATATATTTACGGAGAAGGCAAAGCCCTGGTTAACTTAGGGCATATTGTTGGAACTTCGACGTGGTACAATGATTAGAAAGCTTGTCTCGCAGATCAGTTTCAACTTAGAAATGAGGACGATCCTCACTGGACGCCCCATACATGCGACCTTCTGCCATATCTAAGCTAGGATTGGCAAACAATCTCAACCCAGACTTCAAGTAGATCTCGTACATACGACCCGTAGCTAAGAATACTGGGAAAAGGGTCGGTTCTCTGTACGTCTCCAGTAAGTACCTGACTCCTCCTGCTATCCTCGACTTTTACAAGAGCTAGTTCAGGTCGAGTACTGCTGTCATATATTGACAGGAGCTGCTCACTCGCTTTCCCGTCTAGATAGTGACCCAAAGTGTCTCCGCGTCCGTGTGGGTGATAAATTATTTTTCACCCTACTACCCCACTAGTATGATGCCTTTTCACAACTTTCTCTCATTTATAGCACTTAGCAGTGTTTTTTGTTGTTGTTTTTTTTGCTATTTCTCTTAATCCTAGCTCTACCAATCATTTACACAACCATCTTAAGTAGGTTATGTGATGCTTTCCTCTGTCCTTCTTGATTTCAATGTACTGTGTTTGTGAGTGTCAAATTCTCCAAGCCCTCTTTCCTTATTATGTTCCCTAGAAATATCAACTATCTCTTTTCGATTTTAAGTTTAAAGTTTCTTTTTTTTTGTTTCCATTTTTCCCTAAACTTATTACAAATGTATACACACGGTGTACATGTGTGGGCGTACACTCAGTCAGATTACCATCATTGTTGACACTCTTAGGATAATGGTAAACCACCTAGCCTTGTTGGCTATTAGCAGTAAGTTCGATCCTTTTCCCACAGACGAAATATCGCAAGTCCCTCTCTGCTATATCGCTATTTCCATGGAAAGTGGTCAGACGAACTACATTCTTTTGTTTTACCAGTTCTAACCTTCACGGCCAAGACCCGCAATGCCGCGTACATTGTAGCGAACCACCCTCATTCCTTTTGAAATTCCATTGGTGAGATCTAAGTTCCATTCGAGCGGCTTCTTTCGAGGCATCGCTACATTGTGGAACCGACTCCGAAGAGGATGCTTCCCCGATCACTACACTTTTAACCTGTTCAATTCTAGGTTTAAACGTTATCTTTCCTACATATCTCCATAAACTATGCCTATAACCCTCTAACACTAGTGGCTCAGGCCTTGAACAGAGTAAATATCACTCTAAAAAATTTATTCTGAGCGACTCGGCTTAGGGTAATGGTAAGCCACCTAGTCTTGTTGGCTATTAGTAGTAAGTTCGATCCTTATTGGGAACCCTTTTCTCGTGTCAAAATTAGGCTATACTTAATAAATAACAACTTCGGAGATATTGCGAGAATTAACCATAAGCAAATAGCTAAAGTTGGACAGCTGTGTTGTGATTATCAGAGACGTCTCACAGTCTGTAACAATGAAAATGAGATTAATTATGACCAGCTACGCCATACTTATGTTAAGTTTAGCATAGATTTATAGGCAGGCTTGAAACTCTGAAACAGAGATTTGAGGAGCGAATTATGGGAAGTACGACTTAAATAATAAAAAAAAATGGTTTTATGTTTGCATGGGAGAAAAAACATATTTTTAAATTATGTTCCTTAAAGCG
>OZ038483.1:30447565-30470065 GCA_964036315.1 Acanthosepion esculentum | reverse complement strand
ATAAAAAAAACGTCACAGAAACAAAATGAATGTTTAGGAGTTTGTAATATGATTTAAATGACACTGTTTTGCAGGCGTTAATCATCTTCGAATTTTGGAAACAATTTTATTCAGAATTCAATTTTACCATATTAATAGAACAAAAACAACTTTACAAATTCATTGATTAAGATAAAATGACTAATACTTCATAATACACTCTGATAAATACGCAGGGTGCTGTAAAAGTAACACCATTTTTATTTATTTATTAAATTTATTGAACAAAGATAAATTACAGTGGGTTAAGGAAATTTATAAAAGTATTGTCTCATCAAAACATTCTTGTTATTAGCAAACTAGTTAGCACGTTCAAAATGCTCCTCTTCGTGTTTAATGAAACCTATGCGCAACGCTTCTACAAACCATTTGACACATTTCTAGATTAATTTTTGAAAATGTATCAGAAATTTCTAGTTTTAATTCAGAAATTGTTTTCGCTTTGAGCCTGTAAACAAAATCTTTATGTGCACCCCACAAAAAAAAACATCCAGTGGCGTTCGGTCTGGTGATCGTCATAGTCACTCAATTGCTTGACATCGTCATATCGACTTCAGCTCGAAAAAAAAATGGCGTTACTTTAGTCGCACCCTGTATATTAAAGTCTATCAGTAGTAAATACTAAAACTAACACTCTTTTTAAATACAGTATATTAGAATTAGAGTTTTCCGTGGTAAAACATATCGGTATATCCAAAAATTTGAACCGAAAAATCAACAACCTATTTTAAAAACCAAAATAAAATTTAGGAAAAATATTTTCTTAAGAGCGGTATTGTTTTTGCTTGAAAGAAAAAAAAAATAATTTTGATGTCAAAAAAAGAAAAAAACAATTTTCGTTAATTATAATGTAAGACTGAATTGTTGTAACATCAATATTCACTTCAATCGGTAGAGTTTGACGATACAGTGTGAGCACATTAGATCACAGAGGAACGCAACTACACTAAGAAACCTATTTGACTTATTCAGTAGATAAAATTTAAAATGAATTCGAAAAAAAAATATTCCAAAAATCAATGAAATCTTTTCTTAAAAGGAATATTAGCTTTTCAGTTCTTTTTTATTATTATTAAAATTTTTCCTACCAGCATCTGATGATACACGTTTTTTATGGCCTCGAACATATTTAAATTGATTAATTGTTTAATGTTTTCAAAAATATATTATTATTATTATTATTATTATTATTATTAAAAACTTACTTTATGTATATATGTTTGACTTTTGTTTGTATTTTATTGTTACTGAAATCATTTTGCAAATAGTTTTCATCTACTAATAGGTTTGTGGCTAAGTGACATCGCGTTTGACATAGCGCGAATGGTGAGACCGATTTCTAGCTTGTAAAATCTATTATATACAAACTTGCTGTAGTAGAAATACTAACGAGCTAACCTAACGAAATAGATTTTCCAATTCTCACTAAGTTCCCTAAGCGTTGTGTCAGGCTACACTAAGCTTATTAAAATCTCTTAGTATATATATTTTTTCATATATACGCCCTCTTGAGACATGCGCTGTCGAGGTTATCAAAAAAAATCAAGATTTCCTATTGCTGATTTTCAGGTTCGACACCTTCTACCCGCTTGGAAGTATAACGCCACACAGTCTTCCTAGATTTAGCCCGGTGCTAAAAAATGTCATTAACGAATAAAATAAATTGAGGAATTTTGGTATAACGGTTATCGGAACAAAAAGTGAAATCATCGTTCCGATTTCAAATTCTAGCTATGTCTGTAGCGCTTGCATTCCAACTAATGCTCTTCCCCTCCCATCTATGGGTTAAATATCAGATTAGAATCGGATTTCGAGCGTTGGATGGCAGTCAGTCTCGGAGAACACAACTACGAAGTCAATATCATAGAGAAGTCGACGGGAAATGACTCCATTATGTTTACGCACGGATTATGGTTCTCGTTTTTCTTGTTGTCATCATAAATCTTTCGGCTGTTGTGTCCTCCGGCCTCCGTCTAGTGTATCTCGAACCTGCTAATCTACAGCGAATTTCAAAGTGAACCCTTTATTTAATCGACCGTGGGTAGACTGTTCTCGTTCCACTGTTAATGTCTAGGGATATCGCGTCAGTTATTACTCGCATCGTTTCCAATGAGTCCAAATGTATAGTGGCCGGTCTAGGGATTAAACTTGCAATTACAATGTCAAAAATTCGCGCTGTAATCCACATGGCTATTCTCCTGCTGTGGAAAGCCCGAACCGCCTGCGGCACGATATTTAAAAAAAAAAACTGTATCAATTTGGGAACGTATATATTGGTATTCTCGCACGTTCTCTCGATCGGAATACAGCAGAAGGTCAAAATTACATATATATATATATCTATATACATACATATATATATATATATATATATATATATATATATATATATATATATATACTTCAGACTTTATTTTTAGTGGAAACCCGTATTTGAAGAGGCGACCTGTTTTTTGTTGTTGTTTTTTAAAAAAATACAGCGTGCATTACGTCTATTGTTCTGTGGAATCAAGAATACTTAATAAAGAAAAAGTGTTCTCAGAAGGAAACAGAAAGTGCTGGATGGTAAGACTCTCTATGACGGAGCGGTTTAAAGAACGCCGGATCAGAGGTGGGCTTCTTCTACAAGAGTTACGCAGGTTGGGACCCTGTCGGAGAGCATAGTTTCATTATTTTTTTCTCGATTGCGCAGGCCGACATGTATAATACATGCTATTTATAAAAAAATAAACGGAGCCTCTATTCAAATACGGTTATCCACAAGAAATAAAGTTTGAAGTAATAAAAATGTCGGATCAAACATAAATCCATTAATTCTGTAACACACACACACACCTACACACACACACACACACACACACACACACACACATATATATATATATATATGTATATAAATCGATTTAAACTTACACATCAACTACTTAAGTTTCGTCGTTTTTGGATCTTCAGCATGTTTTCTAAAAAAACAGCAAAACTCTCCTAATAAAAGACTATATCAATTAATTAGTGTCAAAATGGCTTATTCATTTAAACTATCATTAACATATATATATATATATATATATATATATATATATATATATATATATATATATATTTGTAAATAAATGACAATAAGAAAACAGTAATTGCTGACGCGTTTCGTCCTAATGCGGACTTTTTCAAAGCAAGTAACGAAATGATTTTAATCAAACAAAGAAAATTAATAAAAACAAAAAACAGAGTGTTCTTAGCAACGGGAATGTAGGAAACGCTATTTTCGTATTTTTAACTGAAAAAAGTCCGCATTAGGACGAAACGCGTCAGCAATTACTGTTTTCTTATTGTCATTTATTTACAAATATTGTCTTCTCTAAAAGTTAAATTTGAGAAATTTTCATATATATATATATATATATATATATATATATATATATATATATATAGGATGCGATGGGTAAATTGTCGCCAATTGATTTTTTTTTTTTTTCATTTCGCACATGCGTGTTGTTTGCTTTTGATTTTGTTCACTGCACAATATCGTAGGGTCAGTTGGGCATCGCTTGTGAGAAACAAAACATCATGACGCAATCCACTCCGTTAGAACTTTGGAACCGGCACGCTGTACTAATTGGTATTCGCGCCAAAAGCTCCGATACGAATATTTTAGATAGTTTAGATCTCAATCTGAGGACAGTGCAGAGTATTCGAAAAGAGTTGGATGAGTCTAATGGTGATTACGAAGGTGTTTGAAGTGATCACTAGTGATGACAATGTTATGCCCCCATTCATCTTCCCAATAACGCATCAGACTCTACACGGTCTACATCAAGTAGCTTGAGAAGATAGTGCTGCCCTGGGTCAAGAGAGTGGCTGTTGGAAGAACGTATGCCTGGCAACAGGACTCTGCAATATATCACAGAAGCTGTGGATGCCAGTCATTGCTCCCGGACAATTTCTGGGATCACATCACCGCTTATATATGGCCACCTAACTCCCCAGACTGAACCCCCCCCCTTGATTATTATGTGTCGGGGGCAGTTGAACGAGGGACCAACAAAACAACATATAACACCAACTGAAAGCAAGTATTATGGAAATATTCATTAACTTAAACAAGGAGACCGTCCAGAAGAGATACAGAATATTTCGAAGTTGTCTGAAGGATGTGGTTGAAGCCAATGGCGATTTTATTGAATAAATTTACTCTTTAATCTTTCAAGATATTTTCGCGTAATTTTGGTAAATATATCTGTTAAAATGAGATGTCAATGTTATTTCATTTTTGCGTAATTTAAACGACAATTTATCCATTGCATCACCTCTGTCTCTCTCTTTCTCTCCCCCTCTCTCTATACACACACACATATATCTATCTATCTATCTATCTATATATATATATATATATATATATATATATATATATATATATATATATATATATATATATATTGTAAGAACCGTTGGGCAACCACAACTCTTTTTTCTTTCTTCATCATCTCTTTTCAGGAACTTTTAAAATTTTTACTGTTATATATATATATATATATATATATATATATATATATATATATATATATATATATATATATATATATATATATATTCTCAAATTGCGATATTAGTAAAAAGCGTACTCAATTAAATATTAAAAAAAAATTTAACCTTAGCGTTGTGACTGAACGCTCCACAAGTTTGTATCCGTTATAAATAACACATTTAAATAAAAAAAAAAACATATTTCTATTCGCATTATATTTTTTCGTTTCGGAAGCTACTTGAATTTTACCAAAAACAAAATTATTTCCATGCCTGAAGATGACTGAATGTACAGTCGAAAGTACTCGCGTATTTAAGAAAGACCTTATAGAGTTTATAATTTTAACAAAGATCATAACATTCATCGAGTGATTAGTAGGTTAATGTATCTTCAAAATTTTGTTAGCGAAGGCATTTCGCCATTTTACATCATTAAATTTACTAATTTCCTTTTTGTATATCAACCACTGATTTCAATTGTTTTAATTTTTAAGTTCAAATTCAACATGACGAAACAATCTTTTCATCATCGTGGGTAGTGTGGGAGCCCCAAACAAATTGACTATCAGTCTTTCAAGATTTTGGTTTGCTAAAAGAGAGCTACATTTTGAGAATTTATTTTGTAAATTTGTAAGAACCCTTGTGCAACCACAAGTCTTTTTTCTTACTTCGTCATCTCTTTCCAGGAATTATGTATATATATATATATATATATATATATATATATATATATATATATATATATATATATATATATATGCAGGTTTATAAGTCTTTAAAATTTAATTATAAACCACACCTTAACATTTTTTAAGTTTTGTCATTAACAAAGGAATAAAAAAAAATCAACATTTATTTAGTGAAGAGAAACGGACCAAAAATCAAGAGAAAACGCAAAAGAAAAGATCGTTGCTTTTCCGATGCCAGGCAAAATATTCAGATTTCTGGATGCATCGTCATATTGTCCGTTTGCAAACTTATCTGTTTGCTATTTTCATTCTCACAGAAATTGAGACAATGCAATAAAATCAACCAACGTGAAGATGAAGGAAATTGTACAAGTGATACAAAAATCACGGAACTGCAATGGAACAAAAATCTGATTGATAGATAGTGTATGTGTTTATGCACAAATATAGATATGTGTTTAGATAGATAGATAGATAGATAGATAGATAGATAGATAGATAGATAGATAGATAGATATGAACAGACTGAGATAGATAGATAGATAGATAGATAGATAGATAGATAGATAGATAGATAGATAGATATGAATAGAAGGAGATAGATAGATAGATAGATAGATAGATAGATAGATAGATAGATAGATAGATATGAAGAGAATGAGATAGATAGATAGAAAGATATGAATAGAATGAGATAGATAGATAGATAGATAGATAGATAGATAGATAGATAGATAGATAGATATGAACGGGATGAATGAATGAATAGACCAAGAGTGATAGAGTGATATGAACAGAATGAGATAGATAGATAGATAGATAGATAGATAGATAGATAGATAGATAGATAGATAGATAGATAGATAGATATGAAGGGGATGAAATAATGAATGAATAGACGAAGAGTGATAGAGTGATATGAACAGAATGAGATAGATAGATAGATAGATTATTTCATTGGGTGATTGACAGATGCCTGCGGTGGTGTAATGAGTAGCGGCTTTGGATTGAGAAATCGGAGGGCCGAGTTCGAATTTCAGTGGAGTTAAATTTCTATTCATTTACATAAAATTACTCTATATTCCCTCCCGTAATTATAGATTAAATATCGGGACAGACTGAATCCTAAAATCTTGGCTGGAAATCAATCTTGTAGGAGGACAAGTCGAAAGTCAAAACCTTAGCAGGGGAAACCTTGTGGAACATTATATGCAGCATTTCTCTGTATTCGGTTCTTCCCAGAACACTCTCGACTATAATCAAATGAAAAAAGCAGATAGTCTGGCTCTCCGGTTCTCAGAACTGAGCCATCAAAAGTGATGGAAGATTTCAATATATATATATATATATATATATATATATTTATATATATACATGGATATATATGTCTTCTCAAATGAGAAATGGTGAGACGAAAAAGATCATTCAGGCCTTCAGTAATGGTATCAATATTCATACTCTGGCTTCTATTTTCAAAGTCCATTCAAGAACCATCAAGAGAGCAGCGAATAAGTTTTAAAACGAGGCGTCAGTGGGGATGAAAGCTGGATCAAGCGGTTACCACAGCAAGAGGGATCATCATTGCAACTTAGAGCTAAATACATTTTCAGTGTTCAAAGTAGTGCCAATAGTGTTAAAAAAACTCGGAGAAATCCAATAATATATATTTAATCATGTCTAAGATACAAAAAGTTCAAAAATAATATAACATTTGGACAATTTTGCTGTTACATCCGGTTCATATATATATATATATATATATATATATATATATATATATATATATATATATATATATATATATATAAATGACAATGGGAAAACAGTATTAATTGCTGACGCGTTTCGTCCAATGTGGACTTTTTCAAAGCAAAAAAAGGAAATGAATTTAATTAAACAAGGAAATTAATAAAAACAAAAAACAGAGTGTTCTTATCAACTGGAATGTAGGGAACGCTATTTCATATTGTTAACTTTGCTTTGGAAAAGTCCACATTGGACGAAACGCGTCAGCAATTAATACTGTTTTCCTATTGTCACTTATTTATAAAGATTGTCTTCTCTACAAGTTAACTCTGAGAAATTTTCACATATATATATATATATGTGTGTGTGTGTATATATATATATATATATATATATGTGTGTATATATATATATACATATGTATGTGTGTGTGTATATATATATATATATATATATATATATATATATATATATATATATGTTATCAGTTAGTACATACGAACAAACAAGTAATAATTGCAAAGATGCATATTTGTTTAGATGTCTAAAATAAGCATCTCATCAAGTGGTGAACAAAGATGTTTCCATCTTTCGTAATAAATATTGTTTAGAAGACGCCTGATAATTATACACCAAACTAATATATATATATATATATATATGTATATATGTATGTATGTATAAGCGAATTAAACAATCATGAAACAGACTGTCGCCGCTTGCTGTTAACAGCAAGGTCCACTTTTATATTTATATACGAAATATCTCATTATACTCGCACTCTCCCCATAAATATAGAAACAATAATTTATCATATATATATATATATATATATATATATATATATATATATATATATATATATATATATATATATGCTTATAATCAAACGTGTATGCAGAATTTACGCATATTGCGTGTATGCTTAAACATATAAATGTAATATATATGGCCTGTAGATTACGTTCAAGCGCTAAAAACATTGTCGCCATTCTGTGTTGAGGTCAGTGTCCATATTATATTAATACATGGTTTCTACCTGATACTAAGCACTTGTAATCACAAATATAGCATGCCTTATATTAAAACTATATTTTTGCATCATATGTTGAACCAACGTATTTTCGAAATAAAAAAAAAATTATTTGACGTGAGGCGTCATTTTTAACTGAAGTGCTCAATATTGGAAACAATAGTAATAAAAAATAACTTAAATTCAAGGCCAAAAGTATATTTATAATTCTACCTATGTATATATCTACATATCTCAAAACCTCTCTCTGTAATATAGAGCATTATTATAAGAAAAGGAATATGCAAATAATATATATATATATATGCATTCATACATATATAGATTAAATTCCTCTTATTTATTATATACATATATTGACTAAAAGTATATATATTAAATGTACTATAAAATATATGCTAAAATATTTTCCTATTTATTATATATATATTATTTACATATATATATGTGTGTGTATATATATATATACGTGTATGTTTAAACATATTTAATATATATATATATATA
The DNA here is from genome assembly GCA_964036315.1 of Acanthosepion esculentum. NCBI lineage: Eukaryota > Metazoa > Mollusca > Cephalopoda > Sepiida > Sepiidae > Acanthosepion > Acanthosepion esculentum. Next base: position 30,461,530 of record OZ038483.1, on the reverse strand, counting down.
TATATATATATATATATATATATATATATATATATATATATATATATATATATATATATACGTATGCATGTATAATAGCCAATGAGAGGACTTATAAAAAGACAGAGAGACAGACAAAATGAGCAGAGGATTTAAATATATATAGAATTGTTGGATTTCATTTGGCGTGTGTACCCCCACGCTCCGTTACGTGCACGAAGTGTCTATTCTTCGCGGTGATATCATCAGCTAGTTTAAAAGTTGGCAGCCTAGGTTCGTGTTAAGGTAAAAGCCACGTGTCGAATATCAAATTATTGGGGTATGTTACTTAAACGAGTGGGCGTAGGGTTTTACAATCTAAACAATCTCCCAGAGCTTACAACAACACGTTTATTCCTTTAGATGTAACATGTGATGCGATCTGCAAAATTATCGCCATATTTCTAGTATATATATATATATATATATATATATATATATATATATATATATATATATATATATATATATATATATATATGTGCGTGTGTGTGTGTCTGTGTGCGTTAGTGTGTGTGTGCGTGTGCGCGCAGGTGTTTGTGTTTATTTATATGAATAATAAATATACATTTTCTGCCTCACTGATACAACGCGGTGAAAAACAAAAATTTAGTGACAGCCATAATTAAAACTTTGTTGTTTTATCTCGAACACTATATATATATATATATATATATATATATATATATAGAGAGAGAGAGAGAGAGAGAGAGAGTGAGTGAGTGAGTGAGTGAGAGAGATAGATAGATAGATATTAACAGAAATAGATATATTATATATATATATATATATAGATAGATAGATATACAGAAAGAGAGAGAGATCTGCGATATTGAATAATGTTTCCCTGCAAATATATTTTAACAATATATATTATACCTATATATATATAAATGCATATCTATCTATCTATCTCTCCATCTCTTTCTATATGTAAGCATATATATATGTACGTATATATATATATATATATATATATATATGTATATGTGTGTTTGTGTGTGCGTATGTATGTGTGTGTGTGTGTGTGTGTGTATGTATTTAATATATTTTCTGTTTATATCTTATTTTTATCGTTATAACCATATTATTTTAAACAGAAAATGTATTAAATAATTGTCGGACTTTACGTATTCAATAATTGTACATTTCGTAATATATATATATACATAAATATATATATATATATATATATATATATATATATGTATGTATGTATGTATGTATGTATAAACGTAAAAATGTCTTAAAATACATATATATATATAGTTATAGATATGTATGCATGTATGTATATGTGTGTAGATATGTGTGTAGATATATATGTATATATATATATATTTATATATAGATAGAGATAGATAGAGAGATAGATAGAGATATAGATAGAGATATAGATAGATTACGTTTGTTCTGTTTGTGTTAAATATTTGCTACACAAACGATCGGTTTTCAGACTATGGGAAATGTAGTACATTCATTCTATCCATCACACATATTCATTTGACCTCGTGCTTAAAGTTGATAGGCTATGTTCTGTGTGTGTGTGTGTGTGTGTGTGTGTGTGCGTGCGTGCGCGTGCGCGCGCGCGATCGCTCCCGCGCGTCTGTGTGTGTGCCCTTGTGTGAGTGCCTGTGTGTGTGTCTGTACATCCATATGTGCGTTTGTATCTATTTTCGTTTTTCTCCCTGTACGTCGAGGAAGAGCCGCATACCGCGTCATCTGTCTCCACTAATTATATGACCAACATCCAGCTTCCCTTCATACAATCACACCTCGATTTATATGAACAGCTCCAACTGTGGGCGCGGTTCTCTTTTTTCTTTACTTTTCTTTTTTTTTTCTTTTTTTTTTATTGCACAAGTGCACCACGCATTCGCCGAAGCCAAATACGCTCACAGAATTATACCGGGCCAGCAGATGGTTTCTTAGACGCCATTTAACCGTCCCTAGCTGGATATCATCCTCGACTGGATCGCACGGTAATGGCGCTCAGTAAATTCGATACACGTTGTCAAAATTGAAAAATTACGAACTCATTAATAAATGTTTGTGTATTTGGCACGCACCAGAACAAACTTTATTTATGCTTGTCTGCTCTTTGATATTTACTAAGTGTCAGTGAGTTCGACACAGGGCCAAAAGGTAGAGGCACTGATAGAAAAGAAGGAAGATATTTACACCAGATATCCAAAATAGTGAGTGGGTCTGCAGGATCGTCTGCCAGCCAACATGGCGAGAAAATAAGCAATAAATACAAAATGTTATTAGTAGTTGCATATCTAGCACTAGAGAGTAATATATAAATATTCCCACAAGTACATACATACATACATACATATATATATATATATATATATATATATATGTGTGTGTGTGTGTGTGTGTGTGTGTGTGTGTGTGTGTGTGTGTGTGCGTTTGTGTATGTGCGTATATGTTTATTTATATATATATACATACATATATATGCACAGACACACACACGCACACACACACATATATATATATATGTGTGTGTGTGTGTGTGTGTGTGTTTGTGTGTGTGCGTATATATTTATTTATATATATATACATACATATATATGCACAAACACACACACACACACATATATATATATATATATGTATGTGTGTGTGTTTGTGTGTGTGCGTATATATTTATTTATATATATATACATACATATATATGCACAAACACACACACACACACATATATATATGTATGTGTGTGTGTTTGTGTGTGTGCGTATATATTTATTTATATATATATACATACATATATATGCACAGACACACACACACACACACACACATATATATATATATATATATATATATATATATATATATATATATATATATATATATATATATATATATATATATATATCAAAATAAAAAGAAAGAACAGTCAGATTTATTTTTAAAAACAGGTTTAGGTTTTGGTTCCGAAACATGGTAATTTGTGTGTCGCGATGAATACATATTTTTAAAAATTTTATAATAATGATAACAATATATATATATATATATATATATATATATATATATATCAGTAAACATTGAAGATTATTTTTATATTTACATTTTCACGCATATATATATATATATATATATATATATATATATATATATATATATATATATTTATATATATATATATATACTTGTGGAAATTTGTTAAATGTTGAAAACACCTCGATCGTAATATATGTGTCCTTTTCATTCCCTAAAATATCATATGAAGTTAAAATAAAAAAGCGAAGCATCTCAGATTTATAAAGATATCTTCCTTACTCCATATTTTCTATATATATATGTATAGAATATATATATATATTATAAATAAATAAATAAATATATATATATATAATCTGCATTCAAATATATATACACACATATATATATATATATATATATATATATATATATATATATATATATATATATATATATATATATATATATATATATATAAAGATATTTATGATATGTTTAACGTTCTTTTTATAGATACAAGTATTTAAGCAAATTTTGCTTAAATACTTGTATCCATAAAAAGAACGTTAAACATATCATAAATGTCTTTAAATAAATTGTTGGACTTTGTCCAATTCAAATATATATATATATATATATATATATATATATATATATATATATATATATATATATATATATATATATATATATATATATATATATATATATATACATACACACATTCAGGTTGAACTCCCAAAATGTTTTTTAATGACAATGTAGAATAAATAAATCAATTTTTTTTTTAAATATGATTCCTTCGCTACTTAAGAGTTCTCATGTTTCAAAAACGAGGGCCGGAACCCTCAATATAATTACTGAAATTAAGTTGGATTAAGGTGTCGAGTCCCGTTTCATTTTTCGCTTGAGGATGAAACGGGACTCGATACCTTAATTCAAATTAATTTTAATAATTATATTGAGGCTTCCGGCTCTCGTTTTTGAAACCTGAAAACACTTATGTAGCGAAGGAATCATATTTTTTTTAAAAATATTATAATATATATATATATATATATATATATATATATATATATATATATATATATATATATATATATAAGGTATATTGAGGCAGCAAGCGTTCATCGAAACAATTTTTATAAATGAAATGCGAAATGGAATGACTGTCCTTTAATTTTAATTTCTTGCGTTTTCTAAATTTTCGAGTAAGAATTTTTATTTGAATTTTAGATAATTTAGCTTTTTAATACGCTTGATCCCGAAGTGCATCTTCCTTCCTACTCCGTTGGTCCATTACATCCCACTGCAGAGTATGGGACTATAGATCCCAAAAACACTTGGGGTTCATTCTGAGGTTCCCATATCATGTAAGGTTTTACTGGACGAATTTGATATCTCCTTCGCTTATAGTACACGGTCTTTCGAAGCTATTCCCCATCTAACTATGGAATGGGTTCTGCCTGGCTTAACCTTTCAGATGAATTTAACAAATCTTGTACGCACACACACACAAACACAATCACACAGATCTATCTATCCATATATATATATGTATATGCATGTGCGTTTAAGTCGTCTAAATATAGCGTGAGTGTGAAACTCGGGTTACGACTAGGACTATCCGTTCATAGGAATTAACATCGCCTGGCGTTTTTACTCTGATTAGGTAATATTACGTTACTAAGTAGGTAGGTGTTTGACTTCATCTTTCTTTTCTTTTTTTTTACCTTTTTATTTTGGTCCTGTTGAGATTTTATCTTTAAAAGAGGATTCAAATCTTTTGGCTTTTTCTTTAATATATATATATATATATATATATATATATATATATATATATATATATATATATATATATATGTATATCAGATGTTTTCCATGATTTTATATATTTGGATAATTTAAAAAGTAAACAGATAATGATGCTTAAACTAAATAAATCTAGTTTTTTTTAAGTGTACAAAATGGACAACGTATGCTCGGCAGATTATTTGATTGGTGTAACTGACTTCTCCATGCAATGTTGATTTCTCTGACTCCAGTTTCGATACCTACGAGCACTCAGAGATTGAGCACTCTTTCCGCATAAATATCATCGCACGCCCCCCCACACATATATTTCATATATATATATGTGCGTATATATATACGTATATATATGTGTATATATATATATGTATATATATATATATATCTATATGTATATATATATATATATATATCTATATATATATATATATACATACATATATATATATATACATACATACATATATATATATATATATACATACATACATATATATATACATACATATATATATACATACATATATATAGATACATATATACATATATATATACATACATATATATGTATATATACATACATACATATATATATACATACATATATATATACTTACATATATATATACATATATATATATACCTACATTTGTATATACATATATATATATATACTTACATATATATATACATACATACATATATATATACATACATATATATATATATACATACATATATATATACATACATATATATATATACATACATACATATATATATACATATATATATATATGCATATATATATACATATATATGCATATATATATATATGCATATATATATATATATATATATATATATATATATATATATATATATATATATATATATATATGAAATAAAAGTCCAACACTCAATAACATCAGCGATGAACACGGCCACTGTGTTTGGAAAATAAAAACATTCTTATAACTCTAGATGTGTACATAAAACAAATCTACAGAATCAATAAGAAGAATAAAAAATAGAATCATCCTTGATAATGGATAAATGTACAGCTGAAATCATTCGGACAATTTCTACACAATTTATGTTGTTTTTTTTTTTGTTATTTATTTATTTTTTTAAGCATTTCACCCGAAGCAAGGCGGGAAGCCACTAGCACGCAAGGGGTTACAGAGGAGTTGGAGCGAGAGCAGATAGGAGTGATAGAGGAAAGGGTGTGGAGAAGGATAGTGGATAGATCAAGGCAACTGGAGATGTCGATTGACATTACATTTGATTAGTTGGCCATTATAGTTGTCAGGGAAACAGGAATAAGGAAGGGAGTTCTACAGCCGAGAGGTGCGAGATATGAAGCTACTGGAGTAGAAGAGACGGCTACATTTAATATTTTCCACTGTGAAAGGGTGGGAGCTGGATGCCAGCCTCGTAGGACGCTTGAATTCATGAAGCCTGGGAACCAGCGAAAGCAGCTCATCGGAGCAATTACCGTGAAAGTATTTGCAAAAAAAGACAGAGAGAGGCGACGGTGCGTCTGTGAGAGAGCGACTGCAGACGAGATGTCAGATCAGGGCCAATTACGTTGCATATCCGTCTCTGTATCTTATCAAGAACCACGAGACAAACAGAAGGGTCTCCAGACCATATATGCCAGCAATACTCCATGCAAGGGCGAATGGTTGTTTTGTAGATTTGAAGGATCCTGAAAAGAAAAAAAATTATACGAACACAAGAAAAATTAAATTAAAACTTAACTAAATTTGTATATGTGCATATGTATATAAATTAATGACCTGCCATGAAATATATCGTGTGAATTTAATGTTTTATCTATCGTTTTTAAAAATATCGATAATAATTTGTTTTGTTTCCATCGGGGTTAATCATGAGAAATAAATAAATACAACGAAAAATTTTATAATATTTATATCAATATTATATGGACGGCAATAACGAACATTTTAATATGAAAATATTCCACGTATTTGAATAAATGCTTTGTTTTGTTTTAATTATTTTAAATGGGAATTTAATGACAAAGTGGGGAAAAAATGAGACGTGTTTTGTCCTTTAAGACTTTATCGGACAAAAGCGATGTTTCCGTTTCTATAACTACACATACGCACGAAGGTGAGGAGACGCCGATTTTTTAAAATTTAATTTATTAATTACTTATCATTTATTAACCATTTAAATGTCAATTTATTTTGCTAACTTTTTCTGGTATATGAACATTTATATATCATTTTCTCATGTTAATATGGGCACTTTGACATTATATAACCTTCATCAATCTTTTAACCGTTGATTTTTCTTTTCGCTATTTATTTTTCAGCTCCTTTGAATTTAAACTGCAGCTTTTTTCATTGCATTCTAGTGGCCTTATATGAATATTACTTTCCGTTCCCATATACATAATTTTCGTGATGGATCATTAATTAGTTTCATTTCTTTTAAACCTTTATGGGAAGGGCGGAAGTTACCAGCTTTAAAGAACGTGCGTAAATACACGTTTCAGCTTAAAACTTATACATTGTAACCAGCATCATTTCTTGGCCACAAGGTTCATTGTAATTAATTTTACAATCTAAAATACTAGCCCAAAAATATTACTGCGCCATTCCTTCACGTGTTCTAATCGATGATGTTGACTATTTCCCTGAAAGAGTTTTAGCTTAATCATCAGGTTAATCCAATATAGCTTTCCTGTCATCATTAAAATTACTGTTGAGAAGTCAGTTTTCCCATACTTCTTCCGCCACTTTACACGTTTCTCTTTGAGATTTTAGTTTAAAGATGGGAGATTAGTTGCTTGCGTTTCTTTACTCTATCGTCTTAATATTCTGTCTAATTTCAATCTGTTTACATTCGAAACAACGGCTTTTTGGAATATTTTTTCCGAGACAATTTTACTTATTAAACATTTAATTTTTTTCAAATATTCATACATGATATTTTGAAAAAAAAATTTCATGTTCTTGTTCTTATCTTGTTAATATTTAAATAATTTTGTTCTACGATGCATTTGCAACTGTTTCGCGATTTCCAGCATATTTTTCAAATATTTATTTCTCGTTTGAGGTCATATATATCTTACAATCCGTAACAATCTGTATAAATAGAAAATGAAAAAAAATATATCAGTTCCAATACTATTATATATATATATATATATATATATATATATATATATATATATATATATATATATATATATATATATATAACGGAATCTTCAATTTTGAGTTAATTTTCAGATATTCAAAAGCTGGTTCCAAATATTTAACCTATTATATATATATATATATATATATATATATATATATATATATATATATATATATATACAATAGGTTAAATGTTTGGAACCAGCTTTTGGATTTCCGAGAATCACCTCAAAATCGAAGGTTCCGTGCCTTTTTCAAAACTCATTTATTACCTTATTTCCTGTGAAAGAGGCATTCTTCTCCTGAAGGTTTTTATCATATATCTACTACTACTACTACTACTACTAATACTACTACTACTAATAATAATAATAATAATAATAATAATAATAATAATAATAATAATAATAATAATAATAATTATAACATCAATACACAAGTTGTCCAGACTAGGAACACACCATATACTAAGAAAAGCGCTATCAGTTAAATGACAATTCGATTATAGGGTCTAAGGAACATAGCTTGGACCCGGCCCTACAGATTACAAAGCAGAAAATATAACATACACAAATAATAATAATAATAATAATAATAATAATAATAATACTGGTACGAACACAATCCAGACCCGGTTACGGAGAGAGGACCTGTTACAATTCTATGGGACTACACAATACACATTGACAGAACAAACAAAGCCAACCGCCCAGACATTGTTATTAAAGACCACAAACAAACAAAAAATGCCTCCTTATTGATATGGCAGTCCCTGCAGACTGCAATGTATCTTTGAAGATATTCGAAAAGCTGTCAAAATACAAGGACCTTGAAAGAGAAATCTCAAAAATGTGGCACATGGGAACATCAACAATCCCTGTTGTAGTTGGATCCCGAGGATTGGTTGGAAAAGATTCCAATAGACTAATTGAAGGGATCCCTGGAAGTCCATACCCCAAAGAGATACAAAAAATTATTCTGATAAGTACACCTCACACTTTACGAAGGGCTTTATCTATGTAATTTTCTTTTTCAGTGGAACGTGTCATGATATCATTTCTAACCTTAGGTCCCTGGGCGGGACCCGGAAAGAAATGTGTAAACAGCAGATATCAAAGGAAATAAATAATAACGAAATTATCCCTTTATTAAATAAAGTTCAATTAAAATTTTACGGTTTGCCTCTTTTACTGGTTAATAGTGATCTTAGGTTTGGTGGATTTCAATTTTAGGTAACACTCGCGCTAAAATTATTGGGTACCATGTAATAATGGGTGAAATAGTTTCAGCATCCCGGCTAATTAAAGTAAAGATGACATGAAACTTATAATTATAAAATCCAGAGGGAACCCTCGGCAAATTTTGGCCTATCGTGTACATACACTACATATCTATACACTATACACACAAGCACACAAATATCCACAAGCGTGAACACCCACACAATCACATACATCTAGACACGCACGCACATATATGTATACAATAAGATGGATAAACCTCCTGTTAGTTAATAAGTTATTGTAAATATTTGATCGATTAACTTCAGTATAAAATGTGACAAACTATACATTAGCCTAGCTAGGTTAAACACAAAGTTAAATAACATGTGTGAATGATAGAATGACTGTATTGCATCAGAATCTTTGCGTTTACCACAAATCCAAACGCCGACCATTTGTGTAACAAACATTTAACGCATCAATTCATATATCATAATATATATATATAGAGAGAGAGAGAGAGTGAGAGAGAGAGAGAGGCACACACACTCACACAAATATATATATATATATATATCTGTATGTATGCATATATATATAGTACATATGAATATATATATATATATATACACATAGGTGCAGACACACACACATACACACACATATATATAGTACATATGAAAACATATATATACTCGCACAGGCACAGACACACAAACACAGATAGATAGATAGATAGATAGATAGATAGATAGATAGATAGATAGATAGATAGATAGATAGATTATCAAAAATGTACTCACATTTTAAATGAAAATAGTGTTTATTGACTTGTCAACAAAATTAATGGTTGAAATTTTAAAGAAATATTAATGTTTTTTGAGTTTCAAAGAAGATTAATGCTTTAACTTAAATATTAAATGCAATTAAATGCATGTTTATAAATACTCAAGTAGACGACGAATTCAAAAAAGAGTGCATATTTGTGACATCGTATACATATATATATATATGTGTGTGTGTGTGTGTGTGTGTGTATGTGTGTATTTTTGTGTATGTGTATGTCTGTCTGTGTGCCTTTCCTTTTACATTTTGTCTTTAAAACCTTTCTGTTCAATGTTCTTTTTATCTGGCATAGAGTTTCATTTCTTTTTTGATTGTCGTTCTTTGACTCTGTCCAAATTTCTCTTAGACTTTTCAAATTTATGTTTCCAACATTCGATGCAATCATGACAACTTCTTTATTTTTTGGTACTATTTTAGCTGCGACGCGTACCGTTTTTTAAAATCGGTAATTAAAAATCAAATCACATAATGAAATTCACCGCTTCAAAATTACATAGTAAAATCTATCGCTATTAAATATATTATTGACAATATCAATTATAAAATGTTTATTAATAGTTCTAATTAATAAATAATAATAAAAAACAACAACAAATATTCGGAAGCTGAAATTTATAAGTTATGTTCATCATTATGAAAAGTTTAATAACATTTTAATTCAGAAAACCTTGACTTCTCAACTGAAATGTAACATCACATATACACTCAAACACACACATACATACATACATATATATAGGTATACATATATATTGAGTATTTGGGCAGCAATCCTTCATTTATACATGTTTAATTAAAGACGACAAGGTACAGCCATTTTTTTTTGTTGGTACAAGTGTTCTCTTTTCTGGACAGAGAGTGTGTAGAAAATGTCTTTAACATTTGATCAGTTTCTATACACGCTGTGCCCAGAAAAACACGTGTTCTAACAAAAGAAAAATTAAATAAAAAGCTTAAGCACAGTACCTTGTCTGTCGTCTTTAATGAAACATGACATGTATAAAGGTATATATATATATATATATATATATATATATATATATATATATATATATATATATACGTACGTCTAGCCACGCTAAAGATATGTGATACACCGAAACAGTGTGTCTGTGGATGAAAATATACACACACACACACACACACACATATATATATATATATATATATATATATCTTCACGTATAGGATTGGTGTATACGGAATAAATTCCAATAACCAAAAAATACTATTCTTAAAAGAGTGCTCAATACAGAGAAGAGCAAACGTAATTTATTCGAAAATTATAATATAAATATGTTATAAAGTCACTACAAAAATAGCCATTTTGTTTCAACACTTCTGGTGTCTTATCAAGAGATGGTGTTGAATCGAGAGCGATACTACATTCAACAGCATCACTAGATAAGACACCAGATGTGTTGAAACAAAATGGCTATTTTTGTAGTGATTTTATAACATATTTATATTATAATTTTCGAATAAATTATATATATATATATATATATATATATATATATATATATATATATATATATATAAAACATTAGTGGTAAATATACACATACATATGCAATCATATATATACACATACACATATATATATATGTATAAAAAATAATTCCAAGAGGATAAAATCCAGGTAGAACTCAATGTCCAGGACAGAGTAAGGATATAATAAAAAGGCTTAAACACTAATATTGCATGGTCATAATTTATTCCATTGGAATCGTAAATACGATCCAATTCATCAGACCTACAAATTAAAAAAAAAAACAGAAAAAACAACTCCAGGAATAAAATATAAAATTTAGTGAGAGTGTATGTATGAGAGTGTGGGACGAATGCTAGAGTAAATGAAATCTATAGGGAGGGGTAACAGACGAAAGAAGGACAGGAAGGTCTAAAGATGAAGGGGGATTAAAATTTAATAGAGATGAGTTTTAAAGAGGGGAGTCAAAGACGGTTTAAGTGAGAGAAATATGAATATTTTCAAATATCTAATACATTAAAGATACACCGGAAAAGAGTATACATTTTGTGGTGACATACACTCACAATAGACGTTATAATCTTAAAGATCAGAAGATGAGAGAGGGAGAGAAAAAGAAAAGGGGGTTGGGGAAGATGGGGTGATGGAACTAAAACCGAAGGGCATATATAAAAGGGCCGCTGTGTAATCAAGACAATTTGACAAAGGTAATATCGACTACAGTTTACAAATCTAATATAAATATATAAAAATAACGATTATCTAATCCAGCAATGACCTGTATTTCTATGTTCAAAAGCACATACGTATACACACATACACAGCAACATATTTATATATAAAGTAGGGTTTACACTGTACAAGTCCCGGGGGATATTCGAGTTAGATGGATACATTAAGCGGTAGTTTATATGGATAAAAGGACAAGATAACGGTTGATTCTAGACTTGAAAAGCTTAAGATTGCAGTGATCAGGGAAACGTCGTCTTGCTAGTCTGTTCCACAGGGTAGTCGTTGGTGGCAAGAAGCCGATGGAATACGCAGGAAATATGGATGGTTTGATATTATGTAAGTGGCATAGCGAGTCCTAGCCGAAAAGGTTCGTCATGGCGGAACCAAGAAATCTAGTTAGTCCGAGCACTTTCTATGGTAGTAGCGATAGAGCAGTGAAAGACTAGTCATATCCCGGCTGTGAGAGAGAGGTTGGAGGGTGGATAATAATTCGTCATCCACGGGGACTCGGGGAGGCTTTTGAACTCTGTCAAGACTGGAAAGTAAGGTCTGGTCAGGTCCTGCTCAAATATAGCAACAGTACACTATATTCGGTCTGATCTGACTTTTAGAAATGTAGAGGATAGCATGAGGAGTCAGGTACTTACTAGTGCGGTCCAGGGAGCCGATCATTTTACCTTCATCTTTAGCGATAGATGGTTTATAGAATTTCCACTGGTATATATATATATATATATATATATATATATATATATATATATATATATAGCTGGCCACACGTATTCAAGGATAGCCGTCCACTAGGGCGGATAGCCAATCCCTATTGCAGACGCTTGCTCAGGTACATTTGTGCTTATTCAACCCGCACAGAGACCACTTGTGGTTTATACTGCAGCTATGCTGAGCAGACCTTAATTACAGTTTTTGGGAAAGAAAGAACGTATTATCTAGCGTAATCAACAATTTTAACAAGGCCAGAACGCTCAAGCACTTGAACACGATAAATTATTATCACAGCTATTGACGGCACCCAAGGGTTCCGTCTACCCAATTTCATTCACAAGGCTTGGGTCAAATCTGTGGTATAGTTTTCAGGCACTTTCGAATGGTGCCGCACGCTGGGATCGGCCCCTCCAGTGCGAGAGCATATGAAAGTTTCCTTCCTGACAAATCGACCATGGTGAGATTCGAACCCGGATCTCATAGTTAGAATGCGAAAGTTTGAATACTATCCTCTACCTTAATATATATATATATATATATATATATATATATATATATATATATATATATATATATAAAGGTAGAGGATAGCATAAAGTCAGATATTACTTTAGCTATAGATCGTGTATACAAGTTTCACTGGTGTGTGTATATATATATATATATATATGTATGTATATATATATATATATATATATATATATATATATATATATATATATATATATATATATATATATATATATATATATTCGTACAAAATATGAATTAATCCATCAGACTAATTAAATAATGAAGAAGTAAATGTAATTTAATAGATGTAACATGTTTTTCGCTATGTATTTTGCTTCATCATAAATCCCCGAAAATCAAAAACAAGAAAAACAATTAAATAAATAGCAAAAAACTGTTAAATTTATAAAGATTTTAGATGTTTAATCGT
>OZ038483.1:30435065-30437565 GCA_964036315.1 Acanthosepion esculentum | reverse complement strand
GAATTGGATCGTAAATATTTATTTAATATTTATGTAATAAATTATAACCATGGAATATTAGTGTTTGAGCCTTTTATATTATATTCTTACTCTGTCCTGGACATTGAGTTCTACTTGGATTCTATCCTCTTGGGAATTTACACACACACACACACACACACACACACACATACATATATATATATATATATATATATATATATATATATATATATATATATATATATATATATATATATATATATATATAAAATGATAATTTTGAAATTATAATCTGAAAAGGGAAAGATAATGTCGAAATTCTGAAAAATTTTGAAAACATTTGCAAAGAAGAGAACATGAAGAAAAAGTTTTCAAAATGTCAGAAATAAGAGATTTGATAAAGAGGAAAAGGGTAATCACCAACTAAAGTGAATTGATAGGAAGAAAATAATTTATGAAGCTGTTATTTTGTAACGGATATTGGCTCGGAAAGTGGATGCAGCGAGACGAGTTCAAATTCACGGTTAAGCACTTCTGTTCACTTTCACGCTAATGTCCATGAAAAAGGAACGGAGTCTGTGTGTGTGTGTGTGTGTATATATATATATATATATATATATATATATATATATATATATATATATATATATATATATATATATATATATATATATATATATATATATTGACCCCTAATATTATCAATATATATATATATTATATATATATGTATGTATATTGACCACTAATATCATCAATATATATATATATATATACACACACATATATATATATACACACACACATATATATACATATATACATATATATGTGTGTATATATATATATATATATATATATATATATAGAGAGAGAGAGAGAGAGAGAGAGAGATAGATAGATAGATAGATAGATAGATAGATAGATAGATAGATTCGTACAATCACTTTGATATTATACATCAATTCATAAATATAGCAAACGTCCCGAATGTAAAAAAAAATGTGTGCCTGAGATTTAGGCGTAAGCGGAGGAATTAAATGTTGTATCTCAAAATATGGTAAAATTTCACTGCAGGAATGCGAGCAACTTGGACCTAAGCAGGCCATTCAACGTACATTTTGATCTATTGCATGAAAGGCGATTCAAGCTATAATGGCTCTATGCACACGTGTGCCTATATGAGATGCTATAACAAAGGTGCGGGAACTCGGAACACGAAATGGCGTCGTCTACGCGAGAACAAATTACTAGAAAATGAGGTTATTTAGTTGCGAGTAAAGTGATTTTTAAAGATGTTAGAAACGCCCAATTAGACACGGGAAAATCTAGGTAACTTGATCGATGTATAAACTGAGCGATCTGTCTCGATTCCTCGCACATTTGTGTAGCAAGTCATAGAGAAAAGATGATATTTAGTTTAATAGTTTAATTGATACACACACCAGCACGTACTATTATTTTCTATTTGCATTCATATTTCCATTAGCTAAGATAGATAGATAGATAGATAGATAGATAGATAGATAGATAGATAGATAGATAGATATTAATTACCTTAGCTAAGATAGATAGATAGATAGATAGATAGATAGATAGATAGATAGATAGATAGATAGATAGATATTAATTACCATACCTAAGATAGATAGATAGATAGATAGATAGATAGATAGATAGATAGATAGATAGATAGATAGTTAGATATTAATTACCATAGCTAAGATAGATAGATAGATAGATAGATAGATAGATAGATAGATAGATAGATAGATAGATAGATATTAATTACCATAGCTAAGATAGATAGATAGATAGATAATGAATATAATAGATAGATAGATATTAATTACCATAGCTAAGATAGATAGATAGATAGATAGATAGATAGATAGATAGATAGATAGATAGATAGATAGATAATGAATATAATAGATAAATATCAACAGACATAGATATAAATAAGCTTTTATAAATAAGGATCAGTAAATATAATGGGCATTACTATTAGAATATATATAAATAAATGAGCTATCTATCTATCTAGCTAGATAGATAGATATTAGTCTAGCTGATAGATAGATAGATAGATAGATAGATAGATAGATAGATAGATAGATAGATAGATAGATAGATAGATAGATATGAATGTATATAATATAATTAGGCTTAACTAGATCGAGATGTATGAACAGATTTAGATGAATATATTGTTAATAGTTGAAGCCTCGAAACTAGAAATCTACGGGCTGAGTTCAAATTCCGGTCGAGATCCTTTTATTCACTTTCGTACAAATACCCTTTGCAATTGCATCTATTCTAAGCTATAAGCTAATAGTAGGGCACTCTAGTCTCTCAAACCAATAGAGGTGAAGGACGAAGCTGAAGCCAAAATCGTGTATGTCCTTACTGGGACGCATACTTAAACTGTAACTAAGGTCTGCTCAGCATAGTATAAACGACAGATTTATACAAATGGGATTGAGCATAGAGCCGTAGTTGGAAGATGAGAAATCAC
>OZ038483.1:30405065-30425065 GCA_964036315.1 Acanthosepion esculentum | reverse complement strand
CTTTTGTGCCCTTTTATTGCACAAATTTCAATTTTACAAGCGTTAAACTACAGGGCGACGTGTTTTGTTAGGCGTTTACGATCGGTAGCATTATTTTATTGTCGCTAGGAAAGTTGGTTCACTGTGTCGTGTCAAACATTTTTTTCTCACCAGAATAAATCTTTCACGTTCATAAATCTACCATTTGTTCGCGCTTTGAATATCGTTGCTGTATCTGGCCTGCTGATTCAGTTCTATATTTTGAGATTCTTGTCAAAATCTAACGAAATGTAAACAAAGTTATTATTCTTGACCAGGTATCTGGACATCAGTGACTTTCCCAACGACGTGACCTGGCTTCTCTATGTCTTTTCTGTAATTATTTTCATGGCAATTGTTCTAATGAGCTCTCCTCCTTGGTAAATCTTGCTTGCTTGCTTGAATTTAAGCGTACGACTGGATTGGCTACTAGGTCTCATCGTTTTACTGTTGAAATAGTTAGATATAACCGTACTTCTAATAGTTTTCTGTCTTCCTGAAATTTGTTCTTTCATTGTCGTATTTTCCTACGAAAATCTTCTCATTCTCTTTCACTCTCAGTAAGCCCTTGCGTCATAGTGACATTATCACCTTACTTTAGGGTGAAATGTTAATATATATATATTCGACTCTCCAGTCGTATTCGATGTATGAGGGTCAAACAGCTCAGTTCCTAGGAATCGACAGCCAGACACTAGTGCATGTGATTTGATTATAGTGATGATGGTTTTGTGCAGTACCAACCACACATTCTGAAGGGCCGAATATTGAGACCTGGTGCACTACGTGTTACAAGGTCCCCAAACGACCCTCCACAGGTTTTAAATTCAGATTTGTTTTTCTCCTAGACCAGTTACCATTCAAGGCTACAGAACCCAGTCTGGAGGGAGAAGAAGAGGATTCATACTTTTCCCAATAGTATTAGCACGTAATGTGCTAATACTATTGGGAAAATACTAATGTAATGAATTCAATTAGAATTCAAAGTTGGCTCTCCCATTCTTCAATCCAAACCGCTACCCATTACTCCACACGTGACTCCTAAAAATATATAATATATAAACATATATATATATATATATATATATATATATATATATATATATATGTATATGTATATATATATATATATATATATATCTGTGTGTGTGCGCACGCGCATGTGTGTGTGATAAAAATAGGTTTTAATGTAAGTTATATTTATAGGTACTCAGTATATCTCTACATAAGTGTATACACTGGGGTCAATACCAAGTGTCGGCAGTCTGTTTCATGCTTGAAAGTAATCATTTGGCCCTGAATATATACGTATGTATGTGCACATTTAGATATATAGTTAAATATATCTGTTTATATGAGCATAGCTGTAGTGTATGTTTGTGTGTGTTTATGTATGTGCTTGTGTGTATGTGCGATTGTGTGTGCGCTTGTATACTCATGTTAATATGACTCTGTATAAATGCCTACTTGTTTCAAAACCAAAGTTGCAATTCAGGCACAAATGATACACACTCAATATTTACCATAACATTGCAACATACTTGGTTGTTAAAAAAAAAACTAAAATGAAGAACACCGCCATTTACTCATAATGTCGGTGCCACGTACCATTATGCTAAAACTATGCTTCCCTGAAATCAACTCGTCGAAGAACAAGTCGGTATTTCGAATTCAAACGAGCCTCTCAAACCCGGAGCCGGCGGCAACGGATCCCGCCATCTACTTGCGAATGAGGCAACAAAATACGGAAGTAAGTGGCTAAAAGTAATTACATGCGGCGGTCATCCATTCCAAATATCACGACAAAATTCCTTGCAGCCCCAAGCTAATGCTTTTAAAGGTAGAAGCGCTTACTTTACTCTAGCTTACCCACCGTGATTATAGTCGCCCCCCAGCACACGTCCCTTCGAAACGCCTCGAGAGTTCTGGTGGTCACATGCGCTATCCAGTGTAACATTAAATGCATATTTTTGAGGATACGTAGATAAGTATTCCTACATATTGGTACAAAATTACATATACCTCTATATTTACTCCGGTGTATTTTATCCCGTTACATATATATATATATATATATATATATATATATATATATATATATATATATATATATATATATATATATATATATAGACAGAAAAACAAAAATAAATATAATAATCATAAAGAGAGAGAAAAAGAAAGAAATTGACATGCAATCAAACAAACAGCCAAATAAAGAGAAATAGATGTCCTGACTAAAAAGGAAAAATAATATATATATATATATATATATATATATATATATATGTATGTATGTATTAGTTATGTGGGCACCTCGGCGTAGTGTAATAGTTAGCAAGAGAAATAGATGTCCTGACTAAAAAGGAAAGAGAATATATATATATATATATATATATATATATATATATATATATATACATTCTTTTTCATTTATACTCACTCACACACATAACTAACACACACACATACATACATATATATATATATATATATATATATATAT
This sequence comes from Acanthosepion esculentum, assembly GCA_964036315.1. NCBI lineage: Eukaryota > Metazoa > Mollusca > Cephalopoda > Sepiida > Sepiidae > Acanthosepion > Acanthosepion esculentum. The sequence continues at coordinate 30,422,541 of OZ038483.1, read as the reverse complement.
ATATATATATATATATATATATATATGTATGTATGTATTAGTTATGTGGGCACTTCTTGTTAGCAATTACGCCACGCCAATGTGCTCACATAACTAATATATTCATATATAAAACTGTTAAAACAGTTTCGACTGAATAGTGACTTCGATCCTCATTGGGTGCCCCAAACTACGCTTAGAAAATCAATATATATATGAGTTATGTGTGTATGTGTGTGTATTCATCTGTCTTTGTCTCTGAGTGTGAAGCAACGTTGCGCGTGGTCAGTACGTAGATGTGTGACCACTTTGTAATACCAGATGCTGTAAGCTTGGATGTGCGGGAGGTGTAATGGATAACGTCTCGGAATCTGAAATCGGAAAGCTGAGTTCGATTTCCAGCCGAGTTTGTTGCATTCACTTCCGAGCAATTACCCTTGGGAAAGGTATGAATCCATCTCTTTTCTCCCCCTGCACATTCTAGCTATGGGTAAATAGCAGGACAGATTGAGCTATATAGCACTGTATCGGACCAGTCTAGATGGAAAACACCTATCGAAAAAAAACCTTCAATTGTAGTATTATGCGATATGTGTAACACAATGCAACAGTACAGGACATGGTGCTACGATGGAGAGAGAGTGTTTGACTACTTTAAACGATTCACTTGTCAAGGTTGTTCGGTAAAAATATAGAATTTACTGAACTCTCATCCGCCGTTCTCGACAGAAAAATCCATTTAAATACGTTCAAGTTGTCTGAATATCGTGGGAGCGTGAAACGCGGGTTACGACTAGGGCTATCCTTTCATAGGAAATAACGTTGTCGTTCTTTGCCCTGTCTAGTCAATCGAAGCGTTGTGCACATTACTGAGTAGGTAGGTGTTTGCCTGTGGGTCTTTTTCTTTTTTCTTATTACTGTCCTTGATCGAGATTTTATCTTGATTAAGGGCATTTAGTTCTTTAGTAAGGTGTCCGTTCATTTGTTTTTCTTTAATTATATTTAAAACACCTATACATAGATACGTACATACACACACACACACACACACACACACACACACACACACACATATATATATATATATATATATGACAAACTGGAAAATATTTTTTTTCATCTGTTAGGATTTCATTTACACATGCGCACAAAAGAAGTGACGCAGGTAGTTTCAAAACTTTTTGAAATAATTTTTTTTTCAATCTAACCGAAATCATCTGTATTTTTTGCTTTTCCGTTATCTCTCCATCCATCACCTTTGTTCCTGATTATCCCACACTGTGACAATATAAAATTTACCAAGAGTGGTGATATATTGTAAGAGCCTGGACGATTATTATGAATACCGTCCAAATATTTAAAAATATTTAGGTTTTGACTAATAGTTTTTTTCTTTTAAAATTTTTTTAAACATTTCCATAACTTAGTTACCTCCCTTGATATTTCCACGTGTGTCTACATGCTAAAATTTTAAGATTTTGCAGTACTTAACCATAGTGTTTTTCACATTACACGTAAAAATTTAATTTTTAGATGAACACAACAATTTTATCTTAGAAAAATGATGACGACACTGTGCTAATGCCGAAAGTACTCGGAATAAAATGAATATGCATCAACATCGTTTCCTTATCTTCCTTTAATAAGGATACTTAGAAACCTGTTCGTGAATATGAGAAGATCCTATTAAAAATAAGTAGACATCCTTTGTCTAAATTATTTAATGAGACATGTCTTTATATATATATATATATATATTAGTTAAACCTAGTTAAACCTAGAGAGCAAGACAAACCTACCAAGGTTACACTTAAACGGATCGTCAGGGAAGTCAGCCTTCCCTGACGATCCGCTTAGGTGAAATCTTGGTAGGTTTGTCTGGCTCTCTAGGTTTAACTAGGTCTGCTCTACTTATTGTATTGAGCACTTTATTTAGTTATTTTGCGTACTCGTATCCGGGTTTTTTTCTTTGGGCTTTGGACTTGCATGATAGACGATTATTTTCGGCGAACGTACATGGTCTTGGTTCTTTCATTTTTTATACCTTTTTTTTCCGTTTGGTATTGGTTTGATTATTTGCAAATCAAGACACCGAAGGTTTTCCGACCGAGTATAGTTTCTTATACTTATAAGATTACTACTACTACTACTACTACTACTACTACTACTACTACTACTAACATATATATATATATATATATATATATAGTAGCACGCAAAAGTTTACAAGACATTACAAAAATGTTTCTTTAGGTATTTCTAAAACAGAAATTTTTTTTTAATGAAACTTTTACTGCTAATAATACGTATCTTTATGCCTTTAGTCAAACCATCAGATTTTAAAAAAATAATAAAAATATCCCACGAAGATCAAACAATATTTAATAGCGCAAATTTTTACAATACATTTCTTAAATAATCTATTAATATTTCATAGGGTAAACTTTATTGCTAATTACAGTATGTAGACGTTAGAGTAGTCCCCTACGAATTTCTTGAATGTTTCTTGGCTAATGTTTGTCCATTCTTCACGACAAAATTCTTTTAGTTCATGAAGTTTTTGCGGGTTCCTTCTTTGAATTCTTCAATTTTAAATCGGATTGAGATCTGAAGACTGACTTGGCCATTTTATAACGTCTATTCTATTTGAACTTAACGATGATTTTGTAATCTTTGCAGTATGCTTAGGATCGTTGTCTTGTTGAAAGACCCAACCTGGTTTCAAGCCCAGCGAATGTGCAAAGTTTCTCTCCAAAATATCCCTAAAATATGCTGTATTCATTCTCTCTTCTGTTATTTCAATGTTCCCTACAACTTGGGCACTAAAGCAACCCCAACTTTTATTGTATTCATATTTATTAATATTTATATTCAGTGACCTTCTTTTTCCAGACCTTTGACACAGCGTTTCTGCAAAAAATTTCAATTTTTGTTTCGTCTGACTAACGTACATTTCCCCAAAATGCAACAGGTTTGCTTCAATGCTCATCTGCAAAATCCAGTCTATCAAGACATGTTTTCGCTTAAGTGTTTTTTTTTTCCTTGGAGTCCTCGACTTCTTGCATTTTGTGCATTTCAGTACATAAATCACATTTTTGGAGTTGCAGTTTAAGTTTTTATTTATTATGAATGTCGTTTTGGGGTTTTCAAAAGTGGAGGAGTTTACTTCTATAATGATGTTACTAACCCCATATCTTTTTTGTTGCATTTTTTTTTATGCATAAATCCCTGTAATGTGTGTTGGTTAAATTTGGATGAGGTTAATATGTGTTTTAGGTTTTTAGATTGGCGTTTGCTTTTAATTATTTTGCTTGTTTTTAGTATATTTTTCAGTTTATTAATCTTGCTAAGTAGGTCTAGATTTTTTGTAATTTTTGTGAATAGTTCTGAATTTTCTGTTTTATGTTGAGACATATGCGAGAGTTGGTTTGACGTTACGTTTCTTTTTATTTCGAAGTAGATCTAAAGGAATGTTTTTTGCGAGTTCAAAACCTTTGTTTATTAGTGTTGTGGGGTAGCTCGATTTTTTAGAGTTTTATTTAGTTCTTCTAGGCAAGTTTTTCAGAGGTGTTTATCAGTCACTATAGTACAAACCCTACATGCTAGTGAATAGGGGATGGGTTTCAGGCAGCTTTTTGGGTGATGGCTCTTGAAATGAAGATATTGTTGGGTGTCTGTAGGTTTGTGGTAAATATCTGTGATTATGTGGTTGTTTTTATTTCTAATGATTATAACTAAAAATGGTAATTCGTTGAAATTATATTCTTGCGTGAATTTGATTTTTGGGTGCTCAGACCAATCTTAATTGTTTTATAACCCTTCACGCAGAACTTTTCACTGCCAATTCAAGACATTTGGGTCACTAACACACAAAAAAGAGAATGTCACATATCGACAATATTTAACATCGAAAAACAAATTATTTTTAATAATATGTGGAAATCTTCACGTTTGCCTGATGAAGGTCGCAAGACCGGAAACACGTGAAGCAAAATTATGGAAAATAAAGTATAATATTTTTAAAAATCCACATTACAACCAAAAACGTTTGCGGTTTTTCTCTTCTTTTGAATATACACACTTTTCTCTCGTTGGAACTACTATAACGTCTTCCTTTTATTTTTATATATATATATATATATATATATATATATATATATATATATATATATATATATATATATATATACATATATATATATATATGTATATATATATATATATATATATATATATATATTTTAGTAATAATAATAATAATAATAATTGCTCTAGATATCTACAGAGAACTGTTATTAACCAAAAATATAATTTTACGCATAACAACTGTTTTTTAATATTGTCTATACACACACGCGCGTGCGCGCAGATCCCTTTCACTGTCCATATATATCCCTCTCTCTCTCACTCTCTCTCTCTCTCTCTCTATATATATATATGTAATTAAATTTAATATTACCATGGTCTCTCGTTCCTGCGAAAAAAAAAAGTCGGATGAAATCCTAAATACGAAACGCGTCACGACAATTTTTTCCACTTTGTCATACGTCTTTCCCAAAATATAATTCCTACAATTTGAATATACATACATACACACATATATATATATAAAGGTCAAATTTATGAATTTTCGAGAATCACCTCAAAATTGAAGGTATCGTGCCTTTTTCAAAACTAATTTACTAGTTCTTTTCGAGTCAAAGAGACTATACATCTATAGGGTTTTATCATATAATAATAATAATAACAATAATAATAACATCATCAACATACAAGTTGGTCAGAAGATCGCCCTCCTAGGAACATATACTAAGAAATGTGCTATCAATTAAACGTGGCGTAGACCATAGTTCGGACTTGGTTCTACAGGCTACAAATCAGGAAACATAACATATACAGATAATAATAATAATAATAATAATAATAATAATAATAATAATAAGAAGAAGAAGAAGAAGAAGAAGAAGAAGAAGAACCAAATTAACCCATTACTGAATAAGGTTACCTTAAAATTATACCACATTTTGTCTACTTTGCTGGCTAATGGTGAACTTATATTTGGTAGATTTAAATTATAAGTGGCACCCTCTCTAAAATTATTGGGTTCCTATCTACTAATGGGTGAAATAATTTCAACATCCCGGTTTAGTAGGAGTTAATTAACTCAAAGAAGGCATGAAACTTACTAATTATAAAATCCAGAGGGAGCTACCAGAAAATTTTGACTTATATTGTACATATGCAACATATCAATACACAAAACCACAAGCACACAAATACACACTCGCTTGGAAAAAAACTTGGGTATGTTAATTAGTACCCAAGGGAAAATGAGGAATAAAATAAGAAGAAACTATGAACATGAAATTGAGGCGAAAACAATCGTCCAGAGTTCAGGTTCAGAGTCCAAAGAAAGAAAACCTCCAAAATGAGAAAAACCAGATACGTAAAGTGCTCAATACACGAAGTAGAGCAAACCTAACATAAACCGAAGGAGCCAGGCAAACCTAACTAGGTTTCACCTAAACGGATCGTCAGGGAAATGCTGGCCAAAAAAGTAAAAAAAATGGAACAGAATATATAGCTTAAACCAAAAACAACCATGACCACGTGACAAAATAAAAACATAGTCAAATCTCAACAACGCGGGGTTAGGGGTTACGTTCTTTATTCAACAATGAAAAGAAGAAAACAGAAGAAAGCAACAAGAGGGGGGGAAAAGAAGGGAAAAAAACAGCGTTTCCTATGTCTACACCTTCTAAGAATTTCCGATTTTAGATTTAATAAATTATTGGGTTCTTTAGAGCTAGCAATAGCTAACTTTTCCTCCGTGTGTGACACTCAACCCTCCTCTGTCCTGGTCAGGGCACCACTTGTGACACCCGTACTGGTCGCGGCGCACTTGTGACGTCGGTCCTTTGTGACGGGCTAACCCTGGGACATCGGTTGAAGTCTGGTTGGGTTCTAGCACCAACTTGTCGTACTCGGCTCGCTTCCAACGCCTGGTCACCGAAGCAACTGCTTTGATCTCGATTCAACCTACCCACGTTGTGATTTGATCTTAGGTTGACGAGATCAATCAGACGTCGGGCCGTAGTGCCAGCCGAATCCGGGTCAAGGTGATACTGAACAATAATGTAGACAAAAAAACAAAAGCACAAACAACAACTTCAAGGCGAGCGACTGGTTAGGAATAGTGATTAATTTTATGTCGGTTTGTTGAGTTACAGGAGTGCGTCTCTCTTTTTCTCTCCCAGCCCGAAGAAAAAAAAATGTGGATTGTAACACTTTTGCGTTCCTTAACTAGGTCTGGATATCGAGATGGCGAATATAAGTCAGACTTCTATAATTTGTTCTTGGTTAGAAGTCTAGTCGGAAACTTGTTTTGATGGGAAATCTAAAGTCGGTCTTCAACAAATCTGTTCTTGGTTAGAAGTCTAAGTCGGAAGGCATGGAATCGTGCGGTCACCTGTGCGAGGCGCGTCTCTCTCTTACTGTACTGGATGTACTCTTCTCTGCGAACTCTGCGAACTCCCTGAAACACCCGTAGATGTTTGCTTATATGGACGCCGATCAAAACCTGGCGTGGGGTCGGACGTGGTGTGGCCACCACGTTGATTTCAAATCCCCAATAAGGATTTTCTTTGTTTTCGGCCAAAAATAATTATCATTTTCCGTATTTGGAAATCTTATTCCACTCCCACCCTCTTCTGCTCTCATATGGGTATCTCACCATACTTTAGAGGGCGTCAACGGTTTTCCCACTTCCTCGCAGTAACATCTCATACCTATCCTCTCAATGGGCGGTGGCGGCCTCCTCTCTGCGTCACATGATCATCTCCGCCTGGCTATTCGGCCAATAGGCGTCAACTGATAATCTCAATTTTTTATCCAACTTCACGGGATATGTTTTTTTTCAACCCAGTTTCTCCGTTAACATGGACAATTCTTCTTGGCGAAACTGGGTTAATTAAAATACCCTAACACAGCCTTCGTTATCACAAACGAACTTAAACAAAATGCAGATGTCCCGTCCAGGCGACACCTCACCCCAGGGCTCTGTGTGCGGTCGGCAGACGGCCCATCAACTACTGATAACAGCCAATGTTTTATCTGCCCAGAGCTCTGGTATCACTCAACTAATTTTCACGACAATGACCATCAAAATTTTCGTGGGTGGCATTCTTTCCTTCTCTTATCATCTAAGTTGTTAAGCCCTGTCCGTCTGTTTCTTTCTCTTTTTCCTTCCTTTGTCCTCGAAGAGAATTTGGCATATCTCAGCATCAAACTTCAGCGAGAAAGTAAAGTGGTTATCTTGAATTCGCACTTCAAAATAACAAAACAAAAAAAAACTTTTTTTTTCTTTTTTTTCACCGATACTCTGTTTGGGAAAATAAAAAAAACAAAAAGAAAATCGCTCAGTATGTCTTTCGTTATATCTATCGGTGTAAGTAATCGCTCAGTATGTCTTTCGTTATATCTATCGGTGTAAGTAATCGCTCAGTATGTCTTTCGTTATATCTATCGGTGTAAGTAATCGCTCAGTATGTCTTTCGTTATATCTATCGGTTTAAGTATCCCCGTAATTAACTTCTGTGGTTAATTAATTGATTAATTAACCCTTCCGTTCCTAAATAGTGTTACACGTGCATATGGAACACAATTTATCACCTACTTTATACCTGTAAATTTTTTTAAATATTTCCCATTTCAAAATGGGGTCTTTATTATTTTGTTTAATCTTCCATACATAAGAGGACAAGGTGGTACCTCTGTTTGTAAGTTTCGCTATTGAAACTACTAAGGTGGTTATAGTATCGTTTTTTTTTAAAATTATTATGGGTAGATCCTATGTAAACCTTAGGGTTTTTATCGGTATTGATCGGTTTATGCTTATATATTTTTACTTGATAAACCACGCACTCCTGCTGGCATTTGCCCTGGAGGAGACAGGCTCCCATATTCCTACAATTACACTTAGCGGGGACGGTGCGTGGTTTGTCTTTAATTTTTCTCCAATTATATCTATTAATTAAACTGGTCATATTAGGCATACAGCTATAGCTTAACTTGACGTAGTTTTATTGAAGATTTTGTGCAACGTATTAGTCTCTGGGAAATTCTTTTTAAGTATTTTTAAAAATATCTTGCCTATATTGGTTTTCACCGCTAAATTATATGGTTGGGGTGTTAAACCATAATATTTTTCTGTTTCTGGTTTTATGTCCGCTTTGCGTTTTAGGGGAATTATTCTTATCGATATATTCAAATTTACTATTATTCCCACAACTCTTTAAGGCTTGTTCATAAATTAGTTTATTTTTATTAAAAATATTATTATTAGATGAGTTAGTGGACAATCTATGATTAATACATTTAGGTATCTGCTTCAAAATATCTGCCGGATGGTTAGAACCTACGTCGATATATTGTGGGGGCTGATTTTCTTTCCTATACGGTGAAATATTACCATCACGTAAGTCTAGCATAATGTCTAAGTAATGGGTAACTATCAAGTTTATTTGTATATCAAGGTTGAATCCAAACTTTTTAAACAACCAGTGAAGTTTCATTCGTATTACGTTGCATTTTTTAGGGTTACTAATTTCTACAATAATTAGTCCATCGTCCCTCTACAGACCATGGTTGCTCGGATCGATATACGTGTTTAAATTGTTAAGTAGGAGGCATCTAACTTACTCACGTACCTCTGCACCGTCATCTGCTCCCATGGAATTGTCAAAGTTACCCTTTTCACCTTTTTTAATCCATAATTCGTTATTGTGGAATAACAGTGGTTTACGGCAATATTTAATAAGACTAATTTTATCGCTAGAAATCGGTATGTATTCTTTAGCTAACAGTAAAAAAAAAACCTAACCCCCTCGTTGTTGAATTTTTACTATGTTTTTTCCCCTCTTGTTGCTTTCTTCTGTTTTCTTCTTTTCATTGTTGAATAAAGAACGTAACCCCTACCCCCCCCCCCCGTGTTGAGTTTTTACTGGGTTTTTTTTGTGATCATGATTGTTTTTGGTTTAAGCTATATATTCTTTTCCATTTTTTACCTTTTTGGTCGGCATTTCCCTGAAAAGTTGTTTCGGCAGTTGGCCGGACTTGTTTTTTTGGAGTAGTTTCTACGAGTCGGACGACCGTTTGAGCTGATAAGTGTTTTATTTTATTTTTATTTTGCTAAAAACTTTTTGGAATTTTTCAGTTTTTTTTTTCCTTTTCATTTGTTCATCTAGATTTGTGCATTTTTGTTCTTTTCGTTTTTTGCTTATTTCCTTTCACATATTTTAAATCTCCCCACATTTTTAGTTTTCATTATACTTTTCGTTTTTATTTGTTTTTCAATTGCTTATTGTCTTTGGTTGTCCACGCTTTTCTACCGTTTTATTTTGTTTGAGCTTATTGGGGAAAAAAAGTTAAAAAGAAAAGAAAACAAAAAAGAGAACATTTATACGTTTGGTCTCGGCCGAAGACGAAAATATAAATATTACACCGCTTTCAACGGTGTCACCATACAAAAATGCCTGGACTGATAATAGGCCGGTTAGAAAAGACCCAGTCTATTATGTTAATCAAATGGACAAATTTCAGGATTCGTTTAAGGGAAACAAATTCGTAACAATACAAGAAAGCCTACAAGCAGTAAACAAGCGAACAATATCTCTGCTGACTTCCGATATTAAAACACGAAAACTAATTAGGGTCAGCAGTGAAGTAATGAAATAGGCTTTGAAGGCATTACAAATTTCCCCGAAGGTGCTGGCGAGGAGGACGAATGCTTTGTGGGACATCCTCCTACAAACGGAAGAACAATCCAAGGAGCTGGCAGGCAGTGTTCTAAACACCAAACATTTGCGGTTCCAGACCGAATACATGATCACCCGGAGGACAAAAATTACCATTCATGGGGTACCCGTGGATATTTGCCCAGGCAGGATGGGGGCATTTTTTACTAAATTCGGACAAGTCCATGAAGTAAAAATCCTCAGAAGTAAGGCCGGCATAGCAACCGGCGATATGGAGATATCTGTCACAGTGGACAGGAAAAATTTCAACGAAATCCCGAACATTCTTGTTTGCCGTGAAAAGAAAATGCTGGTGGTTGTGGAGGACCGAAAACCGTGTTGTTGGGCGTGTGGAGCCTCGTGGCACATGACTAAAGAGTGCCCCGGGAAACGTCCACAATCTTCACCTCAACCAACAACGACAGCAGTGACGACACCAGCAACAATAGCAGCAGCAGACGTAACGTCAGAAGAGAGAACATCGGCAAAGACAAAGGAAGGGGAATGGAAGGAGTTGAAGAGGAGACGGAAAACGGACAACGTGCCGTCCCCTTCTAAGCAGAAGCAGCAACCAGTACAGCAGCAACCATCACCACAGATTAAAAACAAGCAGCCTCAAAGGGATGTGCAGCCTCAAAAGGAGGTGCAGCCTTCAAAGAAGAGACAGCAAAAAAAGCAACAACAGCAACACCAACAGAAAGAGAAGCAACGAGTAGACACGCCAATGGAGGTGGACAAAATACCTCCACCTCGGGCGTCATCTTTGAAGAGATCGAGAGAAGCCAGGAAAAAGAGGAACCAGTACAAAGGCACACTGGCCGTGGTAGGGCGGAGAGGGTCATGGACAAAACCAGGTCACTCTCCGTCCCTGCTTCGCCAAGAGAAGCCGAAGAACCTATAACAAGAATAAGGAGTCTCTCAGCTTCTCCTGCCCCTGTTACCCCTCCCCCTCCAATTCTTCCCTTAGTTCTACCTCCACACACCCTCACACATCCACTTCTTCCCCTCCCCAACCCTCAGGGGAGAAGAAGAAAAAGAAACTTTACCCAGGCTCTGATGACATCTGTAAAGTGGACAAAGAATGAGTTAAAAAGGGCATGTCAAAACAAAAAAAAAAGCCCTTTTAGGTCTTCTGTTTGAGATGGATTCTGTTGATGGAAAGTCGGTCGAGGATCCCAGGAATTTCCCACACGCCCCTGGAGTCATTACCTTTGTGAGGGATATCGGCGGATACCTCAAGGTCTGGAGCCACCTTTTTGAAGCAAAGGAGGCTTATCCTAAAATAGAGATTTTTGAGTTAGACAACTCAAATTTGAAAAAGTTAAGACACTTTTGTCCTGGAAGGGTCCCTGTGTTGATCCATCCCTCCTCATATAGGGCAATTAAGTTAACGTACCCACGGACGTCGACGGCATTGTTCTGGACGGTCGGATGACGACTGAGTTGGGAACAGGGAGCCTGGGACAATCCGTCAGGGTCCTATCCGCCGCACATTTCCGGCCCGTATGTGAATAGGTTTTTTGCTGTTACTCTTTTTTATTTTTTGCAGGCATACAAGATGTCAATTAAGATAGCCAGTCTGAATATGAAGGGTTTGAGGGATCGGGGTAAGGCATCCAACCTGCTCCGGGATCTCTTGTCTTTCGGCGTGGATGTCGCCGTGATCGAAGAGACCCACTTTGTTTGCAGCGTCGATGCGTGTATGCTGGAGAGTGACTTTGTCGTTTATGCAGCATATGCGGACCGGCATGCCAGAAGAGTTTCTTTGCTGGTTAGTCGTACTCTTGATGCGAGGGTGGACCTTGTGCATACCGATGCCGAGGGCCGGTTGAACGTGGCCGATATTGCCGTGAAAAGTAGTTCGTTCCGGGTCGTTGCGGTTTATGCCCCCAACGACCGGGAGGAGCTGGTCTCGTTTTTTCGACAGTTGAGGCCGTTCATGGTGGATTCAATGCGCCTAGTTTTAATGGGGGACTGGAATGCCATCCTGGACCCCAAGTTAAATAGGGGGCGGGGAACTAGTGGGAGAAGGGGCGATCGTAGCCTGGTTGATCTGATCGTTGAGTTTGGTCTCGTCGATAGATACCGAGTCGATCACCCCGGGGGGAAAATGTGGACGTGGGCTCTTAATTGGCCTTTTACCCGGGTAGTTAGCTACCTGGATAGAATGTCAGAGGAACCGACGTAGACTTGTTAGATTGTCCCACGTTCCACTGCGTAGGCTATTCGGATCACATACTCGTTTGTGTTCGGGTGGTGTTAGATCATAGGCCTAGAATGGCTGGGTACTGGACGTTCAATCCGTCTTTACTGGACAGGAGAGACTTCCAGCAGCAGCTAATTAGCTTAGTGCAGCGGGAGATAGTGGGGGTGGTTATCGAGAATAGATGGTGGGAGGGACTTAAGGATAGGATTAGGTCCTTCACCACTGATTTCAGCAAACGACTCGCCCTAAATAGAGCTGAAAAGGTAAAGACGCTTAAAGCTAGTTTTTCCCGAGCGGTGGCTGGGGCAGATCCCCTAGAGATAGCCTGAGCTAGGGAGGACCTGGAGCGCTCGAATACCGAGTGCTATATGGGCCAGGTAATTAGTCATAGGTTAAGCAAGATGTCTTCCGAAGCTGTGAACATGGGCGCAGACTTGCGCAAGGAAGAGATCCGTTGAGGTAAAAACCCCAGAGGGGCATACTCTTCAGGTCACTGACGACATGTGCGAGGCGTTTCGGCGGCATTTCGAGAGCCGCTTTACTGAGGAGCCTGGTGTTCGTGAGGACGAGTTTCCCAGCTATTTGGTTGACTTTCCTCGACTTTCGTCAACTGAAGCGACTGGCTGCGAGGGAGAGTTTACGGAGAGCGAAGTCTACGCGGCATTGAAGAAGGTCGGCAGAGGCAAGTCGCCCGGTTTGGATGGTTTGCCCTATGAATTGTACTTGAGGCTGTCGCACATCTTTGCCCCGATATTGACAGTTGTGTTCAACAACTGGTTCCAGCAGGGGGCCATCCCCGACCGGTTCACGAGGGGTGTGATCACGCTGTTGAAACAGGGCAAGGGTGTTGGAAAAAATTAGATGATTACAGGCCCATAAATCTGCTAAACACAGAATTAAAGATTTTGGCCAAGATCCTGCAGGCGCGTTTGCAGTCAGTTGCCGAGTCTCTTTTGGGTCCTGAGCAGACTTGTGCTGTGAGGGGCCAAACAATTCAGAGCAACCTGCATCTGATCCGCACGATCATCGAGGGCGTAAAAGACGATGATCAGGCCGCGTTGATCAATTTCGATCAGTCCAAGGTATTTGATAGGGTTGACCATCGCTACCTTGCTGCTGTCCTGCAGGCCGCCGGATTCGAACCCGACTTCTGCCGCTGGATTAGCCTCTTATATCGCTTAACGATAGAGCTTCTTGATTTTGTCCAATGCATACAGCGGCCTCTCCTTTTTGAGAGTTGGATGGGCCTTACTAACATCAGTTATGTTTAGTTTACTTTATGTTGAGTTTTAGTTTATTATTGGGTTCATCTCCCTCCCTTTTCATTCTTCATTATTAGATTTTTATATATAAGAATTTATCAATTTTAAATTTTTAAGGCATGCGGCGCGTTTTGTAGGTTCCTCTTGAGAGGATGTGGTATTATGGTGGCTGGAGGTTTGATTGGTGACGGACGAGTTCTTATGGTGAATGTGGAAACTGTAATGGGTGAATGGGTCGTGAATCAGATTAGCTTGGTATAAGATAGTTAGTGACGACCAGCTTCAACCCCTCCCCATTTTGGTCTTGTGCCTTAATTGTATTTTAAATACAATAAATAAACGGCATTTCCCAGACAGACAGTCGTGAACCAGTTTTTCTGGGTTTTCCCTGTCCTTGAAAGACGGCTGATTACCAGCAGACTTTTACTGTTACTCACTGAACTTTATTTTGGACATTCAAACTCCTGTCTTGGTTAAGTTTTTGAGTTACTTTACCGTTTTTCTTACGTTTTTTTACTGGTTTTTACAAGATTCTTTTTCTTTTCAAATTATTACACTCCCCATTTTTTATTTTTCCCTTTATTTTGGTCTTATTCCGTTTAGTTGTTTCATTTTCTTTTATTTTTAAGTTCGTTCCAATTTTCTGTAATCCCCTGCTTAAGTTTATCGTTTCATTTTTTCCTTTCTACGTGTTACTGTTTATTTGTTCGTTCGACTATTTTTTACTTTTTGTTTATTTATTACGTGGTATTTCATTCTTTGTTTATTCGTTCTTCGTTCTTTTTTTAAATATCTTTTAAGGCTTTTATTCTGTATGCATATTTCTTTTGAATTATTCGTGTTTATTTTTTCGTTACGAATTTAATTTATCTACCTCACAAGACTTGTTTTGTTTTGTTTATTTATTCTACGTTTAGTCTTATTTTTCTTTATTATTTCTTCATGTTTAACTCGTTCTTCTTTGTAATTTTTTGTTAAGTCATCTAATTTTTATTGGTTAAACTTTCCGTATATTTAGACTTGTCTAATCTGTCCGTTTTTTAATTTTATTTTTGTTTTTCGTTAATCGGCTGACCTTTTATCGGCAGCCATATTGAATTTTTGTTAGTTTATACGTTTTGTTTGTTTCGTATTTCTTTTTGTAGAGTGTCTTTTTATTTCTATATTATTTTTTGTTTAACATGATTCTTCCTTGTTTTCCTTAGTTTGTCTTTGCTTGTATAACCGTTGTTTTTGTAATTGTTATCTGTATTATTTTGTGTATACCTAATTTTCAATTCTTTTTCTATTTCTTTTGATTTTGTTTTTGTTTGTGTCCACTTGATCAAATCTGTGTTAATTGAAATTTTTTCTGTCTTTTGTTTCTGTATATATATATATATATATATATATATATATATATATATATATATATATATAAAAGGAAAAGAGAGAAAGGAAAAATATTAAATATAATACACGCACACACACACTAAACATTTCTCCCCCCATTGTTAAAAATGGTCCGGAAAAATCTTTTTGGAACACGTAAAAAATGAAAGACCCTCCAGATAAGAAAAATGAAAAAAATTAGGAGGAAGAAGTAATGAAAACTGAGTAAAGCCAAAATTGTCTTGAAAAAGCAGATACCTGCAAAAACCAGGATAATGACGCAAATTTGGAGAAATCCAATTTCTCTGAAACAAGTATGGTAGCTGAAAGTGGCCAAAATCCAGTTAATTGGACCAAAGACAGTGAAGAAAAAATGAAGGAAATGACGGCCCCACCGAAGTGTAAAATCAACATTACGGAGTTCCTGGAGTAAGCCAAGAGCTACGCACATCTGGTTACAGCAGATGATCTCTTGTTCAATCCCGAGGAGCTAAAGAAAGTTGAAAGAAGAATTGTGTGAGTCATTGTGGTGGACAAGTGCTCGCGCAAAAGCTGTCGCTCCACAAAAGACAGTAATTAAGGCCTTGACTTCTCTAGGCCTTAAAGCTCAGAGAATCATCAAAGGAAAAGGCTATATTATGTGGGACGTACTGTTGCCCACGCCTACAGATTGTGAAACCGCAACGAGGAGAGAACTCATAACAAAGGACCTAATTCTGCACACGGAATCTGAAGGCTGGCTGAGAACCAATATAGCAGTATATGAGGTTCCTCCAATTTTGAGATTATGATCGATTGCAAATGCCTTCATCTCCATCCCCAACTGTCTGGATGTAGAGGGCAAGAAAATGCCAATAATTGTTACCGGGCGAAGACCAACATGCTAGAAGTGTGGACAGACTGGTCACCTGTCCTCTTCCAGCACAGAGAAGAAGGCCTCTGAAGTTCTGGTTACCGCCCAACCAAATCCGCCTTTGGCAGAGTCTGTTGGATCCGTCTGAGATGGGGACAGGTGCCAAGATTAATCACGATAAGTCTGTTGGCTTGCGGTTAGGTGCGTGGAAGGGAGTTTCATTTCCGAACCTTTCCTCTGGACGAATGGGCCGGTCAAGATACACGACGTCTGGTTCGGTCCTGATCTCCATTTGGTTATGAGTTGGTCAGAGGTACAAGGGAAGACCGAGATCGCGGTTAATCTGTGGTCTCGGAGGAATCTTTTCTTGAAGGGGATGGCGGAAGTATGTATTTCACACATCTACCTGATTCTCCTTTACTGACTCTCTGTACTTCCATTCCACTTCCGTGTGCTTCACTAATGGCATTAGTAAGGCTCTTGTTCTCTTTCTTGTGGAGAGACAAGGCCGCTATAGTATCTCGGGAGATCAGTTGCCTTCATCCATCTGAAGGCGGTCTGGGTATGCCTAGCATTGAGATTCGTCAATATATGCTTCGCATCGCCTTCCTAGACCGAATGTGTCGCGAATCGGATGAGGAGGGCGCCTTCTGAAAGGAAGACATCTGTAGAACCTTCCCATCCTTGAGAAGTGTGCACTCGAGCGAGGAAGAAGCCCACCGTTTACCCCAAGCCGAATACTCCTTCTACCGTGAATGTCGTATTGCTCTGAAACGCCTCTTATGGGCGTGGGATGGCCTCTCCAACGTCCAGGCATTGTCTCGTAGGGCATTGTATCAAATATTAATCAGGGGGTCCGTTCGTGATGATCTGATTGACGAGCTCGGCCTTACGAAGCAGGAGGCTCGCTCAATATGGCCCTGGGCGCTTGGGTTGAAATGACTCAATAACGATGAGGCATCATTAACCTGTCTGGTGATTCGTGGGGCCCTCTGGGTCGCCAAAAACTTTGTTCAGCGAGATTGGAGAAATTTCCAAACTGTCGACGATGTAGTGGGGAAGTCGAGACCATTGGTCACACCTTTTTTCATTGCAGTGTGGTAGCGCCGTTGTGCAAGTTTGTTGAAGACCTCATGGTCCGCATGCTGCAGGGAAAGTTCTTTGTCCTTGAGGCCAGTTCTGTTTGTAGTTCTGTTATGGAACGAGTAGACGTAGGTTACTCATTTAAAAATATACCATTACCTGACCGGCACTTATATGAATTAGTTTTACTGAAGAAAATAGAATCCTTCACAGCGAATATGAGATGGAAAGCATAT
Source organism: Acanthosepion esculentum (assembly GCA_964036315.1). Classification (NCBI taxonomy): domain Eukaryota; kingdom Metazoa; phylum Mollusca; class Cephalopoda; order Sepiida; family Sepiidae; genus Acanthosepion; species Acanthosepion esculentum. The sequence continues at coordinate 30,405,757 of OZ038483.1, read as the reverse complement.
TTCTTCTTTAATAATAACAAGAATTGACTCGAACCATCGAATCGCATGGTTTTAAAACCTATGCCACCCACCCCATATCAAAGAACTAGACAATTTTGAGTCGGACTGAATCGGATTATTTAAAACAATACTGTGACAAAAGACATGATTTACCTCGGAGTTAAATCGAGTGCAAACGTGTCTTGCTTGCAGGGTAATGCCGAAAAGAAATATGGCCGCTATCGAAGACACAATTTATGTGCGCCGATCTCGTCCGAAACGAGACTATATCTGTACACATACAAATTTTGTCCGTGTCGGGCCGGCATAAAAGTGAGGTGCCAGCGGCACAAAGGAGGAGCGAATCATTCGGCGGACTTCGTGCAACATAGTTGGACGTGCGAATTGACTGGCGGACGAAGAGGAATTTGAAGTAGGCGCGTCTGGATTGGTGTCTGTTTCACGACTGCCCGGTGTAACGGCCGAGAAAGGGAGACTCGCAATCCATTTCCTCGAGGCGACCGACGACGAAAGTAGAACAGCTGATCTGCCGGCGAACGGCGCACTGCACTCTCCAACCCCCTCTTGTCACTTTTTTCTTTTTGTTCACTACCAATACGGTACAGAAAGATTACCAATAATATACAGCAGCATATTAGCAAACATCTGACGAATATAAAAAATAACGAAAACGTTTTGTTTAAAGCAGACAA
>OZ038483.1:30325065-30400065 GCA_964036315.1 Acanthosepion esculentum | reverse complement strand
TCAGTAGACCACGTGACTATAGAGGAAACGCATATATGAAAGGTATCATGTGTCTAACGGATCGTCATTTCTAGTCTATCCTCTATTACTAACGGATCGCTATTTCTAGTCTATCCTCTATTACTATACGGATCGCTATTCTCTACTCTATTCACTATACTATTTCTCTATTCGGATCACTATACGGATTACTTTACGAGCGAGTATTATCGTCCAAGTACTATTAGTGTGAGATTATTTGAAGGCGTTTGACAACAGAATTGTTCAACGGCGTGCTCTAGTTGTATCTGCGATTACAAAGTCTCTACTACAACGAGCATTGCGAAAATGACAACGAGTGTTCGTTGACATCACAAAAGTGTCAAAGAGTGTTCGTTGACATCACAAAATAAATTAAAGACGAAAAGAAATCATAACCTTCGTGTCTCCTTTGGGAAACAGTAAAATAAAAAAAATAAATATCCCTATTAATCAAACCATGTTCCGACATCATTAATGGTAATTGTAATATTAATGGTATCAGTAATAATTGCCGTTTCCTTATAAGGAAACATTCAGTATTCACTGACCGAGCAGCCAATGCTATTGTCGGTTTAAATTTATAAAAACTTTCTATTAAAATAATTTTAACTGGAAAATAATTTTCTCAAGTCCAGTGACTGTTATCGCCCTTTCCAGTATTGATGGCGGTTTCCTTCCTAACCTTTTGTTTGAAGTTGTGTGGAATACCAGCATCTTATGGCATTAGTTTCTGTTTGAATTACATGCGATATCCATTTTAGTTGTTGCTGTCGTTGAAAGGAATGCAAATCATGTGGTTTCTGCTATTTGGTAAAGTTCTTTGTGATTCTGTAGCGCCAGTTCATGGGGTTCGAAGAAGGGTGGTTTTCGTTAAAACTTACAGGCTTTATTTGTTCGAAATATGTAATCCTTCATCTAGGAATACAGCTGACAGTCTCGATATTACTTAACGAGTTTGACCCCAAATAGGGTCACCGTGTCTTGCCAGAATTTTTTTTTCTCTCCAGAGTTCATCTTTCACATTTACATATCTACCATTCGTCCGTGCATCGAATACTGATACCATATTTGGTCTGGTGCTCCTGCCATTCATCTCGAGATTCTTGAAAAAATCCAAAGAAAGATCTGTAATGTAATCAATCCTGACTAGGCATTTTGACTTCAGTCACTTTTGCACCGAAGGGGCGTGGATTCTCTCTGTCTTTTCTACAAATATTTTCATGGCAACTGCTCTGGCGAGCTTTTTATTCTGGTGGCCCGACTACATGAATTTAAATGTGCAACTAGATTGGCATATAGGTCGCACTTGTTTAATGTTAAAAGACTTAAATGCAACAGCATTCGCCATCTTCTATCTTTTTGAATCCCGTTCATCTTTTGTCCTTTCCTCAATCCTCCCAATACTCAGGCTTTTCTTTCACTCTCGTGTAACCCCTGTGTACTAGTGGTATTTCCGCTTTGTTTGGGGTGAAATGATTTTAAAAAATATTTATGAGATCTATACGAATGTCTCGTCCTGACGATGTTGTTTAAGAATACGACTTCAGTTTTTAGATTAGTATTTTGACTTTATAGCAAGTTGCGATGTCGGTTAAAACTATATCTACTGCAGTCAAATCCATGTTTAATTTCCTCTCTCCTATATTAAATTTATTATAACTGATCCATACACCAACATATTCAAAATGTTTAGTATGTACTAATTCCAAATCCTGAATTTTTATGTTGAATTCAGAGTAGGTAATATGCTCCGTGCTATTTCTTGGAGCATTTGGAAAAGGGTGTTTCTTATCTCAAATACGAATACCTATGATATCAGCAAACAATGGACAGATATGACTGTACCAGAATTGCTGATGGCTGCCGTTGATAGACCGTTGTGGAAAAGAGTATGGCTTCTCAATTCGGATCTGCCCTACGTTTACAAAAGTCAAAGGGATGATGATTATGATGATGATGATAATGCTATCAGCATAGCCTCCACCTCGTTATCAGTTCACTGGTCTCGAGAAAGAAAATAGAAACATCATCTAAATTTGCATTCGCTTCTTCTATGCGACGTATTAGAATGTGGGCGATCATGGCTCCACACAATTCGATGTACTTCGCTCGTAATAAATTTTGTATTTTTGCTATCTTTTCTAATCTCTATTTTGCCAAATAACAAGCATTTTCTGCCCTCTTCTAAAACAATTCCTAAATATTTTGCTGTCGACCTTACGGTCATACATTTGGCGTTTAACCATTCTTTCTTTTACTACCTTCTGTAAGAGTTTCTGCAGTTTCCTTTCTGTGTCTGCTATCAACACTGTGTCATCTGCATAACTAATGTTGTTACCCTTAGCATCCAGATTATCAACTCTGTCTCATCAACGGGTATGCTGACAAAAGTATTTTTTCCTTAGCATGCCAAAATGGCCGATGGAAAGATTAATATATGAGTTATCAAATAGAGTAAACACATTAAAAAAAAAACACATTAAAAAATACACTTGTTGTTCGCCTTGATAGCATCACAATATAATCAGTTTAAGAAGTTAACCTTGGCACAAGGCCACATTGATGGAGCATTTGGCAATTATTAATACACAATCCCGTTCGTCATTTATGAACAGAATTTTTGCTAATAATCATGTGTTATTTTAAGCTAATTTTGAAATGAATGCTACGGGATAACGCGGGTTTTCACTTCTGATCTTCCTCCCTGGGACACATTTGTTTTGATTGTCTATGTCGTTGCTGTTGATAGAGGGCAAACTATTAATCAGGATTAACTTACCACGTTCGCAGCTTTCATTATATCAACCTTTTTTTTATTTCCTTTTCTTTTCTTTTTTTCTTGCCCTCAAGGGATCAGCGTAAACAAAAAGTTATATAAAGATAAATAAATGAAAAAGAAAGGGGCCAATAAAGTTACAGAAATATATATATATATATATATATATATATATATATATATATATATATATATATATATATATATATATAGGGAGAGAGAGGCAGAGAAGAACGAAAGGTGGGAGAAAGAGGCACTTTTTTCTTTTGTGGTCATGGATTTCGCCTGCAGTTTTGATTCTGCTGCTAGCAATGAAATCAGTCCAGGTTTCTATGTATTTCCAGAATGGTAGAGTATAGAGTCTGCAGAAAATCTTTGAGTTAGAGGAGTTTGAGCCAGAAACCAGCGTCATCACAACCGACGTCACCTGTTTCTTTCACGCTCTAAGCTAGATAGGAAGGAAGGAAGGAAGGAAGGAAGGAAGGAAGGAAGGATGGAAGGAAGGAAGGAAGGAAGGAAGGAAGGAAGGAAGGATGGAAGGAAGGAAGGATGGAAGGAAGGAAGGAAGGAAGGAAGGAAGGAAGGATGGAAGGAATTATATGTAAGGAGGAAGGGAGGAATGCGGGAATGATCGAACAAACACAGATAGATAGATAGATAGATAGATAGATAGATAGATAGATAGATAGATAGATAGATAGAAACCAGCGTCATCAAAACCGACGTCACCTGTTTCTTTCACGCTCTAAGCTAGATAGGAAGGAAGGAAGGAAGGAATTATATGTAGGGAGGAATGCGAGAATGATCGAACAAACATAGATAGATAGACAGATAGATAGATACGTGCAACTTTCGGATAATAACTGTGGCATTCCTCTATTTATTGAACAATTTAGTTCATGCCACATTGACTGAAAAACCTACCAGTACAAAAGAATTCTCCTATTACCATATTAGTACAAATACGCACAATCTTAAAATTTAAAAATTCAACCTCAGCACGCTCCATAATTTCTTACAATTAAAAATAACACAATTTTAAAAATATATTTCGGATTACATCTATACTTTCGTTGTCCTGTTATTACCTGGATATAAAAAACAAATATATTTTCATACCTGATGATGTCTGTATGCACAGATGAAAGCTTGTAAAAAATAAAAAAAAGACCTTATGCAACTGGAATTTATAAACAGGGATCATAACATTCATCTACAGGTTCAAGGCTAATGTCATTTATTAAATTTGTTTGCAAAGATGTATTCTCGCCATTTATATCATTAACATCAATATCTGTTTTTTGTATGAATGATTCATGTAATGTAAATTGAACTGCACCACCTACTTGATATATATATATATATATATATATATATATATATATATATATATATATATATATATATATATATACTTTGACATATCTAGAAATATAAGTTTAGGAAAGTCGTATAAGTACGTTACCAATCGCTGAAATGTTAAAAGTATTAAACAGAGGTGTGCCTCCAAAAGTCAATATCTAGTGTTCTATGTATAACTGCAAAAAAAAAGAGACCTACACGAAAATACAAATTGTATATTAAAAAGTGACCCGGTGTAGCGTTCGGTTTTCTGCGCCCTGACAATCTTAATTTACCCTCCTACGGATTATATGTTACAACGAGAAAACAATGTTCATCATTATTTTTCCATCACTCCCTTGTTTTTCCAGTAGTAGAAACGATTACTGAGTACACATTCTAACCTAAAATGTATGGTGTAACAGAAAGTCATTTCTGTTTTAATTAGCATTTACGTTTTCCTTTATTAATTAAAGTTAATATTTCCATCGTATTAACGGAGTTGTGTTTTCACTTTTACAAACGCGTTTTTTCATTCAATCAATACTTAGAGAATCAAATATAAAAGCAATTTAGAATTAGTATTGAAGTTTTGTATTACTTTAAAACCAGTCTTGTGTCTTTCTGTCATCAATTCTATCGTATATATGCAGAACTCATAACGTTAATAAAGATTAATTAGATATAATTTTATATATTTGAAGGGTTTAACATTTTCATGGCTAGGTATGTGATATAAGAATATATTATAATGAACAGATGTCAAATATACTTACATATACTCAAACGTAAATAATTTTATGCTTTTACTCATATACACATAATTCAATTTTAATGGGTTTTGTTTTGTTCAACATAAAATTGTATAAACCAACATCTATGAGGTAAATCATAACTGAACTGAGCGCGTTATATATATATATATATATATATATATATATATATATATATATATATATATATATATATATACGCACACGTCGATTCGATGTGTAGACAGACTATATCGATAATTTAATTACAGGTTTGCTTGCCACTTTCTATTGAGATCAATACAAAAATATAAAATAACACTGTATTTGATTCTATACTCAGGGTATTTAAATATTGCTAATACACAGACACATAAACACACGCACACGCATATATATATATATATATATATATATATATATATATATATATATATTTAGACAGCAAACCCTCTTTTATATATGTTTCGTTAAGACGACTGACAAGATACTGCGATTAAGCTTTTCATTTCATTTTTACTTGCTTTCATACAAGTGTTTTCTTTTCTGGACACAAAATGTGTAAAAACTGTCGAAATGTTCCGCATTTACAAGCGCTTTCGGCTATACTTTTAGCCATTAAGAAGGATGATTTTATTTTACTTTTTAACTGAATGTATGGGTTGTGTTTATATATATCTAGATTTATAGGGTTGTTTTGTTACCCAAACACGGTCAGCACATTGTGGCCGTGTTCGTAGTTAATTTTATTTTCCTTTCTCATTATTAAGGCTTCCATTATTTTTAATCTTTTTTTTACATGTGGATGAGGTTATGAAGCTTGTATTTTCCACTAGTATGTTTCGGATGGAGTCTGGTAGGAGTATGTGTATGTGTTTAAATATGTTCTATGTGGAGCTGTGGTCAAATAGGTGTAGCGTAAGTCGTCTGGATAGGCATGTAGTAGTGTTACCGATGTAATTATTTCTGAGTTTGGTTTTATCAGGAACACAGTTCCTTAAGGCGCATTTGAACTTTTAAATAATGTCGATTCTTTGCAGTGTTGCGTTGTTATTTTTTAGGTTATCCGTAGCTGTTTTAAATTTTTTCTACTAGATAATTAATTTTTTTTTTTTTTGTTGTTCATATCAATTGGGGTAATGTATTTCTTTATGATATTACTAAGTGAAGATTCCTCTTGCGAAATCTTTTTTATCGCTATGAGCATCTTATTCATCGTATCAAGCCAACTTGTATTACCATAAAAATCAAAAAACATCTCTAAAAATACGAAACACGTTGGTACAGAAAAGTTATAATTTTGTCTTTTACAGAGAGAGAGAGAGAGAGAGAGAGAGAGAGAGAGAGAGAGAGAGAGACCTGGAGATCCTTGTCAAGAGTCAAAGAAGAATCAGCAATATTTATTATTGCCCACCGCCGTAAGGTTAACCCTCTGTGCATTTTTCAGGAATACTTTCATGGTAACTGTTTGGATGAACTCCTCGCTATGGTAACTAAACAATTTGATTTTAAGCCCAGTAGTACACCGGCATCATGATCACATGAATTTACAGCTGAGCTGTCTCGATGTAGCCGTAACTTCTACGCTAACAGTTTCTTTTATCGTACCTCTCGCTTGTGGAGCTCCCTTCCGGCTTCATGCTTTGCAGCGAACTTTAATCTACAAGAATTTAAATGCAATGCCAATCGCTATCTACTGTCTCATTGAATGCTCTGTTCTCTTCCAACACATTATTAATGTTTCTGTATTAGTCACTTACTGCCTTGTGGTAACACTGATTATATATATATATGTGTATATATATATATATATATATATATATATATATATATATATATATATATATATATATATATATATACAAGAGTAATTCAATAAATAAGGTGAATTTTTCGGTATAAGGACTTCTAATACAGATAGAAGCTTACTTTTTTTTAATTATTTTTCAACGTAGTCTCACAGCACTGTCACACATTTTTCCCTTCTGTGCACAAGCTTCCGTATTCCCTCAGCGTAAAAATTTGCAAAAGAAATTAAATCCATGTGAAAAAGAAGTAAAACAAAAATAAAATAAAAAAGAGTAAGCTTCTATCTGTATTAGAAGTCCTTATACCAAAAAATTCAACTTATTTATTGAATGACCCTCGTATATATATAAATGAACAAAGTCTGACAATTATCTAAAGACATTTTTATGTTTAACATTGTTTTTATAAATACAAGTATTTAAGTAAATGCTCTGTTTTATAATAAACAGTATTAAATAACATTTACCGGCCTGAATGTCCGAGAAATTTTCACAGAAAATATTCGTCCTCGACAGGATTCGAATCTGTATCCTACACGGAACCGTCATATAGCCTGACGTACCTTAACCGTTTCAGCCACTAAGGATTGTTCGGTTGGCAAGGTCGAATTGTTATTTAATACTGTTTATTATAAACAGAGAATTTACTTAAATACTTGTATCTATAAAAACAATGTTAAACATAAAAATGACTTTAAATAATAGTCGGACTTTGTCCATTTCATAATGTGTGAGGTCATTTGTTTACATTTGATACGCCATGAGCAGTTATGAATGTACGTGAGAGATTCATGGAAGATTGAAGTTTATAAGCAGTAAATTTGACCGAACGATACTTATTGGCCGAATCGGTTAAAAAGGCACGTCAGGCTATATGACGGTTCCGTATAGGATACAGGTTCGAATCCTGTCGAGGACAAATATTTTCTATGAAAATTTCTCGGACATTCAGGCCGGTAAATGTTATTTAATACTGTTTATTATAAACAAACCATTTACTTAAATACTTGTATCGATAAAAACAATGTTAAACATAAAAATTTCTTTAAATATATATATATATATAATACATAAAAGGTTAATGGTCAGAGTTGAATTTGACCAGGAAAGAGTTGCATTAAAAAGTCCTCAATACACGTGTAAAAAAAAAACAAAAGTAAAAACAGCATGTATAGCTTTTAATTTTAAAAATCAGGAAGTCAGTTGAATCCGCTACCTTGGTTTCAAGGTTTTTATAAAAATCGCCTAAAGATTTATAAAAAAAAAAAAAGCGCCTGAGGATACCGTATGTTTTAAACCAAGGTAGCGGATTAAACTGACCTCCTATTCGAGAAAGTGTAACACATGAAACACTTTTTAAAAATGACCTGCTTCTACCAAGAAGTGACAATCATTATACACACACACACATGTACACATATACACACACACACATATACATCTTCTTTCAGTTTCGTTCGAATTCTAAAATTATCTCTTTCTTTTATTTCTCTCTCTCCCCCTCCCTCTCTCTCTCTCACTCTCTCTGCACACACACACACACATACACATATAATTTTCAAATATAATTTGGAAAATTTTCAAAAATGTTTTATATATTTACCATTCTATCAGATTCTCATTCAACTTCACTCACTTTGTTACGTATGCTTATATATATATATATATATTTTTAGAATTGGACATAGTCCGACAATTTATTTAAAGACATTTATATTATGTTTAACGTTCTTTTTATAGATACAAGTATTTAAGCAAATGCTCTGTTTTATAATAAACAGTATTAAATAACATTTACCGGCCTGAATGTCCGAGAAATTTTCTCTCCGACTGGAATCGAACCTGCATCCTATACGGAACCATCATTTCGCGTGATGTGCCTTAACCTTTCGGCCACAGATGAGCGTCTGGTTAGCAAGGTCGATTTTACTATCTTTAAACTTAAATCTTCCATGAATCTCTTCTATTCATATCTGCTCTAGCGTATCAAATGTAAACAAATGACGTCATATATTTTTAGAATTGGACATAGTCCGACAATTTATTTAATATACCAGACGCTCATCTGTGGCCGAAAGGTTAAGGCACATCACGCGAAATGATGGTTCCGTATAGGATACAGGTTCGATTCCTGTCGGAGAGCGAAAATTTTCTATGAAAATTTCTCGGACATTCAGGCCGGTAAATGTTATTTAATACTGTTTATTATAAAACAGAGCATTTGCTTAAATACTTGTATCTATAAAAAGAACGTTAAACATAATATAAATGTCTTTATATATATATATATATAAATGAATGTATGTATGCATTCATGTATGTATGTATATTTATTGTTGATAACAATGCATACAACATCTTTTCTGTTCAGTAATTTTAATTCACTCTAATTGCAATATAGCAATTTCACAGTTTGCATTGCCTTTTTTTTAAAGAATGCAGTTACGCGAAAATTTACTAAACTATAATAATCAATAATCAGTAATTATTAACGCATTTTATTATCATCTGTCTTCATCCCATATTTCTTGATATAATTAATCAATATGTTCGGACTAGCGTATTAGTGTACTTATGAAAAATATCTGAGGACTTGGACTAGAGGCTTGCTTTAAGTATATATATTGAACACTGTCTATGGACTATAGAATAATTAAGATATTAAGTGTTGTCTTTATATCAGGAAAATACTGATGAGTTATTTATAAGTATGTACATAAATGTATTGAAGTAAAGACCTGACCATAACGTAATAGCACAGAAAACAGAATCCGGCTAATGTAGTTTCTTTTCACCTAGGAAAGAGCATGTATCCAGGTCTCCTTAAATGATAGAAGACATTACAATATAAACTCGAACATATTACTTCAAGAAGACAATGAGAACAGTAAATAACCATCATTGTCCAAAGAAATCTCAAGAAGACGACAATTTGTTCCCTTCATGATCTCTCTTCATTTTGTGATGTCAACGAATACGCGTTGTCATTTTTGTGATGTGAACGAACACTCGTCGCCACTTATGTGATGTCAACGAATACTCGTTGCCACTATTGTGATGTCAACTATCACTCGTTGTCACTTTTGTGATGTCAACGAATACAACGAATACTCATTGTCATCACTTGTGATGTCAACGAATACTCGTTGTCATTTCTGTGATGTGAACGAACACTCGTTGCCATTTATATGATGTCAACGAATACTCGTTGCCACTATTGTGATGTCAACCATCATTTGTTGTAACTTTTGTGATGTCAAAGAACACTCGATGCCTCTTTTGTGATGTCAACGAACACTCGTTGCAACTTTTGTGATGACAACGAACACTCAAATTATAAAAACTAAATAATAAAATCGTATTAAAAAAATACAAGCATGAAGAAACAAATATTAATAATAAAATAATATTATCTCATTTTTATTTTTATTTTCTCGTAAAAATCGTTTGTTTTTTGTTTGTTTTAAATAGTATAGTAAGTTTAATAATTACCGTACGCGAATTATTTTTAATAAAGAAAATATTATACAATTCCTATCCATTATTTACACTATTTACATTTGGACTATTACTAATATACATTTTTTCGTTTTCTTTTTTTTTTTTTTTGAGGACTTGTAACAAAAATATTAAATACTATTTATTCCGTTACTCATTTATGTGCCATGCGTTATACACGCTTAGACAATCACGTATCTTTCAATACACAACTAACGAGGTAGATTTGTTTTCCTCCGTAGTAGGTTGCCATTTCTTTCTGCGATAGACCAGTTGTTATAGAGGGGGGCGATAACGAAGATTTATACTTTTCCCATGGTTATTAGTGAATGAATGCAATTAATTCGATTGGAATTCGAACTCGGCTCTCTGATTCCTCAAACCAAGCTGCTATCCATTACTCCAGCATGCCTTCATTACTATTTATTAAATTGCTTATTAAGAATATTTATTTAATATATCGTTTATCGGCTGCTAAAATATCGGCTAATTGCCAATCGTGTTGCGCTTTATAAAATGGTAAATAATAAAGATTTCCTTGTAGTTGGTTCACATATTTTAATAATTTAGAAACTTTTCATAAATTTACGAATAAAAATTTATTTTATATTTATTTCTTTATAAATTAATAAATGATAAATACCGCATTGCATTAGTTTTAATATAATTCTATTAGGTTTTAGACTTTTGTAAATATAAAATTATTCTAATAAATAAAGAGCGTTTAATATTTTTGTTGTCAATTCTCAAGAACAAAGAAAATTTATAAATTCAGTTTCTTCATATCTTTTTGCTACAATTCTAATCATCGCTTTTTAGAACAATAAACATAGCCGAGGAGTGAAGGTAGTTAAAATAATAGCTATGTCAATGGAAAAAAATGCCCCTTTGACGCTCTATTGAGAATTATGTTGTGTTGACAGATTTGTCAAGAATTTTCTATATTTTGAGCTATATTACTACACACAAATATATATATATATATATATATATATATATATATATATATATATATATATATATGTATATATATATAAACATGTATAATTAAACATATATATTTAAACATATATTGTCAACTATGACAGTCAATGAATGTCTATTATGTTTGATCATGAGCCATTCTGAACTCCGTATATTTCCTTTAATTTCGGGTGAAAATAAAGACAAATATTGTCCAACATTTGGATATATTTTTATTAAGCTGGTCCTTGATCTAAGTTTTCGGCCATCTTCAGAATGAAGATTCTCGGAGAGAATGAGAATGAGAGAGAGAGAAAGAAAGGGGGACAGCGATAATTCTATTAAAAATATTAAAAGTATAAAATTATGAAAATGCCTCGCGAAAACGGACTCAAAGTTTTGCGCAGGGGATAGATAGATAGATAGATAGATAGATAGATAGATAGATAGATAGATAGATAGATAGATAGATAGATAGATACTTGTTTGTGGGTGGACGTGATAATCACTAACATACCTTGATTAATATACTTCGAATTAGTATATAAATATGTATGCACTGACATATATATATATACATATATATATATATATATATATGTGTGTGTGTGTGTGTGTGTGTGTGTGTGTGTATGTGTGTGTGCTTGTGTGTATGATCTCACCCACAAGCGATTACATATATATGTAACTTTAAACAGATTAATATACTTTGAACATAAGTAAATATAAATATATATATATATATATATATATACATATACATATATATATATATATATATATATATATATATATATATATATATATATATATATATATATATATATATATATATGTTCGGGTGCACGCCTGTTTATGTCTGTATACATATAAACTCATGAATATATGTGTATATTTGCCTGTATACGTGCGACCAAGCGCATTTAGAAACATTGTAAACTAATGTATAATGCAACATACAAACCTGTTATTTACTATATATATAAATACACACACACACACACACACACATATATATATATATATATATATATATACATACATATACATATACACATATTTATATATAAATATATATATATATATATATATATATATATGTATATATATATAGAAAATATTCTATCATTTTAATCGATATTTGTTGGCGAGACGTTAATACGGGATGTATTATCTCTACTTTTCACGAAAACTACAAATAATAACAACATATCACAATACGATTTCATTCTTTTTTATAATAAAAAAATGGAAAAAAAGTGCTCCATTTTAAAAGCTTAATTAACATCAGGGGGAAAAAATAGAAGATACGACAAACATTTCGAGTTTAATTCCCTCTGCATTACGCAGTCTAAGACGTTTAACGTTTCTATATTTTCAATATTCTTGTATTATTACTAATAGCTTGCTGAGGAGAAAATTTCCTCGCCATTCAAACGACGTGAGATGTAATCAATGAAATCTGCTGAATGATGATTTAGAGGTGGCGAAGATGGCCGCTTACAGGATATTAATCGTCGACTTTCAGAATATAAACCACACAGATACGCACACACATGCATATTTGCTGGTCTCGGTCTTTCTGATTACCTATCTACATACACACACACACAAACACACATATATATATATACACATATATATATATTAATCTCTGGTTTTATGAATATAATACGCCCTCATACAAGTGTGAATTCAAGCTATCTCTGTATGTGTGTATGGGGAGGGGAACTTGCTCTCGCGAAGGTGGGCTTCAAATGGGTAATACTTTTCATAATATCTATAGATTTCATTTACTTTTTTCTCATGAGATGAACGAGTTCACTACAAATTTCCGTTATTCGAGTGAATAATCCCATCATAAACCTTATTTTAATCTGAGTCAAAATTGACACTGTTCTTGTTCAGGTTCCCGTATGTTATGGCCGGCACTTCTAATAAGACGTCGGTTCCTCTGCTCGGGTTGCGAAGACAAAACTAGGATCTCATGTGTTAATTGTGAAGGCAGCCCTTTGGAAAATGTTCATCATAAGATATTCTTATTTTCCATTTCTAAATAGAAAAATATTCATGTTTTGGAAGATTAAGCCAACTATAAAATCTATCTATCTATCTATCTATCTATCTATCTATCTATCTATCTATCTATCTATCTATCTATCTATCTATCTCCACCACTCTCTCTCTATATATATATATACATATATATATATACATATATATATATACATATATATATATATATATATATATATATATATATATATATATATATATATATATATATATATATATATATATACATATGTCTTCCTCTGTCTCTTTATATATATAGATAGATAGATAGATAGATAGATAGATAGATAGATAAATAGATAGATAGATAGATAGATAGATAGAGAAAGAGAGAGATATAAATAAATAGATAGATACATAGATATGAACAAAATAAGATAGATGTACAAACCAAAAGCGAATAATCATATTTATACGCAGAAATATACGAAGACAGATAGATAGATAGATAGATAGATAGATAGATAGATAGATTCGTAATTTATTACTTCTACTCGAACCCTTATTGTTTGTTTCTGTCTACATCTATTATATGCAGATGTCGAAATTTTCCAAATGTATTCGATAAAAACGGCAAAAGTTAATCCTGAAAATCTATTTGGCATCAGTTTTCAAAATAAATCATATACTTCTTTCAACTTTGTATATATTCTGTAAATTTATCAAAGTATTTCCTAATAGATATGTATTTGAAATTGTGTGCTGGACGAAATGGGTCCAACCTGAAAATATTTTATGTCCTACAAACGGCACGAAATCTGGAGAAGATAGATTTTAATGCCGATGCACTCATCAAAATTTATGGCTAAATATTACATCCACAAGCACATATAAGACGCGGCTGGAAACAGTAACATTTATCGTTTTACATATCAATGATGCAGCCATTTTGAAATCTAGTTAGAGCGATTTGAATGATTAGATCCCGAAAGAATTTTTTTTCTCTCATTTTTATTTCGCTTATATAATCTTCAATGATATCATCTTCTTTAATCCAATAAATGAATTTAATAAAACATTTCAAGAAGATTGAAATTCTTAAATATATCAAATGATAAATATCATTTGTGTATATAAATACACACACACACACACATATATATATGTGTGTGTGTGTGTGTTTATACACGTTTTCTTTCTATATCGCTGCGTAGATAATAATAAAAGGAACAGTTGGCGCCTGCGCACACGTGCATCTATGAGCGTGTTTGCATGTTCTTATTTGTTTAGCGTGTCTTCCAAAATGCTGATGCATTATTTTTTTAATAGGTCTGATAACTACCAAAAAGTGGAAGTTTTATAAGGAATAGGTCTAAAATAAACATCAATGAGAGATTATTATTATTATTATTATTATTATTAGATAATTCTTTTCAAAAAAGAAAAAATATCCGCTCAAAATGGAAATTGTTGTTTTTTCTGGGCCAACGTTCTCCGAATATAACCACATTTAATTTTTTCATATATATATATATATATATATATATATATATATATATATATATATATATATATATATATGTATATTAGCTGGCCATTCGTATTCGAGGGCAGCTAGTCAATCCCTATGGCAGACGCTTGCTCAGGCACATTTATGTTTGCGGGTTATCTAGCTTGATCACCAATTTGAACAAGGCCAGCACGCTCAAGCCCTCGGCCACGATGACTTTTGGTACAGCTATCGACGGACCCCATGAGTTACGTCTACCCATTTTCACTCACGTGGTATGGATTTTAAGCACTTTCCAAATGTGCCACATGCTGGGATCGACCTCAAACCAGTCTGATAACATAACCTGACAAATCGATTGATATATATATATATATATATTAAACAAATGAATGATAATATAAAGTTTCACGCTTCCCATCCGAAACATATATAATTCCATTACCAAAGGCATTACTTTATTCCAAGGTAGTCCTTCTAGAGGAGGAAACGCCTTACAAAAAATTATTTTCCACTTTGTCATTCAATTGCCTAACATTGTCCTTATATTTAAAAATGTTCTCCTATATGTATATATATACATATTCCCATGAAAAAGCAAGAGAGAGAGAGAGCGAGAGAGAGAGAGAGAGATAAATGTGAATATTGAACTCAACACTCAGAGGCGACAGACTGTTTCATCCTAAACGCAATCGTCAGGTCACTCGCGTCGTGTTTTTCTCGACTATTTATACATATGGGTCAGTGATGCATATATATATATATATATACACACATTTTTGAACTGGACATAGTCCGACAATTTATTAAAGAAATTTTTGATATGTTTAACGTTATTTTTATAGATACAAGTATTTAAGCAAATGCTCTGTTTTATAATAAACAGTATTAAATAACATTTACCGGCCTGAATGTCCGAGGAATTTTCATAGAAAATTTTCGTTCTCCGACAGGAATCGAACCTGTATCCTATACGGAACCGTCATTTCGCGTGACGTGCCTTAACCGTTCGGCCACAGACGCTAACCAGACGCTTCTCTGTGGCCGAACGGTTAAGGCACGTCACGCGAAATGACGGTTCCGTATAGGATACAGGTTCGATTCCTGTCGGAGAATTAAAATTTTCTATGAAAATTTCTCGGACATTCAGGCCGGTAAATGTTATTTAATACTGTTTATTATAAACAGAGCATTTGCTTAAATACTTGTATCTATAAAAAGAACTTTAAACATATCAAAAATGTCTTTAATATATATATATCTATGTATCGGGTGTAACATCAAAATTGTTCAAATCATGTAACAGCAAAATTGTTGAATTTTTAGATTAAGTTCTGGACCATTGTATTTTAGAAATGATTAAAGATATCTTACGGGATTTTTATAAAACTATTGGACTTCACACCGAGGAATAAGAATGTATAATTACTCTCCAAGCTTAACAGAAGTATCGTGATGAAATCAATCATAAACGAAAAAGACATGTTCATCATTAATTTATCATAGCTAAGGATCTGAACCTCATGAAGGATTGAAATAAAGTTCAATATATATATATATATATATATATATATATATATATATATATATATATATATATATATATATATATATATATATACGTATATATATATATATATATATACGTATATATATATATATATATATACGTATATATATATATATATACGTATATATATATATATACGTATATATATATGTATATATATATATATACACATATATATATACATATATATATATATACATATATATATATATATATATATATATATATATATATATATATATATTTTCGTCATCCACAGACAGACTGTTTCGCAGCTCATCAGTGTGGCTAGACGTCCGTTTGCCTCTAGCTAGGATCGAAACCCGACTGATATATATATATATATATTATTTCAGGGTCATTTCCAACTAATTCAATATGAGCTTCGTCTACTATAAGCTTGAGTAACAAGGTGCCTCACAGGTTTCACCTATGATTTCATTTTCAAGCCATTTTTACAGCTCATATGTCAATCGTCTTGGACCTTTTCTAATTGATCTCTTTAGCTCTAAGTTGAAATGATGATCTCTCTTCGTGATATATCCTCCTTTTCATTTTTCTCTTTACTGTTCCAACTTTTTTAAACTTATTCACCGTTCTCTTGACTGGTTCTTGAATGGTTTTGAAGATGGAAATCACGGCATGAATGCTGGTACCATTACTGAAGACGTGATTTTTTCCTCTCATCATTGCTCCGCTAGGAAAACAGTGGGGCCGACACAAAACGATTTTAACCTGCACTCTTTCTAGCTGAATAACTCAAAATGTTTTTCAATAATCCTTACGACAAATGGTGCCAAGATGGCTAAACGTCTTATCTGAAAACCTGGAAAAAAGAAACTGTTTAGTTTTTTTTTAAACATTTTATGGGATGGACAATTATCCCATGCTGTGTGTGTGTGTGTGTGTGTGTGTGTGTGTGTGTGTGTGTGTGTGTGTGTGTGTGTGTGTGTGTGTGTGTGTGTGTGTGTGTGTGTGTGTGTGTGTGTGTTCTGGCATCACTTTTTATTTATACAAGTTTGTTAAAGAAGAAAAAAATTCGTTTTAATAATAATGATTAAAAATAAATATTGTTAATTTTTTTTATTTATTTCGGATCATTTGTTTGGTTTCCGTTACATATTTAAATATAAACTGTGCCATGTATGTGTACTTTCGGCCTTCGGCGTTGAAGAGGTTTTGTTTTTGTGCTCTCTCTACTAATGTATAAATTGCTTGAATTCTTATTATTCCATTATTGCGTATTGGTTCTTTGAAGCTTTGATGGTTTTATTTGTATCATTTGACGAGTGATCCTGTTGCAGGTTTATATACCATGTGTTCCGTAAATTTTTAAGATGCTTCAAACATGAAATATCTACTTGAAAAGAGGAAACGTTCAGCATCTCTCCAGAGATTTTTCCGACTATTTGTGGAGTTGATGCCACTGAGTTGCTGTACTTATCCGAGCAAATGGGTGTCCTGCACGATACTAAGCATTTTTATCATGTCAAGCAATGCGATAAAGACGCTATGATGCAACGGTTAATGAAACTAAGTGAAACTGAGAAAACGCTATTGAGGAGAGGATGACGGTTCACATTTCTATGATATTTGTCAATACAAAATCTTCCGTGGGAATATATTATTCGGCCATGTCCTATAGATGTTCGACTTGCCTCATGCCGGACTAACTTAGTGGAAAATCGGGCTTGATACCACTTTGCATTATCCTCCTGGAATAACACCTCATAATGGGTAAAAATAGTCACGAATTTCTGCAACATAGCCGTCACAGGTCAATGAGAAGTGGACTCAGTTCATGTGACTCAGTTCATCATACACCACGTGGTTATCAACCTGCATGGTGGTATCATGTACAGTTACACACACTTAAATTATAAACATGCTATAACATCATTACAAAAATAGCCATTTTGTTTCAACACTTCTAGTGTCTTCTCAAATGATTCACTCTCTGTTGAGCACACATTTATATATATATATATATATATATATATATATATATATATATATATATATATATATATATGAAGTATAATTGCATGAATCCATCCAGCACTTATCTCAAATAACAACTTAAAAGAGACTGTTTGGCCAACACAAAAAACTGACCGAAATTCATGTTAAAAATTTTAAAAAAACAAAACAAATGAAAACTAGACAACTGTTTATTTTCTCCATCAAAACATTCATTTCTGTAGTTCACTGCTATCAGCAAGCAGAAAATTATATTTCTCCTGACGATGGACATGTTGGCCGAAACTAGTCGAGGAATCTAAATGAAATAATAATAAAAACGAATGAATATTAATATACAACCCAGTGTGTCTGAAGATTTTAATTTTTTAATAGTTTTTATTGTTCAATATATATATATTCATATTTTCTATGCATATATATATATATATATATATATATATATATATATATATATATATATATATATATATATATATATATATATATAGTTCTGAGATGAGGCATTGTTAATTATTTACACAATTTACATTATTCGGAATGTTGCCTCCATCTTTGTTGCCATATTCACAACGTTTCGGCCATTGTACGGGGAAAATATTTTATTTTATATTTAAATAAACAGAGATTAATGGTATTTATTAAAAATTTTTTTTGTTTCTCTCTCTCATATATATATATATATATATATATAGCTGACCCTGACGATCTGCCTAACTGAAACCTTGGTAGGTTCTTCTGGCTCATTAGGTTTGACTATATATATATATATATATATATATATATATATATATATTATTTCTCATTCTTCAAAGCCAATCTAGAATAAAATCGTATATGTGCACAATGACTGAAGAATGGGAGGCAAACAACAAACTAACAAAGAATCTGCAGTATAAATCCCAAACGGCTTATATTTAAACCCAGCAGCCATTCATTCTGCTTACAGAGGGAAGGCTGCTTAGACTTAATATAAATATTCCCAGACAACTACTTTACTCATCATACGCATATTTATGTTTTGTCCTCATTGAATTGGAAGAACAAGGAATGATAGCCCTATTTTTGCTACTTTTCTTACTGATTGCATATTTTTCTCTCACCTTTTTTTTAGTTGTTATACATATATTTTGTCTTCCATATTTTAATTGTAGGATCAATAGGCGGTTGTCTAATTTTTTTTTTTATATAGTTTTCGATCCAGCAATTTACGGTGAGTATTTTTCCATCCCTGCTCTTCCCCACTCTTTGTTTTAATTTATTTGAATATATTAATATGTACTTTCAAGATGCCCATTTATAAACGTAATAAAACTTTGTACCCACCACAGCTTAATTTTATTTATTGTGTTTATCTATTTATTGTTTGAATTTACATACAATATTAAAAGATATTAAAACAAAATATGAAATAAAATTAATTTTTTTCCCATATAAATCGTTCTTTCTTTTTTTTCTATATTTCAACTAATAAATAGCTGGAGTTTGTAAATATCTCTCACGCCTTATCATTAGTGTTCTGACTGTTACATCTGTTTCAGGTAATGCTACAGATGTTTTTATACCGTTGTTCGCCAAATACAAGTTTCAAGTGTCAGTCAAGGTAGAGGGTTACTGAAGGAGGTTTTTGTAAGGACATACAGGTGGGAAGTAAAAGTCCATATTGTAAGGTTATGTAGGATAGATAACAGTTAACACTCGACTAGAAAAGGTTAAGATTCTAGCGACCGAGAGGGGGTGCATTCTCTGTATCCCCAAAGTAGCATTTCTGTGAAGGGAGAGAATCTGTGAAGTTCTGAACTAGTGGAATTAAAGAAGATAGCTCGTCTGAACATTTGGCTTAATAATAGTGATAGTGTTGCTGTAGGCTAGCCACGTCCCGCCTTCTGGAAAGGGGTTGTATTATGGAAAACAGTTCATCACTCACAAGGCTGCGTAAACGCTTTTGAACTCCGTCAAGACTGGAACGTGAAGATCGAGTAGCTCCAGTCTAGATATACCCATTTTTGGCGTGATCTGGCTTTTATAAAGAGAAAGCAAGGCTGGAAGTGTCAGTAACCTTCTGGGGCGATACAAAAAGCTAATACCTTCCCCAATATCTTCATCAATGTTTATTATATGATGTTTGCGTTTCCTGTAACTATTTGCAGGTTGTGTTTTGACAGCAAATGAGATTTCAAACAGACAATCGTCTCGTCGTCTAAAATGCCGTAGTTGATACACTCATGAACGAATGGCCCTAAATCAAAGAGATCCATGGCGCATGTTCCAAACCATTGTACTAAGCCCGAGGAGTCCATTAGTTTCTGCCGAGCCTCGAGATTACATGCCAGTTGGATTTGTTTTTGAACTTATCTTCTTTAAGGGTTTTGCCTAAACAGGTCGGACCTACAAGACAGCAAGTTTACCTAGAATGGTTGCCAATCAAGGCTATAGGGCTCTCTCTGCCCTGCTATTTACTTGCATTTGAAGAGAATAGAGAGATTCATACCTTTCCCAAGAGCATGTAATGAACTCGGCTCGAATTCGAACTCGGCTCTCCAATTCCTCAATACGTGTCGCTATCCACTACTCCACCATCCTTCCAACATAATAGTGACTCGATTTCACAGCCGAAGATAGAGGCGGGCGTTTTCGTCTGTTTCAGATACACTGGTGGCTTTCAGAGGTGTTATAAAAAACATTTTGCATGATGGAACTGGCAATCTGTGATTTATTATGACAAGATTGGCTTCAGATATGTTCCATCCCTTGAGATAACGATATATATTTTTTGTTCTGCAGGAATAAAATGTCGCTGCCGACACTTGGGTTTAAACTCGGATCACCAGAGAGAAAGCACAGTCGACCTCATCTTGAAATAATTAGATCACGTGACGAGTAAAGGAAAAAAAAATATATATATATGGGAATATATGCGACATCTGATCTAATATTGTTCTAAGGCGTTACTATTTTTGTATCTGTGATTTACAAAGTCTATCCCACAAACGGATATTACAAAAAATGTATATATCAAGGTGAGTATTGGGGAAATAATTATTTCCTATTTAATGCGAAACAAAAAGCTCATAAAATATTCCAAAACAAAAAGTAGCCCCTCCTGAGAAAGCCAATGAACCAAAAAATATATTAACCTGCCTACTAATTCTATCACATCTATAATCGAAAAGATCTAAACTCAATATAAAATATGTTACTACTATATCCAAAACAATAAAAAAAACTTAATCAATACTAAACAAAACAATAAGCTAAAACCTGAAGAAAGAATTTACTCAATCGCCTGTAATAATTGTCACAAAAAATACATAGGAGAAACCTCAAGAAATCCCAATAAAATATTATATGAACACAAAAGCGACATTTTATAAAATAATACATCAAATGCTTTGGTCGTTCACCGTACCGAGACTGACATGACATTGACATAAAAAATGCTATTCTCATCAAAGAAGAAAATAATTCACTACGACGTAAATATGTAGAGAGTGCCTTAATTGCAAGGTCATCTCAAGTAAATTTGCACCCTGGGTCTTACAATATTTCCCCATTACTGACAGATAATTCGATATTACAGTGTGGAATACCTACTTACAAAAGTGATAGAAAGTAAACGAAAAAGACTGTAATTAATTTGGATGATAAAAAAAAAATTATAAAATTCCCAGCACCCTTCTGTCGTGCGCATGTGTAGTCCTACCAACATAAATTTAGTTCGAAGAAGTCCTGAAAAACATTACAAAAAAAACATTTTCCACTATGTCATACAATTTCTCCATTCCGGTCCTTACAGATAATAGTGAAGTTTAAGGTATGGCCTAATCCCATTGTTGACGGAAGACAGTCGCGTTATGTTGTTCAGTTTCAGTTTCAGTTTTAACATATGCAACTTAATTTGTGTCAAAGTTAGTTGACTATTACTTAGTTAAGGATATGGCATAAACACTATATTGTCTTTTCTCTCAGACAACCCACAATTTTAACGAGGATACGCTTTCATGAGAGCCTTTAAAAACAATTTTGTAGTGTTTAGAGAATGATTCCAAACAGGTTTCTCCCGAAATCCAAAAGTAATGCTAATATAAAAATTTTCTTAAGCAGGAAAGTTGCAAAACGAGAATGCAAATGACGTTAATTTATAAAGAAAATTTTAAGCATTCCCAGAGCCCAAACTCCCCCCCCCCCCAGCAACCAAAATAATGTTCACATATCGACTTCAATTAACAATGATTCCAGGCAAAGTTGGAATTTACTTTTATAAAGCTGAGTTTAGGATTTAAGGCAGATTTTAAAGATGATTTGGACAGTGACAAAGAACAGGTAGATACAAAAGGGCTCAAGACACAGCAGTCACGAATACTATCGTATTATAAACCTTGCGTGTGTGTATGTATGTGTGTGTGTGTGTGAGCGGGTGCGCGTGCGTGTGTGTGTGTGAACCACGCGCACGCTGGTTGACGCAATCTGAAGAATTCACGGCTCGACAAAATAATTCTAATGTATGGAAAGATTTTTGTGTATCGAGCCCAACAATTTTCAACGCTATATATATATATATATATATATATATATATATATATATATATATATATATATATATATATATGTCCAAATGTAAAAGAAAGAAGAGTAAGATTTCAGCGTTCAAAACATTAATTTAAAATATTATGCAGTGTTACATTAGAACATGCACATACCCACTACAAAACTGTACAAGATATTTTTTAACGTTTCATCAGGTGTGGAATCACGATGCTACTAAAATATTTTATCCAGAAATGGAGTTCTGCATTTATTTACACACACACACATATATATATATATATATAGAGAGAGAGAGAGAGAGAGAGAGAGAGAGTGACAGACATACAGAGAGAGAGAGAGGGGAGAGAGAGAGGGAGGGAGAGAGAGAATGAGAAATCGTAGAGTGAAGTTTGAATTCCAGTCGAGTTCATTACATTTATCTATGCGAAAATACTCTTCGGAAAGGCATGAATCTATCTTCTCGACTCATCCTAGCTAAGGGTTCCATAGTAAGTCTGACTGGGCTCTTTCGCGTTGATTGTTAACCAGTTTAGGAAAAGCACCATTCTGAATTCAAAATATGGGGAGAATTGTTTGGATACCTGGTCTCGGTATTTTGGTTCTTTCGAAATCGGTTGCTGATAAACATTAGAGCACTTTCGCTTCATATATATATATATATATATATATATATATATATATATATATATATATATATATATATATATATATATATATATTATAAGCTCTACTTCTGTATGGAGCACTGACTTTTTGAAAATAAAAGCAAAAATACTAAGGAACTCCGGATTATTTACCTAACGTGTTCCTTCCTATTTTTCTGCATACCTGCACACACACGCATACACACATATATATATATATATATATATATATATATATATATATTAATCTCCTAATATACAACACTATTTAGAAAAATAAATAGATAGATAGATAGATATGAATAGACTGCGAATAGATAGATAGATAGATAGATAGATAGATAGATAGATAGATAGATAGATAGATCAATCAATCAATCAATCATAAAATGTCATGTAAGATTAAGACTTCCAACCGACAATGACCTAATTTTCATCCTGGCTGAACATGCAAGACGAACAATGGAAATGGAGACAAATATACAGTTGCTTAGTATAACCACGCCTGTCTAACAGAAAGCGCATTAATTTTCATCGTAAACGCGCCATTACGATTTGAAGCGCCAGAAAACTCTCATACGAACATTCTGTTTTAACGCAAAGCCCCCCCACCACCACCACCACCGCAACAAAAAAAATCAAATCCTGCAAGTCGCAATAAAACATGCCCATTAAAAAAAAAAAAATAAAACAGCAATTTTCTACTAGTAACATATGCGTAAATATGCACATCAAGTATTTATCGAAATAAGCTTTGCAAAAGTAATCGCCTCACACAGTGGAAGGTGAGTAAAGCGATTCTCGTTGTGCAGAATGCGCTTTCAAAAGCTTTGACTGCCTCCTCAAAAAATGAAGAGGAATACTTAACTGCCGCTACTGAACTACTGTATTTTGGAATGAGTAAACAGTAAGCAATCAAACGATCCTTATAAAATCGAGGCCATATATACGTAAAGAAGACTTATATAGGTTTTAGTGCTGGCGAACTTTTTCTGTGTCTGTGTTGGTAAGCGGGGGTGGGGGTAGTGGCATTCTCAGAATGCAACGTAGTGCTACTAGAAAAGAAATCAAGTGGGAGATTTTTTAATTATTTACTGCAAAAGAAATAACGATTCATGGTAGGCACTTGATATATAGTCATAGCTGGTAGAAGATTGATAGATAGATAGATAGATAGATAGATAGATAGATAGATAGATAGATAGATAGATGTTAACAGAATAAAAACAGATATGTATGCAGATAGATAGATAGATAGATAGATAGATAGATAGATAGATAGATAGATGTTAACAGAATAAAAACAGATATGTATGCAGATAGATAGATAGATAGATAGATAGATAGATAGATAGATAGATAGATAGATAGATAGATAGATAGATAGATAGATGTGAACAGAGTAAAACAGAAATGTATGCGATAGATACATACATAAAAAAACATGTAGACCCGATATTGTGTCACATTACGTCTCGGTGGGGAGACGAGGTAAATACCCATACATAGAAAGCATGAAGACTGAGATAGTTGTCTAACGAGCTAACTAAATAAATAGATGTTACCATAGATAGATAGATAGATAGATAGATAGATAGATAGATAGATAGAGCATAAAAACAGACAAACACAGGTGTACGTTCGCATCCTTAGTTTATAAGTTCAATTTTGGTCCGAAATTTTCACTGTATAATATCCAATCTGTGTTCTTAATATTAATCGCTAAATTAGATATATTGACAAGAAAAAGATTTTACAAGAAAAGGAATTTCGTCACAGGTAAGGCAACAACATCACTAAGACACAAGTGACAACAGGGTGTGAGAAAATATGAAAAAAAAGCACTATTAAAGAGACAGAATAATAAAAGAACGGGAATTAAGAATACAGAATGTAACGATTGATAACTGCATTTAAATTTTTGAAGATCAAAGTTGATTGCAATGCAAGAAGCCGGAAGAGGGTTCCACGAGCGAAAAGTGCAAGAGAAAAAAAATAGCATAGAATTTATGGTTACATTTAGTCATTTCAACTGAAATATTGAGTATTGCACTTAAATTCATAAAGTCTAGGTACCATAGAGATAACGAGACTTCATGAATGAGTGAATTGGCATGAAAAGGTTTTGATAAGAAAAGAAATTGTCAAGAAAAGGAATTAAGATGAAAAATTAAAAAAATTTGTGTTAGTTAAATGTTGCTGTTTTTTTCTCAGCAGGCTAAGAACTAACTGATGTTCCTCTCTGTATATAATAATGCGTCCCTAATTACAAACTTATATATATATATATATATATATATATATATATATATAGTCTTAAAGTGTGCTATATTTATGGGATGAAGTGCTCAATATCAGAGATAGAGCATGTGTAAATATAAAAGTGAACATAGAAGTCAACACTTAGAGGCGACAGTCTGTTTCATGCTAGATGCAATCGTCAGGCAACTATATATATATATATATATATATATATATATATATATATATTATCGTAATATTTTATTTTTCATACGCAATATCCCTTAGGGGAGTAATTCCTAACCTTTTTGGAGTTATTGCCTACTTTCACATGGAAAAATTCTTTCACCGCCCCTTCCCTTTACAGTAAATATTCAAAAGCCTACCAAAATTATTTGGCAGAAGTTCGTTAATGATTTGTAAACTGGCTATTTGGTGACTTTCAAGCGTAGCCTTGATGTGGCTCAAAGATAAAAACACCAGGCACCCAGTGAGGACCGAACCCACTATTCAGTAGTTATTGTCTTAAAGAAACAAGCTCGCTAAACTTTACACCACGTACAGGTGCCCATGTGGACTTCCTTTATGATGTAGTAAAAATAGCAAAGGGAGGTAACAACGTGCGGTTCTATTCGGCAATGCCGACAACCACGACACTTCATGCACATCCATAAACTATACGCTAGGCGTATATTCATAATAATAAAGCAATGATACTTGTAATAATATTCAATATTTAATAATCATATAGCTTGAATAATTCAAAATGCATGTCAAACAATTCCACACAAAAAGGGAATCAATTGTATTTATATCAGAATCTCCACCTCCAGGAAAATGTTGCAAAAAATGTAATTCAAAATTAAGATTAAAAATTGGAGACGTATTAAAAAACAGAATATATTGAATACGAATATAATTTTCAAAAATTCGCTGATGGTTTAAGTGAATTTGAAAAGATTCCCGTTTGTTTCCTCTGAAAAAAAACAAACAAAAATACTTAAGAACTTAACTTTGCAAAAGGTCGTGGTCAGTCAGTATATAAATCTGCACTAAGTGACAAACTGACATATAAAAATGTTGTTGTAAAAGTGTAAATAAACCACAGTTTTAAAATTTCTCGCGATTATTAGGAACCCACTAAAAATTATGAATATGCTTAATGAATGAAATCGTTATAATGCGATGACACCTTAAAAATAACTTTAAGTGAACCCTTTTTTATAGAAAGGTGTTGTGTTTTAACAGACTTTTAAAAATACCTGGGTACATATTTTTTTCAGCATTCGTATAATAAATGCAGCTTGTAAGTATAGAGCAGTTAAACTTTCTCGATATTAAATTCTTAATTATTTAAAAAAAAATATTATGAACGTAAATCAATTTATACTTCGATGCTACAGGCTACAATTAAATTAGCAAAGCTTACGGACACAGAAATGCATAGCTGATTTTTTTGTTCTTTCTCTTCTTATTCTATGTGCCGTGTCCCTCAGGATGTGGATGACCACGGCTCTCCACAATTTCCTGTATTTTGTAAGTCTTATTAACGTTTTTTTATCTCCTTAGCCCTGTTCTGCCATCCATTTACTCAATCTCGTTAGTTAGGTTATTGCCTTCAATATGGTGATTTTCTAAACGTAGCGTTGATGGCCGAAAGTATAGGACACCCAGTGAGGATCCAACTCACTATTCAATAGTATTTGATATAGCAAGAGAAGCTTGCGAAACATTACATCACGTTGAAGTGCCCAAAAATTATTTTGGGACACAAGGTTGAAAGTTTGGAGCTCCTAGTGAGGATCGAACTCACTATTTAGTCGTAACTGATCTAGCGAAACATCATTCGAAATGTTCTCTTGCCTTCAATAGATCCTGTGGGTGTAAAATTTTCTAAACCCTCTTTCCTCATTGTGCGCCCCAGAAATTTCACCGTTCTCTTTCTGATTCTAAGTGTCCTTTTTGTTTCTGTCTATATTTCTGAGATGAGGTATTATGTACAGTATTTACATTAGTCGGACTATTGTCCTCATCTTTGTCGCCATATTTGTCACAACGTTTCGGCCGTTGTACGCTCCGGCCTTCTTCAGGTGGTTGGAATTTCGAACCGTACCCTTTATTTCGATCACTGGGGTAGACTGTTCTAGTTCCACGAGCCATGTTTGATGGATGTCAGTTATCAGTTATCTCCTGCTAATTTTCCCTCTGAAAGTTCTCCACTGCCTTAACCGGGTATTGAACTCACACTCTTTGTGTCTGTCATTGGATCTAACCAACACCTTTATCCACTGTGCCATGTGTCCTTGAGGAACTAGAACAGTCTACCCCTCATATCGAAATAAAGGGTTCGGTTCGAAATTCCAACCACCTGAAGAAGGCCGGAGCGTACAACGGCCGAAACGTTGTGACAAATATGGCGACAAAGATGAGGACAATAGTCCGACTAATGTAAATACTTTTTGTTTCTGTTTCCCTTAAAATCTCGTCGTTGTTCAGTCCGTGTTATTCTCAGTATCCTTCTGTAGAGCTACATTTCTTTTGACACTTCTTCTATGACGAGCTTGTCCAGCATTCACTGTCATCTAGGAGGACCAATTTTATATATTAGGTTGGTGCAAAAAATAATGTCGTTTTTTGACGTTTAAATTCATGTGAGAAAACGACATTATTTTTGCACCAACCTAATAACAGTTCAGTACCATTCTCTTTGTTTCTAATACTTTGCTTAGCTTTTGAAAAGCACTTTAGATTTCGCTGTCGCATTTTCCGTACGGAAATTGTTGAAAACAAATCCCTTCATCAGTGCTAGATGCTCAAAAACATCAAGACTGAAGACAAGCTATTTTGTCAGCTTATGCATAGTTAAAGCCTTGAATGCTAAACAATCATGGAAGGCCTATTAGTTTATTTGACAAAAAAATATTTTCAGTAACAGATCGTTTCAGCCTCAATCCACCATGAATTCTTCAAGCATTAACTTTATCTCTTACACATGACATTTATGACAGAAAAGGACAAATCCTAGAGACTCGTTCTACATCTTTTTCTCCGATTATCATTCACACCTGGCAAGTTTTCAGGTTGGTATCCTGTATATTGATATATTCACTTAATGCGTGTTTTACAATGATGTTCACCATGTAAAAGGCTAAGGAGGCACTCAAGGTAGAGGTTTACAGTGTAAGAGGCATAGATTATGCGGGTAGGCGCGGAATATAACGGTTAAACCTAGATTTGAACAGGCTAAGATTGTAGAGATTGGGATCGTCTAGAGCAGCGTTTCTTAACCGTGATTCCCCGGGACACAAAGGTTCCGCAAAAAGGTCCCCAAGGGTTCCGCGGGAACAGGTGAGATAAGCTATATGAATGAACGTTATTTAGCATTACCGAAAAATTTGACAAAGAAGTATTAATTTATCCTTAAATCAGTTATTCAAAAATATATACTATGATATTTACCACGTGAACTACGATGAAAATAAAATGAGAAAGATATGGTATGTAATTTTGTTTTTGCGCAGGAGTTCCTTGAGACATGTAATTTATTTTAAGGGTTACGCAAGGGTAAAAATGTTTGAGAAACGCTAGTCTAGAGAGTCGGGTCCACAGTGCAGCCGTTTGTGAGAAGAAGCTAGTCGAGTGGAACCCACGTCTCACCAAAGGAATATGAAGGGAGTGAAGGTGTTTCGATGCAATGTGCGTGGAATGGAGGGACACGGTTAGGATTAATGGAAGTAAGTAGTATGGCTAGAGCAGCGAGAGGCCCATGACGTTTTCTCCGTGAGAAATGGGTTGTAGGGTGGAAAATAATTTGTCACCCAAATGTACGCTTTTGGACTATCAAAACTCGAAAGGCAAGGCAGCTTCTGCCTATATATTCCAGCAATACTCCATTTTCGGCCTGACTCAGCTCTTGTAAAGGTAAAGGTTTGGTTTGTTTGTTTTACAGCATATCAACCTCAATGGGTCATTTAATGCCGACAACTTTTTTTTTTCCTGGTAATATTTTTGTTTTATGAAAAATCTATTTCTGGTAATATTTTTTTCCTCAAAATTGTATAGCTGGTAATATTATTTTCAAAAATGTATTGCTGGTAATATTTTGTTTTCAAAAACCTATTGCTGCTGGTATTATTTTTTTTTTTCAAAAACCTATTGCTGGTAACAGTTTTTTCTTCAAAAATTTATTTCTGGTAATAATTTTTTACAAAGTATTTCTGGTATTAAAACCTATTTTTACACTTCCAAAATGTTTTTTACCTCAGTTTCGGGGTTAACTATTTGCCCATAGCTGGGACTCTAACAGGTGCTACCACCACGGGTCAGGGTGGGCCTGGGAACACCAGCAGTTAAGAGGTGGTTCCACGTTCCTCAAAGCCTCCTGATCAGAGGCCTTGCTGTTGGACTTAGTTTATCGTCTTACCCTGGACGCGGATGTAGTTTATCGTCTTACCCTGGACGCGGATGTAGTTTATCGTCGTACCCCGGACACTGTATAGGCAAAGGATAGCACGAGGAATCAGGTACGAACTGGAGCAATACAAGGACCCCACCGCTTTTCCAGTCTCTTTAGCAGTGGGTCTTATGTATGAGTTCTACTTGAGGTCTGGGTTCTGTTTAACTCCTAGTTAGCACTCAAAGCACGGGGTCTCGTGATTGGCAATAGTTCTGGTGATGCTGGGATGTGAGAGCTTTGTCAGTGGAGAGATCAGCTGCCAATCTCTGATCGTCTAGTTTTGGTTACTTTTATTCAATGGAAATTATAAGGCCTTTGTCTAAAAAATACAAAAATCAAATAAAAAATATTCAACATTTACAGCTGAAAGGACTTACATTATAATGTAAAGAAATCAAGACCGTTTTAAAAAAAGGATTAGATGAAAATCGAACTCGGCTCTCCGATTCCTCAATCCGAGCCGCTATCCATTACTCCATCGTGCCTCATCGTTAAATATTAAAAATCGGATGATGATATGAATGATGACAACAAAGCAGACAGAAATGATTCTGCAAACCCTTCAATGATGAATGAAAAGTATTATTCAAAGGATAACTCTGAAATTTGATCTTCTAAACCAATTTAAATGGCACAGAGAAGAACTCCATCCGATAATTTTTACATCAAAAGCCTGGCCTTCACCTTTTGTGAGAAGATCTTGAGAAGAACTCCATCATACAATGTTGTTATATACCGTACCTTTGAACATTAATGGGTATGTCCCAATCCTGATAAATACGAGGGATACTATTGTAAATGGGGGGTAATATGCTAAGTAGTCCACTACTAGCAGTGGTTTACCTATTTCACGCCGCTGGCGAGTATTGTATTTTGTTGATGTTATAAAGATTACCATTTCATTTACAACCTCCGTTTTAGTTATTCCATATTCAGTAACCTTTTCTAGGTTATGACATGTTTTACGTCAAATGCCTGGAGCTTCATGTTTTGCAAGAAGATCTTGTGAATCAACTCTTTCATCATTTATATTGTTCATGAGGTTAACTCCCCTGGAAGTACTCCAAAAATGCACAAATACTGAAGGAATTCGGATCTCGCAGGTATTGATACAGCTACAAACCTTAGTCAGTAATACACTAACCAGGAACCATCCAATGAGAGAAAGAAAGATGCACCTTCTGTGGTCCTGAGATGGGCAGAAAAAGGCAAACTGTCTGTCATATTTGCCAGAAACATGTCCGACAAGGTCATTTGAATGTATGCTGTGTAAAATGCAGCGATGAATTGTAATTTTTTAAGAAACGTAATTTGAACTAAGTTTATAATTTCAAAGTAAATGCAAAGATTTATTGTAATTTTTCTGTGTCAGTGAATAAATTTTCATTAAAATTGCTATTTCTTTGTCCATCTATAATTATACATGCCTAATATAATCAAGGCACAGTGGAATAATGGATACGAGCTCGGGTTGAGGAATCGGAGAGCTGAGTTCTAATACCAATCTGATCCATTGCATTCAGTTACGCGCTAATACCCTTGGGAAAGGTATGAATCCTCTTCTCCTTCCCCCAGATATGGGTAAATAGCAGGACAGACCTGGTTCTCTTGCCTTATTTGGCAACTGGTCTACCGCAGGAAGTAATAGAAACCTACTGCTGGAAACAATCTGCCTCGTCAGTCATATATCGAATGATACATGATCGGCTAAGCGTGTATCACGCATGGCACATAACTGACTGAATATATTCAAAAATGTAAAAAGTTTAAATACTGGACCTACATGGTATTTAATGGAAGTCAGTTTTGGTAGAGGGAAGCTTAAAAGTTTTTTTTTCAGATAGTTTTCTCAAGTCCAGTCGCAGTATTGATGGGGGCTTCGTATTTTGCGTTTTGTTTGAGGTAGAGACCTTTAAAACTATATATATATATATTATGATTCATCATGTTCCAAGGAATGTTCATATAAACAATTTATTTGTGTTAGCGAAGATATTTGTAAATTAAATCTTTCTTTTCCATTTTAATTCAATAAATTATCATTTTTATTTATATCTTTTTTTTTTCAATATTGTTTTCATGGATAAAAATTGGAAATTTGTTTCTTTGTAAGGATAAGAGCTTATTGTCTTTCCCGAGAAAATATTTATGAATTTAAAACTCATAATCCTGTTATTAAATCGAACGATTGTCTGTGTATTCTTTTCAACTTTTCATTTTCAATTTTATTTATTTGCCGACTGCTTAAAAATATATTTTAATAACTTAGGCTTTATATATGTAAATAAATAGAAACATTTTTTCTTTACACCCCCCATAATAGATATTCATACATATATATATATATATATATATATATATATATATATATATATATATATATATATATATATATATATATATATATATATATATATTGTTTTGGAATAAGAAGTCGGAGAGCAGAGTTAGAATTCCAGTTGGGTTCGTTACATTCACCTACGGGCAAATAACCTTGGGTAATGTACGAATCTATTTCTGCTTCAACCAGCTATGGATTGAATGGCAGGACAAACTCAACTCTATAGCCTTGGTTGCCCACCAGTTTACCGCAGAAAGAAACTGCAAACTACTGCTGTAAAATCTTCTGCCTAGTGAGTCATGAATCGAAACAGACATGATCGCAAAATACGTATGGCGCATTATTGACTGAATACATACACACATACATATGTAGACCGGGTGTAACAACAAAATAGTCCAAATCCTGTAACAGCAAAATTCTCCAATTGTTAGGTAAGCTTTGAAACGTTGTAAGTTAGAAATGATTAAAGATATCTTACTGCAATTCTCCGAGGTTTTCATAACAGTATTGGACTCTACTTTGAGCAATAAGAATGTATAATTACTTTCCAAGATCGAGATGAAATCGATCATAAATGAAAATAATATGTTCATCATTAATTAATCATAGATAAGGTTCGGAAGTTCATGAAGGATTGAAATAAAGTTCAAATATGTATGTATATAATTTCAGGACCATTTTCCAACTTATTCAAGATGATCTTCGCCCATTCTAACCTTCTAACTTTCTGTCCTGAAGTAACAAGGTTCCTCACACGTTTTACTTAGGATTTCATGTTCAAGTCTTTTTTCATTGATCTTTGAACTGTCATAGCTGAAACTCCTCTGTCACGTGCCAAACATCTTATGAATTGAATTGGATCTTTTCTAATTGTTCTCTTTAGCTCTATGCTGAAATGATGATACCTGTTCCTGTTGTGACCTACTCTTCCCTCTTTTTTTAAAAATTTATTCACCATTCTCTTGATGGTTCTTGATTTCACTTTGAAAATGGAAGCCAGAGTATGAATGTTGGTACCATTACTGAAACCATGAATGATACTTTTCGTCTATGTTGGGAAGATATAACGTGGCTGAGTGAAAATGATTTTAGTCTCTTCTCTTTCAAGCTGAATACCCCAAGGGTTTTTTCAGTGATTAGTTTAGTATTTATTTTATGTTAGACATTTTGTGTTTTTGTAACACGATTTGTAAAGTTTTGCTGTTACACTCAGTAATGCAAGTCTTTTCGATGAAACGAATCTTGTTCCCTCAGTCACTGTGTGTTTATTGACAAAAAATACGCTTAAATTCACCTTCATACCTGTCGTGTGCCAATTCAGCGGGGTTTCGATCCTAGTTAGAGGAAGTCGAGCCACACTGATGTGCTGTGATACAGCGAAACAGTCTGTCTGTAGATGACAATATATATATATATATATATATATATATATATATATATATATATATATATATATATATATATATATAATTAAGTAATTCATTGAGTCTGAAACCTCAACAGAATGCAGAAAGCACTGGACGGCCGTTTAGTTCTAAATTTGAGACTCATCAGCAGTGCGCATCCACTACCGAGAATTGAAAACCTGACAGTTGAGTTATCAAGCAAACGTCATACCAACTGCTCCAACGGGCCTCGGTGACGAAGAGGTAGCAAATCAGACTCAATATAGTGCCGCTCGCTCACATATTCCGTGGTGGAACTCAACTGAAGTTCTCTGTAACCATAGGACTGTGCCCCGAGGAGCCACGACTACTATCACCAAGCCGCACAAACTGAAGCATGAGAAGCCGGATCAAGCAATAATATACATATGATAGAAATTGTAAGGAGGATTTGATAATTATAATTAAGTAGTTCATTGAGTCTGAAAGAAACCTCAACAGAATGCACCTCGACGGAGCAATATTGTTTCACTCCGTCTCCTTTTTGCTTTATGTATTTTTTCTCAAGCAAATGGAAAAAAGGAAGTGACGTTTGATTGCCTACAAGCAGAGTTGTTCATAACCATATTCGGTTCTCAACCGTCGAGGTGCAGTTTGAAATGCACCGAAACGAAGTTGCATCTTTGTAGTGACTAAACTGTTTTTGTCTATATGATAAAATTATAATAAATAATTATCGCTCTACTACCGGTATCGAGCCCTCTTTTAATGATTAATGCAATGAACGTTAGAATTTACATATTACTTTCGTTCTCATTGCATCGGATAGTACGTTTTATATTTAGTTGGATTTTTATATAGACTGAGATAACTATTTTTACCTTCCTGTTGCTAACCTCTAAGAGGGCAACTTATTGCGCCTTCCTGGACTCACTTTTTCAACTGACAGGAAGTGGAGTGATTATATTGAATAAATTTGTAAGTCTCCTACTAAGAAAGTTGGTTCACTGTGTCCTGCTAGACACTTTTTAGCGCCAGAATTCATCCAATTGTACATTTGTAAATCTCCTATTCGTGTGTGCTTTGAATATGTCTGCCATATTTGTTCTGATTCTTCTACTATATATATATATATATATATATATATATATATATATCGAGATTCTCCACAAAATCCAATGAAGGGTCTGCAATTTTATCGATCCTGAATTTGCATCTCGACAGTAGCCTCTTCCCAAAGGCTGTGACGTGGCTTCCCTGTGTCTTTTCTGTAAATACTCTCATGGCTGTTGTCCTAATGAGTTCTTCTTGGTTGCTCGACCGTTCGAATTTAACCCTTTGAGCCCTGCGTTCCCGAACAATTTTAACCCTTCTGCCTGAGCTCCTAAGTCAAAATTCGCAATAATTGGTATGTAACGTTTCACTGTAGATAAAAATAGTTACAAGTGTTTACCCACCGTTTAATCGGGGTCTGGGCATATAAGTCATTTTTCTCTACCACCGGAAAAGCGGTGGTCAGGGTTCAAAGCGTTAAGCGTACCACTAGACCGTTAACAAGATATCTTCGTTTTACTATTGGAATCAATAGATATAACCGCAATTTCTATTCCAATAGTTTTTTTTTCTCGCACTCGCCTGTGTAACTCTCTTCCAATATCTTGCTTCCCTGCCCCTTCAGTCAGTCAGCATATGCCATGCGTGTCCTGCTATTTACCCAGAGCTGGGAGGAGAAGAAGAGTATTCATACCTTTCCCAAGAATATTATCACGTAAGTGAATTGATTCGACTGGAATTCGAACTCGGCTCCCCGATTTCTCACCCTGATCCGATATCCATTACTCCACCTTACGTTCTTCATTACTCCGCCGTGCCACTTACGTTCTTAAAAAATTTAAATGGAACGTCCATCAATATCTTCTGTCTTCTCGAAAACTATTTTTTATTGACTTTCTCCATACTAAAGTCTTTTCATTCTCTTTCACTCACAGTAACCACTGTTGTCATTATCGCCTTGCTTGTAGTGAAATGAGGTTTGAAAATGTCATATGAGTCATTTAATATATACATGGATCTTTTTTTATATATACTCTCAGATTCCTTTCGAAACAGGCCTCATGTCTTTCGCAACAGGTACTTATTAACTAATCTTAGTTTCTTCCTTGTCAATGCATGTCTCTATAGATTAGACTGACAATGTAACATTTCAGATTAAAACTTACATAAATGTATGCCGCTATGAATTTATACTTGTACGTTTTTATATGCAGGTAAGTATTAATTATGTATAATATGGTGAAAACCGTCGAAGGACGAGCAATATTAACAATAGATCATATTTATCATATTTGCAACTGATCAAAGATTATCAATTAGCTGCATATTAGCATAGGTATATAGATATATTTCTTGACAAATGTTTAGTTCTTTGATGTTAGAAAATCCTGTTTATTTCGTCTTTATTCATGTTAGAATTCAAGTTACTTCAGTCTTTGGTCGTTATTTCTCTTCATAAAGAATAGGATAGTTTGGGTTTATTGCGAAAAATGCCTTTCAAAAACTAAGCAAAATATTAAGAAAACAGGAATATTTCGTTGGAAACAAATATAAGCGTATTCAACTGTTACGTAACATAAATCTCCCGATAAGGCACTGATTGTAGTTATACAGGATGAGGATAAGACTATTAGGAACGGAATAAATAAGCAATGAAGCTTTAAGGGGATAGGAACGAAAAGAGCACTTTTGCTTAGGATCAGAAAGAGACAGTTGAGACTTCTGGGACACATAATGAAGAAAGAAGGCTTGGAGAATTTGACATTCACAGAACATTGAAGATACGAGCGTCAGAAAGAAACGAGTAACATACCTAAATAGCTTGTGTAAATGGACCCGAATAGATAGTAAGAGGACAAATAATGCTTAGGGATATAACAGATAAAAGGTTGTGAAGAGCCACGATCTTCACGGCATGAAGATTTGGAGATTTTTTTTTCCAGAAATGCTATAATTAGTCCTCTTTCACGTAATGTTTGGTCAGTTCATTCTTCCTATTTTTTAAGTTGCCAAGCATTTGCTGGTTGCAACAAAACGGGTTTTAAAAATACGTACGAGTGTAAGAAAAAAGATTATCCGCACTTTACAGTGCAAACACGCTCGCTACGTCAGCAGTGTACACCAAGTAGGAGCAAAGATCTGTAATCCGTATGTGCTGAGAACATGATACCTCATCAATGATAACTCACCGGTTCGCCATTACCATCTCTCGCTTGCTGAATCTTCTCGTAAGTGGTGGCAGGTTGACTGGCGTCCTCCTCCTCCTTCATGGGTCCAGCCTCATTTAAACTTCTCGATCTACTTATACACACTTCGAACCGGCAGTGCACTGTCGTTTTATTGTGTCAAAAGCCTCCGATAAATTCTGACACAACTTCCGATCAGAGAAATCGGATCACACTTCTTTGTTCCGCTTTGGTGCATACTGATAGCGGAGCGGTCATGTTTGCACAGTAACAGCAGAACACAAACTGGTGCGATTAAGATCAAACGTCGATCACGTGACCACGATATTAGCAATTATAAGCATGCATGAGTAGAAGGCAGTGTGAGAAACCTAAAGATATATTATGGCGAATGTTCTGGTAATTTTTGACTTACCCGAGTATAACATTAACCGCCATTTTAAAGCAATGACAGCAAGAATTTATGTGGTATGAGATTTCCCAATAATTCATTTATAAATTAATGCGATCTTCTGAGCGAACAATATATTCTTTATATTAATAGAATAAAACATTTAAGAATTAATGCAATCATAGAAGTCGATATGTTTTGGCTATAAAATAAAGCACTTCTAAATTAAGGCAGACATATGAGTGAACAATATATATATATATATATATTTACTTTGTCAATAAAATAAATGAATTCTTACGCTTTTCTGAGTTTTCTTTATTTCCCCAAAATTACGATTGTTCATATGCTTCCCTTCGATAGCACTGAGAAGAAGAAAGGATACTCAAATGTAAAGAGGACTTTTATTGGCCCTTCTAAAATGAAGGATGTTACAGTGATTCGTGTAATTCTAAATTACTTTTGAGTGAGCTCAGATAATTCTTCAAAAATTGGGTTAAATGCAATTAATATTTCCATAAACTGATTTATTTTCAGAATAAAAAGAAATTTAAAAAAAAATATAACCATGCCAGAGGTAAACTTTAATATAAAATACGGACAACCTAATGCGACACCGTTATTAAGGATTTGCCATAATTTAATAATATATGATACAGCACATAAAAAAAGAAAAAGAGAGAGAGAGAAAAGAAAATATGCTGGCTTCTGCGAAGAATGATATGTGAAGGGGTATGTTTTTTTTTAATCTGAATTATGAAAAATGGGTTCCACATAAACTTACGGAAAGGAATCTAGGTCAGTGTTTAATGATTTGTCGGCTTTCTCGTTTTGCCCGACACAGAAAAAAAAACATGATCTCAGAATAAGATATTAACCGAAGTTAAAATTGGAATTCATCTAACAATAAACTAGATCCAGGTAAGCCATCAGACTCTCTACCGAAATGGAATCATCTTCTCTCTGACGTATCTCTTCAGGATGTGGGAAATCATAGCTCTCCACAGTTTCCTATCCTTTGTAAGTAAGTCTCAGGTTTTTCTTTTTACATTGCGGATTTTTTTTTTTATCAATTTACCCCAAGCAAATCGACAACGCCATTAAGACGTAAGCGACTACATGGACTGTCAGAAAATGAAAAGACTTTACATGGAACGAGAAACCATATCCCAAACAGGAAACAAGCGATGAAACGCTACTCCTGTTCAAAATACCGGGGAGGAGAGTGAACCGGACGATAGGCGATCTTATCTGCTCCAAGTGAGAAGAAGAAAATAAATCGATAAATAATTAAGCAATATAATTTCGGAGATCACGAGAGGACGTTAGAAGTATAGAGTTGAAGAAGATTTTCGAAGGAACCGGAAACCCATTCGTAAACAAGAAACAAGGGTTAAACCTCTATTCCTGTTACAAAGACCGGGAAGGAGTGTGAACCGCACCATAGGCAAATCTATTTGCTAATTTATTTTTTTTCCTTAGCCCAATACAAGCCTCGACTGCTACTCAACATAGCCACAAAAGCAAGGGTTGGCGGTTACTTGGGGGGAAAAGAAAGCTGTCTGAGGAAAATTTCCTCCTAAAATTTTGAATACGGGGAAAATGTGGATGATTCGACTCGGTGGAAGTAGCTTGGTGCGTCCTAGCCGTAAAGGTCGAACTGGTGGGGCTAAGGAGTGTAGCTCATCTGGACATTTTCTATGGAAATAGCGACCGAGGAGCAACAGTCTTGCAACTTTGTGGGTAAGTGATTACAGTGTGAAAAATAAGCCATCACCCTTAAGGTCGCCTAACAAATAGATATCAATTCATTATAATATAGATTCTGATAATTTATGTATCAGCAAGTAGTCGTAGGTGAAGACCTAGTGGTAGTATGTATCTAAAGCCTTAGCCCCTTTTCTCTATATCTGGATTGAAGCTGACAATCTTTTTTCAGCGTTTACACATCTTCGAATTATTTTCCACCTTACAACCTCTTTCTCCACAGGTGCAAAGTTGCAAGTCTATTCTATCGCTAATTCCATGAAAAATAACTATATGACATACATTCTCTAATTCAACCAGTTCAGACCTTTACAGCTGAGACCCGCCAGGCCATTTACACGTGGCTGAATCATCTTTATTCCCTTTATATTCCATTAGTAAAAACGGAATTTCCATTCGGACTGCTTTTTCTTCACGAGAACTGAACTCTTATAGGACAAACTTCAGCGCTATTGCTTCTCTGAATATTATAATCTTAATACCTTCAAATCAAGAGTTAATCGCTGTCTATCCCCCCTATCCATATTATCTTCAATTCATTCAGCCTTCATTCATTCTCGTTCATATCTTTCAATAACCCTCTTTTTGAAACATACTCCCGAGATAATTCATTCTCGGCCTCGTCACGTCCAGGATCAACCTTTATATAGCCTACATGTTTTCATAAAACAACCCTATTCAGTAACCCTCTAACTTGAGGGAGTCTTTCGCCTTGTACTCGGTGAACGATAGCGTAAAAAAGACTCTTATATATTTAATGCTCCATCGAATTTCTACTACATCCAA
The DNA here is from genome assembly GCA_964036315.1 of Acanthosepion esculentum. Taxonomy (NCBI): domain Eukaryota; kingdom Metazoa; phylum Mollusca; class Cephalopoda; order Sepiida; family Sepiidae; genus Acanthosepion; species Acanthosepion esculentum. Next base: position 30,360,029 of record OZ038483.1, on the reverse strand, counting down.
CTTCGATTCTAAAATGTAGTTGCACAGTTCCAAGTGCAGAGAATATTAGAGGCACGACCTTCAATTTCACGGTATTTATTGTGTCTTTTCAGAACATAGGCGATCATGGCTATCAGCTATTTTCCTAGGAAACTGCCATTAAAACTATTTTTTTTTCGTTTTACTATCCATTTCATTTCCTATTCTGCCAGCCATTTACGCTAGCACGTTAGGTAGGCTATTCGCTAAACCGTTATGCCCCTCTTGCCATCAATATGTAGTGTGATTTTAAAATTTTCTAATCTTTCCTCTGTGTGTTGTGGCATACCTACGGACAATAATAGGTATGTCCCCATTCACATAAATACAGTTGAAAATACTGTATGTTGGTTTTCAGTTGGAGATTCGTCTCCAGCTGTGCTGATCGAACTCTCTGCCTCCGGGCGGAGAGGATCCACATACGAGGCTATATCGAAAGGCAGACTCTCGTCTTGGGAAACAGCTACCCGACCCCGTTTTATACCGGGTCTACGGGGAATATTTGGCCGAACATACGGGCTTGGACACCCCACATTAAATTCGGCCTTGTGCCACATCTGACTGCGTATGGCGGTTGGTAGATATCCTGCAGTTGGAAATTCATTGTAGAATTCACTTGACTCACTTCTAGCAGTTTACTTCTTCTCCGTGATGCTGGCGAATCTTATATGTGTTGTTCTTGTCCTAAGTATTATCGTTCATTACCAACCTTTGTGTGATTATCCTATTCAGTAACCTTCCCTAGGTTACAACAATGTGTCTTAGTAGTTTCAACTGTCGCTTTATTTTTTAATTATGAGCGTCATTTTTGTTATTAATATTTTAATGCCTGACAGTCTTTAAATATTTTTTATTATTCGTTTTCTACGACGTGCTCTGTTTGAATCTTCTACTATTCGCAAGTTTAAAATAACTGCCTTCGGACTATATCAACAAATCGAGAGTAACAGCAAGTCTTCCAAAATATCTATCTCCTTTGTTTAATAATAGATGGATTCAGTATTTCCTTAAAAAAGAAAAAGAAAAAAAGAAGTGTCCAACATACGAATTACAAATTGGGGATGTCAAAATCAACTCAAGTGTCTGGGAAGTGTTTTAACAGAGGACGGAAAGTGTGACACCGAAATCCGAAACTCATCGTGATAGCGAAAGATGTCTTACAAAAGATAAGCAAACGTATTATGAAACGAGAAATTCTAGTTACAAAAAAAAAAAAAAAAAAAAAAGACAAGGTTATCGAAGTATCATGAAATATCAGTCGTCTTGTATGGAAGTGAATGCTGGGCAATCTCCTCAAAAATTTGGAAAAGACTTAAGGCGACTGATATGTTGTTTTACAGAAGGACGATGAGAATATCATAGACTAAGCATATGAGCAACGAAGAGGCTTTAGAAAACAATGGAAACACAAAGGACACGTATGCTTAACATCAGAAAGAGACAGCTGAAATTTCTAGGGCACAATGAGGAAAGAGGGATTGGAACATTTGACACTCACAGGACATATTGAAAGCAAGGGCAGGGGAAAGCTGCGTACAAACTACTGAGACAGTTTAACGAAATGGTTTGCAGAATAGGGATTAGTAGAGATAGTGAAAATTCAGAATTTATTAAGAGCTGCAAGGGACAAAAAACCGTGAAGAGTCATAATTGCATCCGACCTGAAGGGACACAGAACATAGAAAAAAGATATCCTGTGAACTGTCTTTGAAGAATTTGACACAGATATGCGAAACGGTATTGGAATAGCTAAAGACGCCTTCCACAATCTAAACAAAAGTAATTGAAAATATCTATGTCATATCTCTTCTAATGTCAGTCAATACTTGACAATTTATTCACTGACGAAAATGAAGGCTTGATGGGAATGTCGTGTTCCACAGAATAATAATGAGAATATCTTGGACGGAACATATTGTAAGGAAAATGGACACATACAATCAAAAAGAGACAGTTGAAATTTCTGGTATATATAATAAGGAAAGAAGTCTCGGGAAATTTATTACTCACAGGATATACTGCAGACAAGAGTGAGAGGGAAAAACCTACATAACAAGCTTCTGTAATGAATAGAAATCTATCTAAAGAGTTTTTCATGAATGGCAAAAAAAAAAAATGACCCACGGGTGATTTAAGTAAATAAATTATGAAGAGTTATTATCGTCTCCGTCATAAGGGCGATGTTACAATTTTTATGTACCGCTGTATACTAGTGAGCAAACCAAAATTAGCTGACTCATTTTATAGTCCACCCATAGAAGGTTACCAATCAGAAGACGTGGAATATTCAATCCGACGTGTATAAAGGCGGCCATTTTGTTTTTTCTTGTCGGAATATCCACTGCTAACCTGTCAGATGAAAGACCTGAAGAACTACGCTTTCCTACTCTCACCGGATATCCACTGCCAACCTCTGATATGGAAGACCTTAAGAATTACTGAACAGCAGCTACTAGATATTGGTGCTGTTTCATTGAACAAATTACTTACTGTGTTGGATTTATACATTCAGACTACGGTGAACATGTTTTACAGGTGACACATCACATTACATAACGCTTTATTATATATATCCTTCTTTTTGTGTCGTGTCCCTTCAGGATGTGGGCAATCATGGCCCTCCGCAACTTCCTACACTTTGTAACTCTAAGCAACCCATGTTCTCTTACTATATCGCCCAAGCTCTTTTCTGCAATCCATTTACACAAGCTCGTTTGGAACTGTAGAATGATGTCCACAATGCCATAGACTGAACAAGTAAGCACTTAAAAAAGCTTTAAGGAAAATAATTATTGAGTAAAATATATTAATACATATTCTATTTATACGAAACTATCCTAAAAATCTTGGAAAATAACACATTGAGGCTGATATGCTATAAAATAAAATAAACCAAACCAATCAGGATATTCAGAGTATGCCAATAATGATGAGTACGAAAAGCAATGTTATATTTTACTTTTCTTTTCATCAGTTCTCTACCAAAGTCCAGATAATTTTCTATTTTCTGATTTTCCTTCAGTTTTACTCGGCAGTCTGCTGGAACAAGGAAATTCACAATCTGACAACACTTCCTTTTGTTTACTGGAAACTCGTTTAATTTTATTGTTAGTTTCAACCTCCTACTCTCCCTCTTTCATTTACCATCTCGCTCAGCCCTCTCTCTCTCTCTCTCTCTCTCTCTCTCTCTCTATCTATCTATCTATCTCTCTCTTTCTCTCTAGGTATCTATCTATCTATCTCTTTTCTTTACCTTTTGCATTTGTTTCTCAGATATGCGTGTCTACATGTCCAGGAAATCGTCTCGAAGATTTTTGTATGTGCGTATGTGACTCTATACCATTGTTCGATCGCGACTATAGATTTTACGCCTGCTTGTATTGGACTGCGGCAAAGTGATCGATAATTTTCATAGCATCAACACTCGAGTTTTCGAAAACATCAGACTTAGTTTAAATGGTATTGTGCTCGACTGGCCTAATCAGCCAGTGTGCTCAAGCTGAGATTGATGTGGTTTGAAAGAAAAATCCTCGGAGAAAACCACTGGCTGGGCGAATTTTAAGTAAATGACGGTGTGCTGATACTGAATAGGAGTTAATGCCAGAACTATAAAAGCATACTCGGTGTAAATTAAGCCTTACTGCACACGGAGAGAAAAAAAATAGCATTGAAAAATAATAAATTGCAAATGGAGGAAAAAAATGGCGGAGGGTAGGGAGGGAATTGGAAGAACAAGGAACGGAAAAGATAATGATTGGAACAAAATCTAAAATGTTGTGGAAGGAAAAAGATGGATGGTGGGACAGAGAGAAAGGAGGGAAAAAGAGGGGATTGAAAAGAAGAGTGGGAAGAAAAAGAAAGGAGCGATAAACAGTAAGATGAATAAAAGGGAGGATCTAATGAAGCATAGGAAAGAAGGATCGAAGGCAATGAATGAGAAGGAAGTGGTTAAGAGAAAGAAAGGTGATGAAATGGCGAGAAGGAAGGACATTAAGTGAAGAAAAGTCATGAAGGTGATTCAAGACGGTGTAAAGAAGAATTTAATCAAACATCTGAAGAAATGATTGAAAGCAACGAATGAAAGGGAAATGATTAAATGAATGAATACTACTAAATGAATAATAATAATAATAATAATAATAAGAAGAAGAAGAAGAAGAAGAAGAAGAAGAAGAAGAAGAAGAAATGATTGAAAGCAACGAATGAAGAAGAAGAAGAAGAAGAAGAAGAAGAAGAAGAAGAAGAAGAAGAAGAAGAGACGATAAACCGTGAAAAGGAACATTAAAGGATGGAAGGATGTTTTAAAGAAAAAAGAATTGAATGATCGAATGCAGTGGATGAAGGCGAAGTGATTACATGAAGGAAGGAAGGAAGGAAGGAAGGAAGGAAGGAAGGAAAGAAGAAGAAGAAGAAGAAGAAGAAGAAGAAGAAGAAGAAGAAGAAGAAGAAGAAGCGATAAATCGGAAAAAAGAAGGAAGGAAGTGATCAAGCACAGAAATGAAAGATGGTGGTCAGTATGAAAGAATGAAAAACAAATCGATGACTTTTATAAACTCAGTAAAGTGGTTAAAAAATGACAATGAAAAAATAGTCTGAAATGCAGGATGATATGCAATACATTCCGTTGCCTATTGAAGAAGAAATAATTTATTTTGCCCAACAAATAGCTATTTTTTCAATATCTTTATACTGCCTCTTAATTTTGTGTTCTGAAAGTAATCAAAAGATCTAACATTCTGCAGAGAAATGTTCAGATGTGAATTTAGTTTATAACTAGGTTTCAGAGTCTGGACTCAGTGTTTTATCCTCATAGCAATGGACATTTAAGAAAGAAAGAAAGAAAGAAATGAAGAGGAGAAAACAAAAGGTTGAAAACCAGAAAGATAGTACATACGAAAGAGAAAAGAAGAAAAAAGAAAATAGGGTCAGATTACGAAGCTAAAGAAGAAAGTGTAAGGAATTAAAGAGAAAAGATGACGCCGGAAGAAAAAGAAAGAGAAAGAGACAGGTGATGATGAAAAAATGGAGGAATGAAAATGATGTTTAAATGAAAGAAAAAAGGAAGAAGGGTAATGGAGTTGGGAATTGCATGTGAAGAGAGAGAAAAAAAGTGAAAAACAGGGAGATGGACAGAAGGAAGGATAAAGAGGAAGGATCAACACTAAAGAATGAAAAAGAAGAGATTCAAAGATGGAAATTGATAAAGGAAGGAAAATAAAGAGGCCGTTAAAGAAAGAGAAACTAGGGTGTTATGAAAGAGAAATTTGATCCCGAAACAAAGCGAAAGTTGAATGAGGACGAAAGAGATTGGACAGCGTATGAAAAAAGACAAAGAAAAACATGATAATATTTTTTTAAAAAGACGAAATAAGATAGTATAGTGAAACAAAGAAAACAAGGAACGATGTAAATGAATGAAAAAAATGAATAAAGAAACAAGCGTTTTGAAGGGGAAAGAAAATGTTTTCAAGGGGACAAAGGGAATAAGCGAAAAGGGATGTGAAAGAAAGTATATACCAATGGAGAACGAAAGTGTTATGGGACCTTACCTATAACGACAGAGTGAACTCTTCCTGAGACTATGTATAATACGCCTCTCAAGAAAGACGGAACGAGTCGAGACGGAATCGAGTCGAGCCGATAGTAGTTCACTCCAAACCAAACTGACAGTCATACTAACACCTTCCACATCTTGTATAATTATTCCGTGTAATATACCTTCGTTATTTCTACTCTTGTGTTCGTGTTGTTCTTCCTTGGTCCTAACCTTGGACCATAACAGAAAGAAAGAAAGAAAGAAAGGTAATAAAAAAGGGAAGATGATGAAGAGATGGGTAAAAGATGATAAACGGAAAGGTGTACAGAAAAAAGATAACATGAAGGAAATTGAGAAGGATAGACAGCAGCTGGGGAAGAGATAGAATAAATTGAATAAAGAAGGCCCGTTGAAAATCCAAACAAATATCAGCAAGTTTATCTGTCCTGACCTGGCATCTCGGCTTCAGTTACTTCCCCTCCGCCGTAATGTGACTTCCCCCAGTCTTTTCTATATATGGTAATTTTTCTAATAAGCTTAACGCTTTGCTACTTGAACCACGTGAATTTACACCCAGTCCGAAATTAGTAACTAATTCTCATCATTTTAATATTGAAATAGCTGGAGGTGTCCGCAATTTCTATTGTAATAGTTTCTTCTCTCTTAATTCTCGCTTGTGAAACTCACTTCTTGCCTTCCTGCCAACTAGCAACTTCAAGGATTTAAATCTAACATCAATTGCAATCTTGTCTTTCTGAATTGTGTTCTTTTATTTCCTATTTACCTCATTAACGTTATTTTCATTTTCTGTCACACTCAGTACCCCCCCCACACACACACCTCTTGTGTCTTAGTGGCCTTATCGCCTTGCTTGGGGTGAAACGATTAAAAAAAGGTGAAGATAAGAAAGAAAAATGGAAGAATAAAGAGAAGAAAGGGGATAAAAGAAGGGAAGTGATAAAAAAAACGAAGAATTGCAATGAAATTAAAGAAGGAAGAATACGAAAAGGAAACAAAAAACCTGCTGTACAGTACAAGGAAATAGTTTTATATTGCTTAAATGCCACCAAAGGCGATCCTTATGCTCAATAGCAATTCATTTCTTATTTACGGAATTAAAATGAGAATTATTTTCAAATCTTCACAAATTTAAATCTGATTTCTATCGCTATCTACCATCCTATTTGTTAAGGAGTCTCCCCTTTTTACACCAATGGACTCACCCAAGGTATACATATACTACCGCCAGTGAATACCCGGAGAGTAGTATTAGAGGAGGGTAGCACAAGAGTCCCCGTCACGAGCACCTAGACTCAGTAAGGAGTCATACCGCGACACTCCAATACCAAGACTGTATATATATTAGTGCTACTAACCCACATTCCTAGATCTACTAACCCGTATTACCAGTTTGTATTATTACGTTAATACATTTATTTTCCTTATCCATTCCTGGCGTTTGTTATTCATTGATATCGGATTCATCTCGGAATCCACAACAAATTGGCGACGAGTATATCGAACTCACACGGGAAAGAAAGAAAAAAAAAAGAAAAATTTTGCCTCGTCGACAACAAATTGGCGACGAGGTATTCGAACTCACACAAAAAGAAAAAAAATTGCCGTTTTTGCCAGTATCCATATCAGCGATTTACGAGGATTAAAACACGGAAAATCGAGTTTTTCGTAAGAATCTTATCATGGAGGATTTTAAAAGTATTTTAGTAGAACTTGTAAAATACCAAAATGAACAGCAATTAGAACTCCAAGGAAGACAAAACGAACAGCAATTCCAATTCCAAGAAAGAATGGAAGAAACATGGCAAAAACAATTACTACAAACGCAGGAAATAATATTAAACGTAGCGGGTAACAAACAACAAAATATCGAAAAATAATACAAAAATTAACTTCGGACCTAGCACTGACACATTTCGATCCCGAATTAGAAATCATTATTGCAAGTGACGCGAGCTCACATGGGGTAGGTTCGTGTATTCTACAAAAGATGCGGGACGGTACAGAGAAAGCCGTTGCGCACGCATCTAGATCATTATTACCGGCGGAGAGAAATTATTCACAGATCGAAAAGGAGGCATTAGGCACAATATCTCCAAACGGACTACAAACCCCTTCTTACGATTTTCGGTTCAAAAAAAGATCTACCAGTCTATACAGCGAACAGGCTTTTAAGATGGGGAACTGTGTTACTAAACTAGAATTTTAAACTTGAGTTCTTACCATCAAAGAAAATTGGGCACACTGATGGACTATCGCGATTAATACCGACGAAAACGAACCGTTGGAAGACTCGGTAATAGCGGCATTACAAGCTGAAGATGAAATCAGTAAAGTGTTATACAATACAATAAAGGAACTACCTGTGACTTTGCTAGAGATAAGAAGAGAAGCGGAAAAGGATGAATTTATTCAGAATACCAAGAAAAAAATAGAAGAGAAGGAAAGGAATTTAGCAGACAGCTTCTCAATCTGTGACTACATATTATTGTATAACGAGAAAGTGGTAATGCCGAAGTAGCAACGAAGGCGAATCTTGAAAGATTTTCATTTAGGACACCCGGGAATAAACCGGATGAAGGCACTTATGAGAAGTTTTGTCTACTGGCCTAACATGGACGATGATAATAAGCAAATGGTGGAAAGTTGAAAAGGCTGTGCTGCTGCGGCGAAAGCACCACCCTCTATACAAAAGCCATGTCCTAAAGTTGACAGACCGTGGTCCAGAATCCACGTGGATTACGCAGGACCCATAGAGGGATACTATTACTTAATAACAGTAGATAGTTTCAGTAAATGGTCTGAGGTTTCCAGATTCAAACACCCGACGACAGAAAATACCATAAACTGTATACACGAATTATTCGCCAGATTCGGCGTCGTGGGCTGCTTGGTAAATGATAGCGGTACACAATTTACCTCTAGTGACTTCAAAGAATTTTGTGAGACATACCAAGTAAAGCATATTAAGATAGCTCCGTACCACCCGAGGTCGAACGGACAAGGCGAAAGATTCATAGACACACTAAAAAAAGCTTTAAAAAAAGCCGAAGATGTACCGACGGAAAAAGCGATACAGCAGTTCCTCCAGGTATACAGAATAACACCTAACGGGAACACACCATCTGGTCTTTCACAAGCGGAATTGATACGGTCTGTATTTGATAAATTATTGCCAAACAAGAACAAAAACCAGTATACACCTATTGTATCAAAGAGATCATTTAAACCAGGAGAACGAGTTTACTTTAGGATGTTCAGAAACAATATGGCTTACTGGGAGCCTGGCACAATAATTAACAGACTGGGAAATGTGATGTACACAGTACAAGGCGAAAAGTTTACCCATAGAAGACATATTGACCAAATACAAAAAAAGACGGGTTGAGGAGCCAAGCTCGTCACCCGCAGAAAATGACGATTCAATGGGTGCAATCTTTGAAGCTTTTGAGATTCAAAGACCACAGGAAGATACAGAATTTATAAGGTCAAACAGGAAGAGAAAATTTACTGAACCTCTGATCATCAACCATAAAAGGAAAAGATACTAACTCCTTATCTTAGGAGGGGTGTTCTAAGGGGTCTCCCCTTTTTACACAAATGGACTCACCCATGGTATACATATACTACCGCCAGTGAATACCCGGAGAGTAGTATTAGAGGGTATCACAAGAGTCACCGTCAAGAGCACCTAGACTCAGTAAGGAGTCATACAGCGATACTTCAATACCAAGACTGTATATATATATTAGTGCTACTAACCCACATTCCTGGATCTACTAACCCGTATTACCAGTTTGTATTATTACGTTAATACATTTATTTTCCTTAAACATTCCTGGCGTTTGTTATTCATTGATATCGGATTCATCCCGGAATCCACTACACTATTGTCTGCTCTTCTATTGTTCTCGCTCTTTAATAATGTTTCTGTTTTCTAATTCTTCCACACCCAGCAAACTCTTGTGTCTCAGTAGCTTTACTTCCTTGTTTGGAGTGACTAAAAAAAAAAAATTCCTACATTTAGAAGAAGTTCCTGTTGTTTCTTTTCTGTGTCTGATATCAAAACCGTGTCCTCTGCATATTTAATGTTGTTAAGATTGTGTCTGCCAATAATGAATCCTGGTAGGATTTTTAATTCTCTCAGGATCACCTCACTCTAGTTACTGCTTTCAAAAGATAAAAACTCTTTATTTTATTTAAATATATATATATATATATATATATATATATATATATATATATATATATATATATATATTACTTTTTTAATGGTGACTTTCTTGCTTTAATATTAATAAAAGACAGTATTTGCTAGTCTAAAGTTTCTGGTAGTTACCTGGTATGTTCACATCCTGATTGGGCTAAGGAATGTTATTCTCTATGTGTGTCTTTGCCTGATGCAGTTATTCTTGCTGATGGAATACAGGGCTTTATGATAATGTTGTCTTTTATAAAAAGAAAAATGCTTGACACATTTAAGGGAGGGAATGTTTAACTCTGAAGTATTTTATTTAACGCAGGTTAGGAGGGATGGTAAAAATAGAAAGAGCGAAAAGAGATGAGGAGTGGCATCGTCGTGCAAGTCCTGAATGGCCACCATACAAAAAAGAAATCTAATAATTTGATCCGAAATTTAAGGATGCTTATTTCCACCTAACATGGGACGAGTACCTATTTTTACTTCTTACTAATTGTTATGGTCCAAGGTTAGGGCCAAGGAAGAACAACACGAACACAAGAGTAGAAATAACAAAGATATATTACACAGAATAATAATACAAGATGTGGAATGTGTTAGTATGACTATCAGTCTGGTTTGAAGTGAACTACTATTGGCTCGACTCGATTCCGTCTCGATATTTAACAACCCTCCCACGTGGGTCGCATGTGGCACAAGGCCGGCTTAATGTGGGTTCTTCGAACCCGTAGGCTCGGCCAAAAATATGCCCATTTAGAACTCGTATAAACGGGTTCAGGGACTGTCTACCTACCCGGACGAAACTTTGCCCTTCGGCAAAGCCTCGTCCGGGTTCCTCTCTACCAAAGAGAAGTCGCACACAGTCACAGACTGCTCACGACTCGATTCGTCTCGTCCATCTCTCTTGAGAGGCGCAGTATTTATAGTGTCAGGAAGAGTTCACTCTGTCGTTATAGGTAAGGTCCCATACCACCAATGTTGTCTTATTCTTTTAATTACCAATCATTTTTGTCTGTGCATAGAATATGATTGTTTCACTCGAACGCCTCTGCATTTTCAAGAATACGAAAATAACTCAGAAGTAACTTCTCAAAACTAGACTGCACATAAAGCAGGGCTGAACAAACTACCACCCGTGTGTCGCATGTATCTCGTTTGATGATTCTATGCGGTCTTCTTTTATTTCTTTTTATGTTCCGTGACGTAGACGATCATGACTTTCTACTTCTCCCTATTCCTTGTAACTCTCAGTAAGTTTCTTCCCTCTGCCACTTGTCCCAGACCATGTTCTGTTATCCATTTGCTTAAGCCCGCCAGGTATGTCATGCGTTGCTTTCCCTTAAGAGCTTAAACATTTGTGACACGGCCTTTACCGTTAACAAAATCAGAAAAAAGTGGAAGAGATAAAATTAGACTGGCAAATATAATAAATATTTATAAGGCAGTTACAACATTTTGTAAGGAGTTACAACATTTTGCAAGGCAGTTACCACATTTTGTAAGGCAATTACAACATTTTTATAAAAAGAGATTATTGAACAGGAATCGTCATAGAAATTATTAGGTATAATCCAACATTTATATATAATAATTCTATTTTTTCTGGTAGCACGTTTGGGTGTATGTTACAGTAACGAAAAAAAAAGATAATGAAAACCTAACAACATGGAGATAAGACATGGTTGAGATAATGGTAGAGGTTTTATTTCCCGCGATCTAAAAGTTTCTATTTTTTGCTCGTTCTGGGGTATCATGGTTGACTGAGAGTTCGTTCGAGCTATAACACAAGGTAGTAGTCGAGGTAAACACGCGGAGAAATTCAATAAGCATATGTAGCCGAGTGAGGTAGACATGTGGAAAAATATTACACGAATTATAGCATTGTAGTATACGTTAGTTGGGCACTGTTGCTGCTGCTGTTTTCGTCGTGGGATGAAAGCATCGATGTTGATGGAAGCTCTTTGGTGCCGCTGTTAGTAACCTGATTCGATCGGTTAAGCTTGCCTGTCGTGAGTCCCGTCACTAATGCCAGCTTGGTCGGATCTGCCTTCGTGGTGATATCGACGTTGGCCTTATAGTGAGTGAGTGAGTGAGTGAGTGAGTGAGTACCCCAGAAACAGCTTTTGCATAAACAGCGTCGGTCTTTTATTGACTGGTCAGAAAAAATGTTTTATGTCTTGGTATTTTAGGGGAGACACGGTGGAGCAATGGATAGTGGCTCGGTGAGTTTCCCCCATTATGGGCATTATCATATCCATGATATCATAGCACCGTATTTCACTGACGGAACTGAATGGCTGAAATGAAAAAGAATGACAAACATGTTTTGTTCTCAAAGAGTCTTCTATAATGCTAAAACGTACACTGGTGTAATGAATATGCATACACCTGGGTTCCCCTTCACAGTAATATGATTGGCTGGTGTCAGCCATAAATACAGACTGATGTGGAGGTACTATTGCCTACGCCTATTGCCTACGCCTATTGCATAAGCCTAAGCCTAAGCATATTGCCTACGACGAGTACCAGTCCATGATGGCTACCTGCTAGATTGTCCTACCCGGTTAAAGTAGCCAAAACCACTTAGTTACTTCGAACAAATATATCCCTTTCCGGAACATATCATACACAAAACCGTATTTATTAGAACCTTGAATAAGTTCTTGCTGATTTGTCATGAAAAGTAATGTTTTATTTACAAAGATTAGTAAGAAAGATGTCACTGAAATTATTGTCCATCACTACCCACTACTTTTTCCCATCTTTCTGGCAGCAAATCTCATCAGCGCCATTTATTTATTTTTTTTATATTTATTTATAAATAAATAAATAAAAATAAAATAAATATAAAGGATAAAAAACAAAAATAAAATTAAATAAAAACAAGCAAAATAATTTGACACAAATAAATAAATAAACAAATAAACGACTTCCGGTAAAACACCTGCCAAAAATGAGTACCCACAATGCACCAATGACCCGTATATATAAATAGCAGAGAAAAATAACAGCACTCGTGGCCCGATGATTGCATCTAGCATGAAACAGACTGTCGCCTCTAAGTGTTGACTTCTACGTTCACTTTTATATATATATATATATATATATATATATATATATATATATATATATATATATATATATATATATTGATTTTAATATATATTATTACCAATATTTAAATTAATAATCATAATTTAAATATTTTCCTGGGAGAAAGCAGTAAAAATGGACACATGAAAAAATGGGCGAAGGAAGACCAAAGTGAAAGAAAATGATATAATTAGCATAAGCAGACAAATTGAAAAGAATGTAAAAAATCGTTCTTCACTCTTTAAAGCTGGATGTATAAAGATTAATTCTTTAAAGATTAATTATTTAAGGATTAGTTCTTTAACTTTGTTCTTTATTATCTCTTAATTTAGCTAATTACTTAATTAACATTTTTATATATTTTTATATATTTTTTATATTTTAATCTTAAATTATTTAACTTATTTTATTGATGTCAAATATTATTATTATTATTATTATTATTATTATTATTATTATTATTATTATTACTAATTTAAAATTGTGAGGATTATAATGCAATGAAACTGTCGAAGATGACACAAATATTAGACTCATGATTGTATCTATTTTAAGTCCGATCCTCGATTTACTTGACCACCCAGCCCAGATTGTCACACAAGGTCAGTTTTTAATGTGGGGACCCGAAAGTTTCGACACGGGTCTCTGGTCCAAGCTGTCTCTTAGCTGGTCATAGCTTGTCTAAGCTGGTTATAGCTCGTCTAAGCTAGTCATAGTTGGTCTTAGCTGGTCATAACTTGTCCATAGTCTTCAGAGTTCGTCGAAGCTAGTCATAGCTGTGTGATTTTACCTTGTTCAGTCCGTAAAAAATAATTTCTATGTCACGCTATTCACTCATGTCTAATTCACCTTTCTTTCCTTTCAATTCTTTCCCTCACTCTCTACTTCTCTCCTCTCGATTTCCACTCTCTATCCCTCTCTCCTTTCCCATCAAAATTTTTAAAAAATTATATTGAAAATTTTCTTTTTCTTTCTTCCTCTTTTAATATATTTTTTCACTTTCCTTTTTTTTCTTTTGTCTGGACAAATTGACCCCATTTATTAAAAAACTTCGGTCTAAAGAGATGAATATATGTATATATTCATGAAATAAATTATAACCGAATTGATTTTTAAGGATCGTCAGTAATTAGGATTATTATATAGCTTTGCTTATTACATTGAGCTCTCTGGATTCATGACATCCTTGGAATTATCCCTTCCAATTATCAACGGATATTATATATATATATATATATGGATAGATAAATCAAACGACTAGATATAAGTAAGCGTATACGCGCCTGCTGGCGTTCACACGCAGGAAAGTAGTTAGTCATCATATTTATATGTGAGGTGTAAACATAATAGTGCTCGATGTGGTTAGACAGAGTATGTACTAATTAATATATATATATATATATATATATATATATATATATATATATATATATATATATATATACACACTATAGATCAAAGTTTTGTGGCCACCCTCTGGATTTTTAAAACTTGCCTTAAAATTGAAGGTTGCATGAAATCTTTCAAAATTATTTTCGGGGCAGAGGGACTTTCTTTTCCTAGCGGATTTCATCATATATGCAATAATAATAATAATAATAATAATAATAATAATAATTAATGAATTTTCCAAAATGATTTATTTTTTCTTACTAATCCACCGTGCTGTCTCATGGTAATATTATAACTCGTTAATTTTAAATCTCCGGTAACCACTTCTTCAAATGTTGTACTCTATACACAAATGAATTAAATAATCTCTGCCACCTAGTTTAGTAGAAGGTAATTAAACCAAAGAACGAATATTATTGGCATAGATGATGATGATGATGATGATGATGATGATGATGATGATGATTGCTTGCCATTCGTATCCGAGGATGCTCGTCTACCAGGGCGGGTAGAAAATTCTTGTTGCAGACGCCCGGTCAGGTACGTTTGTGCTTCTTCAGCACCCACTGAGCCCACCTGTGGTTTTATGTGCAACTTTGCCGAGTAGACCTTAGTTACAGTTTCTGGGAAAGAGCGCATTATCTATCGTGGTCAACAATCTGGACAAGGCCGCCAGCACTCTAGTGACTTCATGCTATATATATATATATATATATATATATATATATATATATATATATATATATATATATATATATATATATATATATATATATATATGGGCGCGTGTCCGAGTAGTTAGAACGTTCGCTTTCTGACCATGAAACCCTGGTTCGAATCTCACCTGACTTCCTGATATTATCGGACTAGATCGATCCCAGCTTGCGCCAACTTTGTAAAGTATTAACCCAAACCTTGTCAGTGAAATTGGGTAGACGGAGGGCCGTCGATAGCTGTGCTAGCACGAGGCCATCGTGGCTGGTGGCATGTGCCTGCTGGCCTTGTTCGAATTGTTGATCACGTCAAATAACAAGCTCTCTCTCAAAAACTGTAAGGTCTGCTCAGCATAGTTGCTGTATAAACCACAGGTGGGCCCTGTGGGTGTTGAGAAAACACAAATGTGCGTCTACAATAGGGTCTGGCAAGCCGCCCTAGTCGATAAACGAAAACGAGCCAATCCCTGTTGCAGACGCTTGCTCAGGTTCATTTGTGTTTCTTCAACACCCAGAACCCTATGCTATGCTAAGCGAGCGCTAGTCACACTCTTTTGTAACTCTGGTCCTCACAGCAGTGAAAGGGTGCACAATCTGGTGTGATCAAACAGTTTTGAACAAAGCCAGTACGCGATAAGCTTCAGTCACGAAGACTTGTGACTTCATGCTACCACTATTATCGTCAGCTTCCGTACAGTTCCCTCCATAATTTAATTCGCAAGGCTTGGGTCAACACGTAGTTTGATTTTTAGACACGTTTCAATTTCTTGAGCGTATAATGGGTTGGTTGGTTGCTTTTGTTTAACGGCATATCACATTCTATGCCGAAATATAAATAATTTGTACGCAATTTTTATTTTATTCTTACAGACGATAATGATTTTAGTGAAACACGAGTCTTACTAATTAACACTTATCTGTGGGGGGGAGAGGTGGATTCATGCCTTTCCCAAGAGTATCTGCATGTAAGTGAATATAACGAATCCAGCTGCGATTTGACAATTGCGAGCCATTATCCACTACACCACCAGCACATCCACGCTTACAGCTCCCGGCATTCCTAAGAGTTTACCCATGTGGGTACTAACTAGGCTCGACGTTGCTTAACTTCGGTGATCGTCCGAGAACCGGTGTTTCAACGTGATGTGGCTGTAAGTCACGTATAATGAGGAAAAAGTTTTGGAAAACTTAATACACACAAGACGTATTGGGTGAAGAAAGAGTAGAGAGAAATAAAGAGCAACCTACCCAATGAATTTGTGTTAAGGGAAGGGAATATCAAACTAAGTTTGCCAAAATTCTGCTTGTCGACGTCTCTGCCTTCGGGCGGAGAGGAACTCAGACGAGGCTATGCCTATGGGCAGAGTCTCGTCTGGAGCGGTAGACAGCTATCCGACTCCGTGTATGCGGAGTAAACGGGGAAAATTTTGCCCGAGCGTAAGCGCTTGGAAAGACCTACGTTAAATCGGCCTTGTGTCACATCTCGCTCTATGGGGAGCTCAGGTAAATATGGAAGGGAATGGAAGGGAAAACGGGAACAAGGTGGGGTGGTAAAAATTCAAACGTTGCTTCGAGGCTAAAAGAGATAAGATATTGTGGAGACTCCGCTTCCTGAAAGGACACGGCACATAAAGGTTGCTGATGGCGAAACCAATTATCTTCATATTTTTGCTTGTTTTTAATCTATATGGATATATGTATATTTCTTATTTTCTCTTTGAAATGTTTCTGATTTCTTTTGCAGGAATAAAAAAAAATAGAATGCCACTTATATTGATCTTCGCGAGAAAATGGCGAATACTGAGGCATTTTCCTTTACTTGAACCTCTTAACCAATGAACTGCTGGAAACAGGTCACGTGATAAGATATGATAAAACAAAACAAGTAACGGTGATGTAAAGATGCGACAACGTGTTCCTCCGAAAGATAAACAACCAGTAATTGAAATAATGAAGGAGATGTTTGGTTATTTAGATCACCAGTCTGGTTTTAAAAAGCTGTTTATATGAAGTTCTTGTTGATTGGACAGAAATATTTTTGTTTCCAGAATGGCTAAAAAGATTTAATTTCTGATTGGCAAGAAATATAAGTCCATAAGGCAACGGAAATTGAGTAAACTGAGGCTACAACAATGGCAGCGACTTTTAATTATTCATGAAGAATATTAACAATTTCTTAATTCTAATATTTAATAATAATAATATCATAATATTTAAAAACGATAATAATAATAATATATTTTTCAGATTAATATTTAAAAATAATAATAAATAATAATGTATTAATTTTTATATTAAAAATAATTTTAATATTTAAACAATAATAAAAATAATATTTGTAATCTTAAAAAAAATCAATGCTTTAAATATTTAAAAGTAATAATTTTAATTTCTAAAGAATTCTTTAAAACATTGCTTTGCTAACGTTTCGGTTATTCGGACTATTTTCCTCATCTTTGTCTCCATATTTATCACGTTTCAGCAATTCAGTTTCTAATGGATGTCAGTTATCAGTTATCTCCTATTAATTCCCCTCTCCAAGTTCTCCACCGCCTTAAGCAGGTATTGAACTCACACCCTTTGCGTCCTGTCACTGGATTTAACTAACGCCTTTATCCACTGCGCCATAGGAGATAACTAATAACTGACATCCATTAGACATGGCAAGTGGAACTAGAACAGTCTACCCCAGTGAGCGAAATAATGGGTTCAGTTCGACATTCCAACCAGTTGAAGAAGGCCGGTGTAAGCTCCGTTGTGATAAATATGGCGACAAAGATGAGGACAATAGTCCGAATAATGTAAATAGTGTACATAATACCTCATCTCAGAAATATAGACAGATACTTAAAGTTTCGGATACGAAACTAAGTAGTTATGGGCTTTTGAGAAAAATATTTTATAATATAAGTTACATTGGGTGTATAAAAATTTGCCCTACAGTGGTTATTACGTTTATAAATATTGAAAAACAGTAAAATATTAATCCAATGAAAAACAGAGTTTGTGATAAGTTACAATTAGTTTAATGAAGTATAAAAATGTCTATGATTATTATGCTAAAGATTGCTCTACAGTGAGATTCCACCCAATTGGTTTTAATAATTTCATATCAAATAAGGCAATAAAGCCACTAAGGTGCAATGGGTTACAGAGTGTGAGATAATATGAGAAAAACATTATTAAGAGAAAAAATTAAAAAAAACAGAAATTAAAAAGACAGATGATGGCAATTGATATTTCCTTAAAATCTTTGAAGAGAGAGAAGTGCGAGAGTGAAAAAACTGTTAGCATAGAACTTACGGTTATATCTAACCATTTCAACTATAAAATTGTGAGACCTTGTCATAAATCTAGTACCGCGCTAAATTTCATAAAATCTAGCTACCATAGTGGAAATTTCATCCGAACAATTACCATGAAAGTATTTATAGTAAAGACACAGGTAAGCTACATTACGACGGTGGAAAATGACTGAAGCCGAGATGCCAGGTTAGGACGGTTAATATTGCTGATTTTTCTTTGGATTTTATCAAGAATCTCTAAATACATATCAGAAACCCCAGGTTAGATCTGAAAGCAATATTTAAAGCATGAACTTATAAATATGTAACATAGATTCTGTCGAGAAAAATTGTCCAACGTTCCGAGCAGCAAAACGAACAATTGATTTAATATAATCTTTCCACATCATATCAGCGAAAAATGTTAGCCCCGAGAAGACGTAATGAGTCGCTCTCCTGGAGGTTATCATCAGCCATACTAATGCTAACCACTAGCACAGTGACCCATTAATAGTTTGGTAAGAAGGGAACGATTGGAAATACAACTCACTGGACAAATGAAATGCCAAGCAAGATTTATAAACCATCACTTAAGGCATAAAACTCTTCGTTTCCTTCAGTTTCGTAAACCAATCGATGAAATTTGAATAAGCTAATTTGTTTGGGAAAATACTTTGACAAAAACCCGACTTCGCAGTTTAATAATTTTATTTAATTTAAGTTTATAAGAATTATAAAATATAAAAATTATATAGGAATAGTAAACAATATTTTTAAGAATTATTTTTTCTTTTTAACAGAGAAGAATAAATTCTTAGGATTCCTTACTCTTGCACATGCAACATACAACTGGTTATGTGTAAATATTTCTTTCAGGGAGTCAAATTCCAACTTTTTGAAGCATTTCGTCTTGTGATTTGTTTATAGTTCTTGCAAACGCAGGGCAATATGAAAACCGGATTCATGCATATATATATATATATATATATATATATATATATATGAATCTGGTTTTCATGTGTATATATATATACATATATTATAATATTTTTTTTTAAATATGATTCCTTCGCTACAAAAGCGTTCTCATGTTTCAAAAGCGAGATCCGAGACCCTCAATATAATTATTGAAATTAAGTTGAATTAAGGTATCTGGTCTCGTTTCATCGTCAAGCGAAAATTTAGGAATAAGCTATCTTGTGGTTTGCGCGTGTTTATAAGTATGAGCGTCTCGGCTCTCGCTTTTGAAACATGAGAACTCTTATGTAGCGAAGGAATCATATTTTTTTTTTAATATTATAATATAACCTCTACTTCTGTATGGAGCACTGTCTTTTAAAAAATAAAAACAAAAATACTAAAGAACTCCGGATTATTTACCTAACGTGTTCTTTCCTATTTTTCTGCATACCTGCACACACACACATATATATATATATATATATATATATATATATATATATATATATATATATATATATATATATATATATGAATCTGGCTTTCATGTATATATAGATATATATATATATATATATATATATATATATATATACATGAATCCGGTTTTAATTTTGCCTTGCGTTTGCAAGAACTATATATATATATTTTGACTAAAATATTGACCCTGAAGATGAACAATGATGTTCGAAAGCGCTAGATCATCGTATGGACAATACATATTTCGAAACTATTTTCAAATAAAAAGTCTCATTAGAGAATATGAGAAAATTCAAAAGAAAATATGTAAGACTATGTTGTCTTTAACATTCAACACTACATGTTTGAAATATATATATATATATATATATATATATATATATATATATATATATAGTACTAAGGTATGCACCCTAGTAAAATTAGCTGTACTTTGTACCCCCTTACTTGTTTGCCCTTTTTCCCTAAATTTGGTCCCGATCAACCAATGTATGTGCATTTTAGAATGTATAAGGAAGGGACGGACAAACAGAATTCACAGAATTTTATATACAGATTGATTCTACGGTATTATAAAGGAGAACGAGTAGAAAGGTCTATTAAGTGCAAGAAAACAGAATGCATTTGTTAGCATTAAAAGCCATTAATTCAATGATATATTCCTGAAATGGCCGCATGACTATATCTTTAGTTTTTCGACCATAAAACCAAAATCCGAATCTCGCTATGACTTCGTGATAATATTAGGCTGGACAAAAGATCGCAGCGTGCGTAACCTTGTGCGTACCATTTAGTAGATACAGTTGCTTAGAAACTGTCGATGATTGTGTTAGCATTAAGTCACAAGTCATCGTCACAAGGCATACTTGCCTTGTTTTCAGATTAAATGATAACACGAGACACGAATCTTTCGTATTTAATATCTTATTCACTTCAATATTTCATCAGTTATTCTCAACTAGTCTTTTGCGAAAAACTCGCGACCTCTCCCGACACGTGGACCTTACATTCTCTCTGCGGTAGTTCTTTATCTCTCGGTCTGTTCAACGGTTTTCCTCACGCGCATATATGTTTGGCTTGCCTACAGATGTTCACCTCTCGAAGTCAACTCTGATAACTGGTTATACGCGGATTTCTACCCCCGGCTGGTGACATCGCAAATCATCTCTGTACTTGGATTCCTTTGACACACTTGTGTGAAATTTGATTACAGCGTCTATTTCCACAGCCAAAGCGCAAAAACAGAAACAGAAATATATCTGGTTAAATTCACCATACAACAAATCCGTCAAAACAAACATAGGTAAGACATTCCTAAACTTAATAGAAAAGCACTTCACTGAAACAAACCGATTAGCAAAAATATTCAACAAAAAATAACGTTAAAATCAGTTACAGCTGCACAAAAAATATAACAGAAATAATAAAAAAGCCACAACAAAAAAATGACAACCAACATAAATGAAACCAAGGATCCAAAATGCAACTGCAGAAATAGAACAACATGTCCACTACAGGGAAATTGCCAACATACGAATAAAATATATAAAGCCAAGGTAAGTGCAAACAACAGCACAATGTACTACATCGGTGCCACTGACGGTCCATTCAAGAAGAGAAAAAACAACCACAACCTTTCATTCGCCAACAGAAGATACTCGAACAGCACTACACTATCTTCATACATATGGCATCTAAAAGACAGAAATATCACACCAAGAATAAGCTGGAAAATATTGAAAAAAAACTGCCTACAGCAACATTACAAAAAATGCCTACTTTGCCTACACGAAAAAGTAGCAATAATATCCCATACCCCACAAAACTAAACAAAAGATCAGAGATAATTTCCAAATGTGGACATGAAAATAAATACCTGTTTATATACCAAACGGATAAAAAAAGTCACCAACAATTACTCTCTAGTTCAAGCTACCATCACAATAATTACATTTATCGTTATTATCATTCCACCACCATTACTAATCACTTCTACCACTTTACAATAACTATTAGCTACTAAAATTATTATTACTACCAACCCTCCCAACACCATTACTACCACATCACAACTACTATTTCCATATTAGTCCGCTATAATTATTAACGTAAATTACTCCACCCTCCCCCAGCAAATTTAATACCACCAAATAAAAACCAATAAGGATTACGAACTGCAATTTCTAGCAGTTACATATACTCAGTCATCAAAAACAAGCAAATAACCAGCTTTAAAATAATAACAAATCAGCCTTAAGAATTAAAAATTATAGCAATTTTTTCCTATCATAGTTTTACACAGACCCAACACTCGTATATACGTGCGTGCGAGGAAATATTATTCAGCGGAAAACTAGAGAAATGGTCTGATTGTTGACATAGCTACATTCAAGAGAGAAATGGATACACATCCCATCATTGAAATTCAACAGTCAAATGCGTATGTATGTAGACAGCAACACACATACATAAATATGTCAAGTCCCATACTGTCCACATATGTTTATGTTTGTGTGAGCCCCGGTGGGCGAGTGTGTGTGTATGTGTGTATGCGTACCTCAATGGGTGTACGGGTATGCATGTATGATTGCGTTAGCATGAGTGATATCACGACGACGATTCCCCCCCCCACTTCCATAATAACACCAATACACGCAACCTACATAAATCCAAAACTTAAAAAAATTAATCAGTTGTCTGACGATCGCAAAAGCGTGAAACCCGGGGTCACAAACTCACATCAATTCAACCAAACATCGTTTTACTGAACCTGAGACGAGACGAGAGACTCCTCCATATATATATATATATATATATATATATATATATATATATATATATATATATATATATATATATAATTTAAATTGTGTTTATTTAGGCAGCATTTTTTCATTCATACTCAATACTCATCGAATTCACTGTCGCGTAGTCATGTGTGACGTCATAAGCTGTGGTGCGACTTTCGCTTTCAGCGTCTTAATATGCACGTGTTTATCCTTGCTTGGAAATCATCCATGTAAATAAACACAGACTATCATCAATTTCTTGTTTGTGTATTACTTAATATATTTTGTAATTGTCATCTTTGATAATGGCTTATGGAAGCCGAAAGCTTAGATTGGATTAAAAAAATATGTATCAATATTGTGATTTTCTTTCTTCGTTTAATGATAATGTTATTAAGCTTATCAGACGATATGAAAAGAATTTACGTAAAATAAATAGACAAAGCTTGTCTATATTATTTAATGAAACATGTATGAATATATATATATATATATGTGTGTGTGTGTGTGAGTGTGTGTGCGTGTTTGTTTGTGTGAGTGTGTGTACACTACAGTTCAAAAGGTTGAAGCCACCTCCAGAATTAGCATGACAGATGAGTGAAAAAACGGCTGAGATTCATTGAAAAAAGGATGGAATCAATTCTCAAACTTATTCTTTGAAAATTTTTTGCAACGAATGCCAAAGATTCGTGCAGCAGTAATCAAGGCTAAAGGAAGATATTTTGACGAGAGCAAAATTTAATCATAAAATACTTTTATCTTCTTATCATAATAGACCATGTCTCACATTATTCAGCCATGTATAATAATTTTCTCTTATTTAAAGTGGGCCATATAAAAATAAAAAATTCCAGGGTTGGTATAAAACATTTGCACTGTAGTGTATATGATAAATGCTAATTATAATATTATAATATTAGTTACAGTAAGTGATTAACAACAAAATAAAACAATATGTTTAAATAAAATGTATATGGCGGATAGAAGTGTCTTTCTAAACGTAGATCTTAGTAACTTCAGCATACGTCATTATTTGTTTCTTTAAATATTAAGTCTACAATTCTTACGTTTTCATTAATGGAAGCGTTTTATTACATACCTTCATACCGTAATATCGGCCATTCTCAAAATTACGTATTTAAGGTACTTTGGAGTAATGGATAGCGGCTTCGATTGATGAATCGGAGAGCCGAGTTCGAATTCCAGTCGAATCCATTACATTCACTTACGTGCTAATATCCTTGGGAAAGGTACGAATCCTCTTCTCCTCGCCAGCTATTGTTAAATAGCAGGACAGACCGGGTTCTATAAACTTGGATGGCAACTGGTCTATCGCAGAAAGAAATGGCAACCTAGTGCGGGAAAAAAATCTGCCTCGTCAGTCATGTATCAAAAGATACATGATTGCCTAAGCGTGTATCCCGCATGGCACAGAACTGACTGACGCGGACCCACGGACTTAATTTCTTTTAAACCATTAATTTATACTTTTATTTGAGTATATGTGTTTACCAACTTCTCTTTCATATCATTTTGTAAATTTTTATCTATTTAAAAAAAAAAAAGAAATGGACGTCTAATTAGTTCCCCTGTGAAAATGCGGCATTTTGGTAAATGTTTGAATTTAATAGAAATGGATAAGTTCTTGTGGTGATTGTGTTATTAGAGTGAATGTGCCGTGAATCGGACTATCTAGCAGTAGGATAGACGGTGATGGCCAGCATTTTCCCCCCACTCCCTTGTGCCATAAATCGATGTATCTTTGATTAAATGAACTCTTTTTATCTTCATTGTCGGATTCTCTACTCTTATACTTTGAGGCCATCGTTGAATGAAACGTATTGCGTGCTTCTGCGGATGACTAAAACAGCGGGAAATGAAACCATAGTCATAGAAACCGCGCATAAGATGGAACTACTATAATTATTCAATTACTTAATTTCTTTTATGTCAACTACACGTCCTCCTCTTTCAAACTTCTTCATTTTCTATATTCCTTTAATATATTGTGATAATCCCAATCATCTTTCCTCGGCTTCCATTTACCGCTCTTTTCCTTCTCCTTCGTCGCCTTCTTCCCGTTAGAATACAGCTGTAAGTCACAAGCCAAAATAGATTCTTCCGCATGGACATCTGCGAGAAGAGGAAATTGCATATTGATGGTGGCATTTATATCGCGCAGGTTCAGCCATCTTTGAGCCATCATGATGTTACAATGACGTCATAGAGCAACATATTAAATGCAGTAGTCTATGAATATATTTGATGCAGCTTTATAAGCCTTTTCGGGAATTTTGATTTCATTTGTTTATTTTTTTTTTTATCACAAAAAATGAGAAAAATAAATTTTAAAAATAAAAATTGTAAATATCCATGATTTTTTACATTATGGTGTCTTAGTAGGTTCCCCTGAGAGTATGTGGTGTTTTGGTAAATGTAGGATTGTGTGAAGAGGGATTTGTTCTTATGGTGGATGGGTAAATTGGAATGAATGATTAGGTCGCCCATCAGATTATCTAGATTTAGGATAGTCAGTAACGACCAGCCTCATCTCACTTGAGCCAAAATCTCTATCTATAAAAGGTAGGATGTGTGTGTGTGTGTGTGTGTGTGTGTGTGTGTGTGTGTGTGTGTGTGTGTGTGTGTGTGTGTGTGTGTGTGTGTGTGTAACGAATGCACGGCCGCAATTTTCGACGGGTTTGCACCAAAATTTACATGCACATGCTCCAAGTTAGAACAAAGGCCAAGACCCACATTGTATTTCCCAACTCCCATCGATAGTGGAAATAATCGATTTTTTTCATGCTTCTACGGCAGTTTTCATGTAGTTTGCGGCCATTTTCTACTGGCCAGAGTGAGAGCCTATAGCTGGCTGCCACGAATAGGCAGGAAGATTCTATTGGCAAGCGTGAGAGCCAACAGCTGACTGACACGAATGTTAACTAGCATTCTAGCACGCAAACAAAAATCGATAGCTGCATTCGTCACAAGTGGGGAAAATTTAAATCTGCATAGTACTTTACTCCATTTGGCTCATTCGCTTGCTTAAACTCAACGTTGATTCTGATTCCGCAGAACTGGGTTGGGTGTGAAAAAGTATTTGTTGTTAACATTCTTTTTTCATTCGGTTTTTCCAGTTACGAGTCCTTTTTTAAAGCTGATCGTTTTGTGTTCATTTTGTTTAGTTCTTTTTTCGTAACAGATTTAATGTTTAGTATAGAGCTTAGAAAAAATTCGCAGTGTGAGATAGGCAAGGAGTAAGGCATGTAGCAACATCAGCACGGCAAAGGGCACTCCTTTAAAGGCAAGGAAGGGGAAAATATTTTAAGTCAAGTGATAGCGATTGCTGTATGAGTCGTACAATTTTTGAATCAAGCACGGGCAACACCGGGCCATGCTGCTAGTTGTATCTAAAAGTACAAAAAATATATACAACTCTCAGATACTTATTTCAAAACTATCTTTTTTAAATCATTGTTGGTTGGAGTTAAAGAATAAGCTCGGGTTACTTACACTTGAGAAGTGTGTCTTTCCGTGACAGCACAGTTTTCAGTTAGGCTACGGTGGTTTTACCGGTAGGCGTTTTCTAAATAGAGAAACTGGAAAAAAAGGCACGTATAATAATATCTGAAGGATACAGTGGAAGTTTCTTGGAAGCATAATGAGGAAAAAGGTCTTAGAAAATTTAACACACAGAGGTCATATTGATGGCAAGAGGGACAGAGGAAAATAGCGCATGATCTACCTAATGGTTGGTAGAAAAGAGATTAGAAAATATAGGAAAAACACTAATTATACTGAGAGGTACAAATCACAAGAAATTGTGGAGAGCAATGATCGCCCACGTCCTGAAGGGACACTGCACATTGATGAAACAAAATTCCTTACTGTTGACCATGTTCGTCGTAGTATGTGAATATAGAATCCAGCGCTGTACGTAATCTGTTCTATGAAACAACGTTAAAGATTAACACTCACGAGTCAGACACTCTACTGGATCGGAGTATATTGCCAATAGCAGCAGCAGCTGTTCCGTAATTCTTCAGTCTTCGAAGGTCTCGAGGGTTGGCAAGTGAATATTCTGAAAAAACATGGCTGCCTTTATGCACGTCGAATTGAATATTTTAATCTTTCTGATTGGTTAACCTTCATATTGTTCAACTATAAAATGAGTCAGCTCATTTTGGTTGGCTCACATAAGGGTACGCAAAACACTTATTTCTCCTATCGTTTTCATACTATCAAGTTTGTTATTCATCTCGTGATACCAAAAGTAAATATCTCCAAATTTTAAACATGAATCCATATAAAACATGTAAACTTTTCATTCCTCCATTCGCATACTGCTTCTTTTTTCATATACATTTTCAATTTCTGTTTATATATATAATTTTTTTCTACATAAGTATTTGAAAACTGTGGAGACAGTTACGGAAAACTGCTCCACTATATGTCCCAAGAAGTCATGGAAATTCACAGATAATAGAAAAAGGAACCTGCTGAGAGCCATCATTAGCAATGTCATCAGGATATATACACACACATATATATATATATATATATATATATATATATATATATATATATATATATATATATGTATATATATATATATATATATATATATATATATCCCAAGTGTAAGATGCTAACCAACTAATGAGACGTAGAGACAAATATGCATTTTTGTCGTGGTAACTTGCATGTTCCAATGTAACAGTTAATTATATATATATATATATATATATATATATATATATATATATATATATATATATATATTATATATATATTCTGTTTATACGTTATTTTTATAGATACAATACAATGCTCTGATTTTTTTTTTAATTAAACAGTATTGTTTACATTTACCGGCCTGAATGTTCGAGAAATTCCGTAGAAAATATGCATTCTCCAACCGGAATCGAACCTTTATTCCTATACGTTAACCATTATTTGACCTGATATGCTCTACTATTCAGCTACTGATAGGCGTCCCGTTAGAAAAGTCGAAATTACTGGTTTTAAACACACAATCTCTGACGAATTTTCTCGATGTAGCATGTTTGCCCTCGAAACCTTTATAATCGTTGATCAATGACTATATATTATGAAATGGATTAAGGCCGACAATTATTTAATATATTTTCGGTGTATACGTTATTTTTATAGATACAATTTATTTAAGTAAATCCTCTGTTTTTCTTTATTAAACGGTAGTAATTACGTTTACAGCACCGAATGTTAGCTAAATGTTTATAGCACGTCAGATCAAATGATGGTTTCCGTATAGGTTAGATTCCTGTCGGGGAAAGCATATTTTCTACGAAGTTTCTGAAACATTTTTTTCAGAGGGGTTGTTATGGTCCAGGTTAGGACCAAGGAAGAACAACACGAACACAAGAGTAGAAATAACGAAGATATATTACACGGAATAATAATACAAGATGTGGAAGGTGTTAGTATGACTGTCAGTCTGTTTTGAAGTGAACTACTATCGGCTCGACTCGATTCGTCCCTCTCTCTTGAGAGGCGTAGTATACATAGTGTTAGGAAGAGTTCATTCTGTAGTTCTAGGTAAGGACCCATAACACCCCCCAAGCTTTTACCTCGCAGGGGTCTTTAATATTTTTTCCTCTTCGGATTAATCATCAAAGGCTCTGTAAATTTTCTTTTTCTGCTTGATTTCCGCGGTTCTGAAATTGCTTGAGGCCTTTGCATATTGAATGTGTCAAATATTGTGTCCATTACTTCCTCCTCTTACTGAGGTAGACCGTTAGAATCCACTATGACGTTTTCTTGATAACTCAACTGTCACGGTTTCAATTCTCGGTAGTGGATGCGCACTGCTGATGATTCCCAAATATAGGACGAAACGGACGTCCAGTGCTTTCTGCATTCTGTTGAGGTTTCTTTCAGACTCAATGAATTACTTAATTATATATATATATATATATATATATATATATATATATATATATATATATATGGGCGCGGCAAAAGTAAAGCCCTTTTTATTTATTAACTTTTATTGAAGCAAAAATAAAATTACAGAAGTTTGAAAAAATTTAGAAGTATTGTCATATCTAAACAACATGATTTTTTATGATTGACGATTTAACACGTTCAAAATATTTCCTTCATGCTCAACACAAACGATTTCACATATTTCTACATTAATTTTATTAAAAAAGAGATCAGAAATTGCTTGTTTTAATACAGGAATTGTTTTCGGTTTGAGCCTGTAAACATGATCTTTCAGTACAGTCGACAAGAAAATATCTGGTCGTGTTAGGTCGGGTAATCATGATGGCCGCTCAATTTCTCCAAGTCATCCTATCCACTTCAACACGAAAAGATGAAAGGTTTCACTTTTACCGCACCCTATATATATATTTGTTGAATTATCTTAACACACAGCTTCCGTTAACCTTGTTTTTCGTTTGATTCCTGGAGGAATTTTTGAATCCATTCATTCTATTGAAACCGCCTGGTCTGACGAAGGGGAAATTGCATTATCGATAAAGCGAAATAAAATATTACTATGGCTTTCTTAATTCTCCGATTTGTTAATTAATTATCACTTGCTCTGTTTATTACATTGGGCTCTCGGGATCCATATACTCCCCGAAATTATCCATACGGATTACAAATTAACTTTATCATACATATATATATATATATATATATATATATATATATATATATATATATATATATATATATGATAAAAGGTTTATATATATATATATATATATATATATATATATATATATATATATATATATATATATATATATATGATAAAAGTTTTAATTTTAAAGTATACTATATTATGGTTAAAATGGCTCAATATAAGGGATGTTTATTACATTGGGCTCTCGGGATCTATATACACCCCGAAATTATCCATACGGATTACAAATTAACTTTATCATATATATATATATATATATATATATATATATATATATATATATATATATATATGATAAAAGATTATATATATATATATATATATATATATATATATATATATATATATATATATATATATATATATATATATATAAGAGAAAGAAAGAGAGACAGACAGTGAAAGAGAGAGTACAGATATTTAAACTATTGCTAAATACTTTATGTGGAAATAAACTATATCACTATTAATTTAAAAATAGTTTTCTGCATTTAAAGCATATATGTGTGTGCGTGCATGCTTGCGTGTATCTGTGTGTGTCTGTGTGTGGTAGTATGACAAGGGTAGATAACACTGGATGAGATTTTATTTGCAAGAATGTGGCTACAATGTCACAGAAATAGAAAGTGTTGTCTGCTAGCGGAAGCGTTAGAAAAAGAAATGAAAGATTACCCAGCGTCAGTGACCAGGTGTCTGCGTTGCCAGCCGCAAAAATCGCGGAAGGTTCAAGTCGGCAACGGCAATCAGCTACGCTACCCATTGTGCCTGCAGAGCTATTCTTGTTGATCCAGCCACGCAGCGACACCTTTGCAGGTCAAAACTTCGCAGGAACCACGTGAAAGTCTACACGTGTATCTTTCTTTACTTTTCTTTGTCTTTAGATTTTCATGTTTTCCTTCCTCTACTTATGTATTTATTTGTGTTATTGCCTACATTTTTATTTCTTTCTGCCGTCTATTTTTCTTTCTTTATAAAATTCTTCCTCTCTTCTATTTTTCTTTCTTTTTAAATTCTTTCTCTCATCTATTTTTCGGTCGCTTATTATTTTTTCTCTCATCTATTTTTCTTTCTCTTTTCTTTCTTTCTCTCATCTATTTTTCTTTTTTATTTATTTCCCTCGTCTATATTTCTTTCTTTTTTAAAGCTTTCACTCATCTATTTTTTTATTTCTTTCTCTCATCTATTTTTCTTTCTTTTTTCTTTCTTCCTCTCATCAATTTATCTTTCATTTTTAATTCTTTCTCTCGTCTATTTTTCCTTCGTTTTTTATTTCTTTCTCTCATCTCTATATCTTTCCTTTTTAATTCTTTCACTCATCTATTTTTCTTTCTTTTTTATTTCTTCCTCTCATCTATTTTATTTATTTTTTATTTTTTCTCTCATCTGTTTTTCATTCTTTTTTATTTCTTTTTCTCATCTATTTTTGTTTCTATTTTATTTATTTCTCTCATTAATTTTTCTTTTTTTTATTTCTTTCTCTCATCTATTTTTCTTTCTTTTTTCTTTCTTCCTCTCATCAGTTTTTCTTTCTTTTCTTTCTTCTTCTCGTCAATTTTTCTTTGTTTTTAAATTCTTTCTCTCATATACTTTTCCTTCGTTTTTTATTTCTTTCTCTCATCTATTTTTCTTTCCTAATTAATTATTTCACTCATCTATTTTTTATTTCTTTCTCTCATCTATTTTTCTTTCTTTTTTCTTTCTTCATCTCATCTATTTTACTTTCTTTTTTATTTCTTTCTCCCATCAGTTTTTCTCTCTTTTCTTTCTTCCTCTCATCAATTTTTCTTTCTTTATCAATTCTTTCGCTCATCTACTTTTCCTTCGTTTTTTATTTCTTTCTCTCATCTATTTTTCTTTCCTTTTTAATTCTTTCTCTCATCTATTTTTTCTTTCTTCCTCTCATCTATTTTTCTTTCTTTTTTATTTCTTCCTCTCCTCTATTTTCCTTTCTTTTTTATTTCTTTCTCTCCTCTATTTTCCTTTCTTTTTTATTTCTTTCTCTCCTCTATTTTCCTTTCTTTTTTATTTCTTTCTCTCGTCTGTTTTTCTTTCTGTTTTATTTCTTTCTCTCATCTATTCTTTTTTTAATTTTTTACCTTCATATTTTTCTTCCTTTTCTTTGGTTTCGTTCATAGCTTCACTCTTTCTTTTTTATTTCTCTTCCTTTCTTTACGTTCACGTATTCTTTCTTTCTTTCTTCTTTATTATCACATTTGAAATGCAACCGTAATTTCTATGCTAACAGTTTCTTCTATCGCACTTGTTTAATTCTCTACCATCTTTATGCTTCCCTGTTGAATTTAACCTTCAAAATTTTAAATGCAATGTTAATCGTTTTCCTTTATCTTAATTTTTATCCTGTTGTGGTTCTCTCTCCTTAACAGTATATCTATGTCATATTATCTAACACTCAATAATCTCTTGCGTTTTAGTGGCTTTATTGCCTTACTTAGGATTAAATTATTTTAAAAAGCACCACTTTCATACTGTAAGTTTTGTTTTTTGTTTATACATGCCCCCGACTTGAATTTTCAAAGCCAACGCCTTGCAGTAGGTTCATCTACAGCACTATCCCCAAACGCTTGACATATGCGGCGACTTGATGCAGCTGCTGATAAGCCCGCTTTGAAGTCGTAAAGCAAACAGCCCCGAACGAGATCTCTAGACACTTCCATCCTTCTCACAGATTTCCGGCTTAAAACTGATGGCCGGAGACGGTGCGCGTGTTTTTTATAACGTCTGATGTTCCTACTTCCGGCTGTCCGAATTTGAAAACAATTGCTACACGCATTTCGTATATATTTCAACTTCATTCAATGACTAATCAAAAAACGGACAGATCTTTTTGGGTTACCTTATATATATATATATATGTATATATATATATATATATATATATATATATATATATATATATATATATATATATATATATATATATTGTATATATATATATATTTGTCCGTTTGTTATACTAAGAATTAATATACATTTGATCCTCACCATTCAATGCAAATCATGAATTTCATGTACGTATCAATTTTAGTTATTATTAGTATAATTTAATTAACTTATTATATATATATAATATATAATTATATTTGTATTATATATATATTTATATGATATTAATTTCATATTTGTATTATATTTATATTATGTAATTATATTTACATTATGTTATTTTATTTTATTTTTATTATGTTTATATTATATTTAGATTATATCATATAATATTATCGTTATATTCTCAGTATCAATTTTGTCTTTACTATTTTATATTAGTTTGTTATTACCACCTGCACTCACTGCAGGCTATTCCATGTTTATCATCCTGTTCACACTCTACCACCGGTCTTTTCAGTTGAGAGTGATCACTTTGTTTTTAAGATTGGATTTCCGTTTTCCTAAGCTCTCCTCATTCTCTATTCTCTTTCATTCACAAGTAGTCCACTGCGTCTTAGTGGCATTATCACCTTTATGGGGGAGGGTGGAATTGATAAAATCTCTATGTCATTCTGTCTGTCTCTCTGTCTGTCTGTCTGTCTCTGTCTTTCTCTTGCCTTACTGTGGGAGGGTAGAATTGATTAAAATCTCTATGTCATTCTGTCTGTCTATCTGTCTGTCTGTCTTTCTCTTAGTTCATGGGCGAGGGTGGAATTCATTAAAATCTCTATATCATTCTGTCTGTCTGTCTCCGTCTTTTTCTTGCCTTGTTGTGGGAGGGTGGAATTGATTAAAATCTTTATCTCATTCTGTGTGTCTGTTTGTCTGTCTGTCTGTCTGTCTCTGTCTTTCTCTTGCCTTGCTGAGGGAGGGGGAGGGTGAAATTGATTAAAATCTCTATGTCATTCTGTGTCTCTGTCTGTCAGTCTGTCTGTCTGTCTCTGTCTTTCTCTTGCCTTACTGGGGGAGGGTGGAATTGATTAAAATCTCTATGTCATTCTGTCTGTCTGTCGGTCTCCGTCTTTCTCTTGCCTTACTGGGGGAGGGGGAGGGTGAAATTGATTAAAATCTCTATGTCATTCTGTGTCTCTGTCTGTCAGTCTGTCTGTCTGTCTGTCTCTGTCTTTCTCTTGCCTTACTGGGGGAGGGTGGAATTGATTAAAATCTCTATGTCATTCTGTCTGTCTGTCTGTCTGTCTCTGTCTTTCTCTTGCCTTACTGGGGGGTGGAATTGATTAAAATCTCTATGTCGTTCTGTCTGTCTGTCTGTCTGTCTGTCTCTTGGCTTCATGGGGGATGGTGGAATTGATTAAATTCTGTCTCTCTTTCTCTGTCTTTCTCTCTCCTTACACACACACACACACACACACATATATATATATATATATATATATATATATATATATATAAAGTGAGAGATAGGAGTAATTTAACATTATTATTATTATAGTTATTATTATTATTAATATTATTTATACATATATTTGTTATACATTTACATGTTTTTCCTGTTTGGGATAAGTGTATTTGTAAATTGATTATAAAAGGATTTAACTGTTTAAAATTTATAAGCTAAGGTATATTTGAATCCTCGAAATATTTATTAAGAATTTTATTTTATTACTGCAATATTTAGTTTTTATTTTAGGTTAATTTATATTTTACATGTTTTAAATCTGCTTTTTTTATATTTATCAAAATCTCTGTTCATTAATACGTGTGCATTTGCCTAGAAATTTAAGCATTTATTTTTAATAATACCTATATACGTGTGCAAAATTTCGATTTTTAAATTTAAATTTAAATTTTTAAATGTTCATTTTCTTTGCAAAGATGGGTATCAGTTAGCATATTATTGTGTGACATCCCGGAAGAAAAGCTTCCCAAATGTGTCAAAGTAGAGCATGTCCAAATTTTAGAAGCATTTTATAAATGCTTGTGATTCTCTCTCTTCCCTCTCTTTCTCACATTCACAAAAGTACACGCGCGTGCGCACACACACACATATATTGAGAATTAAGAATCTTAAAAAGAAAAGAACGAAATTGAACTGTTTTTCTTTCGTTTTTTATCCAGTTCTTAAAAATAGAACTACTCACTTTTCCAGCTAAGATCATTGACTTCGTTTGCAAGGAAAAGTGAGTAGGTTTTTTTGTTGTTGTTTTTAAAAAAACTGCATAAAAAACTAAAGAAAAGAAATTCAATTTCGTCGTTTTCTTTCTAAGCTACTTAATTTTTAACAATATCAAAGCAGCTATTTAGCCATTACATCCATGATTTATATGTATATATATATATATATATATATATATATATATATAGATAGATAGATAGATAGATAGATAGATAGATAGATAGATAGATAGATGTGTGTGTGTGCGTGTAAGTGTAAATATTGTCACAAAGAGTATATCTGTAGGGGAAACAATATGAATAAAAGAAACTGGCGGAAAATCTATTCTTAGCCAACGCGTTTCGTCCTCTGAGAGACTTTATGAAGGCAATTGCCTTGCCTTGGTAAAGTCCCTCAGATGACGAAACGCGTTGGCTAAGAATAGTTTTTCCTCCAGTCTCTTTATATTCATATATATATATATATATATATATATATATATATATATATATATATATATATATATATATATATATATATATATGTATATATAGGCAGTAATTTTTCATTGATGCATATTTCATTAAATAATATGGACAAGTTTTGTCTATTTATTTTAAGTAAGTTCTTTATATATTGTCTGATAAGTTTAATCACATTATCATTGAAGGACGAAAGGAAATCACCTCATCGATACATGTTTAAATCGAATCTAAGCTTTCGG
>OZ038483.1:30297565-30320065 GCA_964036315.1 Acanthosepion esculentum | reverse complement strand
GTGTATATATGTGCATGCATGTGCGTACACATGTCAGTCACTCACACACAACGCAGACATAAGAATATTGCATTATATACGCGTATACAATGTCACACGCAAACAGAGTATAGCCGATAGAGAATAAAGTATTCTTTTATTATACTACTATTATACTACTTTATTATACTATTATACTACTTTATTATACTACTATTACTGTTTATTCTTTGTGTATATGTGGGTTCGCTTTAGATATCAGTTCTTTATCGCTGGAGAATCGATGATAGCAAGTCTAAGTCTTTTAGTACCTCTAAAGACCCTGCGCCATCATTGTATAGTCAGTTTCAATTCTTCCCAAAAAAAAAAATACAGATCCATCCAAACCCGTTTATAGTGATTTTGACAAAGTTAACAAATAGCTATAGGCACAATCCTAAAATTCATGTTTCTTTATTATTATTATTATTATTATTATTTTATTACCTTTGATATCTGGCGTTTACACATTTCTTTCCGGGTCCC
The DNA here is from genome assembly GCA_964036315.1 of Acanthosepion esculentum. Lineage (NCBI taxonomy): Eukaryota > Metazoa > Mollusca > Cephalopoda > Sepiida > Sepiidae > Acanthosepion > Acanthosepion esculentum. The sequence continues at coordinate 30,319,561 of OZ038483.1, read as the reverse complement.
GCCCAGGGACCTAAGGTTAGAAATGGTATCATGACATTTTCCACTGGAAAAAAAATAAATAAAAATAATAATAATTACATAGATAAAGACCTTCGTAAAGTGTGGGCTGTACTTGTCAGAATAATTTTTGTATCTCTTTGAGGCATGGACTTCTAGGGATCCCTTCAATTAGACTACTGGAATCTTTTCCAACCAATCTTAGGTCTCCAATTACAACAGGAATTGTTGATGTTTCCATGTGCCACATTTTTATTATTATTATTATTATTATTATTATTATTATTATTATTATTATTATTATTATTATTATTATTATTATTATTATTATTATTATTATTTCCTTTGATTTCTGTTGTATACACATTTCCTTCTGGGTCCCAACCAGAGAGCTAAGGTCAGAAATGGCTTCATGACATTTTCCCCTGATCATTTTTGTGAAAAAATAAAATCTAAGATCATGCGCATTTTACATAGATGAAGCTTTTAGTAATGTGTGAGCTGTACTTGTGAGTACATTTTTTATACTTCTTTAAGGCATGGGCTACCAGGAATCCCTTCACTGAGTCTATCGGAACATTTCCCAATAAATCCGGAACTGGAATTATTGATATCCTCGTGTGCCATATTTTTGAGATTTCGATTTTCATAGCTTTTGAATGATCTTCAAGATAGATCTGCGGATAGATTGTAATATATCATCATTAATATTATTTTTATTTTCTTTGATATCTGGCGTTTACACATTTCTTTCCGGGTTTCGCCCAGGGACCTAAGGTTAGAAATGGCATCATGACACTTTCCACTGAATAAAAAAATAATAATAATTACATAGATAAAGCCCTTCGTAAAGTGTGGGCTGTACTTGTTAGAACATTTTTTTGTATTTCTTTGAGGCATGGACTTCCAGGGATCCCTTCAATCAGCCTACTAGAATATTTTCCAACCAGTCCAAGGGCTCCAACTACAACAGGAATTGTTGATGTTTCCATGTGCAAAATTATTATTATTATTATTATTATTATTATTATTATTATTATTATTATTATTATTTTCTTTGGTTTCTGGTGTGTTCACATTTCTTTCCGGGTCCCGCCCAGAGACCTAAGGTTAGAAATGGCATCATAACATTTTCCACTGACCAATAAAAAAACAATAAAAAAAATAAAAATAAAAACATATTTTACAACAATAAAGCCCTTCATAAGTTGTGGACTGTATTCGTGAGAACAATTTTTTGTATTTGCCATTATTATTATTATTATTATTATTATTATTATTATTATTATTATTATTATTATCAGTTTTCCTGATTTTCAGTTTGAAACAAACTTTGCTAATTTTTTTTTCTGCGACCTGAGATAATGGAAGGTTTTTCTTACAAATTTATTAAGGATAGTACACTGGGAGAGTTCTTTCCAAGTGCGTCCGTGGCAAGAAACGTCATATAAAATTTAACGCCTCCAAAATGAAACTACTATCTTTGAATCATCAAAGAAAATCCGTTTTTTTACTTCCATCAGCATGGCCGATGCTAACCTCTAGGGGAACAATTCATTAAGCCTTCTAGCTCTCACGTTTTCCACTGACATGGAGTAATTATATTGAATCAATTACAAGGCTGCTACGAAAGTTGGTGTCATACCAGACAGTTCTTGTCAAAAGCTATCATGCATATTTATAAAACTACCATTCGACCGTCCATTGAAAACTGTTGCCATATATGATCTGTTGCTCCTACTATATATCTCGTGATACTCGACAATATTCAGAGAAGGGTCTGTAATTTTATCGGTCCTGACATAGCATATCAAATTCAGTCACATTCCCACCGCTATGAGGTGTCGTCCCTCTTTCTTTTCTAGAAATGTTTTCATGGCAGTTGTTCTTATGAGTTCCCCTTTTTACATCCACTGCATGAATTTAAGAGAACTACTAGATTGGCAGTTAAGTCTCATCGTTTTACTGTTGCATTAGCTAGATGAAGCCGTCAGTTCTATTCTAATAGTTTCTTTTCTCGCATATCACGCTTATGGAAATAACTTTTTTGTCTCTTGCTTTTCTACCACGTACGCTCTTCAAAAATTTAAATGCAATGTCAATCGCTGTCTTCCCGAGTTCTATTCAATTATTTTCATTTCTCCTATCCCTTATCCATTGTTTCTCGTTTAAGATTGGATTTCTGAAGTCTTCTCATTCTCTTTCACTCCCAACAACCGCTTGCTTCTTAGTGGCATTATCGCCTTGCTTGGAGTTGAAATGATTTAAAAAATGTGAGCGCTGCTCATGAATGCAATCTTTTGTAACACAGATAGTGTTGGAGGGACTATCTTCTTGTGTGGCTCAATATAGTTTTTACTCAATTCTAGTGCTCCCATAATTATCGGAATACTGACTGAGTTTAAAATCAACATTCTTAATTTATTTCATTTCCAGTTCCTCACATTTGAAGCATTTATCAAACTCTTTTGCTAAAACGGTTTGTGAGACGAGATGGCCTTGTTATGAAATAGCACCTCTTTTTAATTTTTCATATCTGTTTTATTGGCTTGTGCAGTCTGAAGAATATGGATGGTAAAGTCTCAGAGGAATGTAATATTTTCACCTTCTAGCATTGGATCATGTCCATACCATTGTTCTGTATAAAGAAGGTTATAATGCTGGCATATCTTCCAAGGATGGTATTTCCTTACCTATATTGTTTCCTTCATTGCGGGCTAGACTAGAGCAACCAAATGATTATTATTATTATTATATGATTTTATGTACTTTGTACACGACTATATATATATATATATATATATATATATATATATATATATATATATATATATAACTATGAACCTAATGAGCCAGATAAACCTAACTAGGTTTCACCTACGCGGATCGTCAGGGTGCACCCTGACGATCCGTGTAAGTGAGACCTAGGTAGGTTTTCCTGGCTCTTTAGGTTCATAGTTAGACTTGCTCTACTTCGTGTATTGAGCACTTTACTTAGCTACTTTTGCTTTACTCGTGTTGGAGGTTTTTTCTTTGGACTCTAAACTTGGATTCTGGACGATTGTTTTCGCCTCAATTACATGTTCTTTCTTTTTTTATCCCTTATTTTTCCTTGGGCATTGGTTTGTTCATTTACAAGCCAATACATCTAAAGTTTTTCCAGACGAGTATAATTATTTATATTTATATGATAATCTCTATCTATAAAAGGCAGGATATGTGTGTGTGTGTGTGTGTGTGTGTGTGTGTGTGTGTGTGTGTGTGTGTGTGTGTGTGTGTGTAACGAATGCACGGCCGGAATTTTCGACGGATTTGCACCAGAATTTACATGCACATGCTCCAAATTAGCAAAAGGTCTAAGACCAACGTTGCATTTCCCAACTCCTATCGATAGTGGAAATAATCGATTTTTTCATGCTTGTACGGTAGTTTTCTTGTAGTTTGCGGCCATTTTCTACTGGCCAGAGTGAGAGCCTATAGCTTGCTGCCACGAATAGGCAGGAAGATTCTATCGGCCAGCGTGAGAGCCAACAGCTGACTGACACGAATGTTAACTAGCATTCTAGCACGCAAAAAAAAATCGATAGTTGCATTCGCGACAAGTGGGAAAAATTTAAATCTTCATGGCACTTTACTCCAATTGGCTCATTCGCTTACCTAAACTCAACGTTGATTCTGATTCCGCAGAACTGGATTGGGTGTAAAAAAGTATTTGTTGTTACATTCTTTTTTCATTCGGTTTTTCCAGTTACGAGTCCTTTTTTAAAACTGATCGTTTTGTGTCCATTTTGTTTAATTCTTTTTTTCATAACAGATTTAATGTTTAGTATAGAGCTTAGAAAAAATTCGCAGTGTGAGATAGGCAAGAAGTAAGGCATGTAGCAACATCAGCACGACAAAGGGCACTCCTTTAAAGGCAAGGAAGGGCAAAAATATTTTAAGTCTAGTGATAGCGATTGCTGTATGAGTCGCACGATTTTTGAATCAAGCACGGACAACGCCGGGCCATGCTGCTAGTTATTTTATATATATATATATATATATATATATATATATATATATATATATATATATATATATATATATATTATTATTATTATTATTATTATTATTATTATTATTATAAGATATTTTACATCGCTACACAAAAATTTCTATGTTTCGGAACTTAAAAATTGTTTCAACATCAGGCGATGTTAGGTAACTTATGATCTATGATCGCCTCATGATGGAACAATTTTCGAGTTCCGAAACAGAAATTTTTGTGTAGCAACGTAAAATATTTTATAATAAAAATATAATTAACTTATTTTCTACGTTGTATCTAGCACTTAAAAAAGAAACCCTAAATGCCAAGTACGGTAGATTCTTAAGCTGTCTGTTCTTCTCTTTATCTGTATATATATATATATATATATATATATATATATATATATAGAGAGAGAGAGAGAGAGAGAGAGAGAGATAGCTATGAAAAGACTAAGATAGATAGATAGATAGATAGATAGATATTTATGAAGATAGCAAGATAGATAGATAGATAGATAGATATGAAGAGACTAAGATAGATAGATAGATAGATAGATAGATAGATATGAAGAGACTAAGATAGATAGATAGATAGATATGAAGAGACTAAGATAGATAGCTAGATAGCTAGCTAGATAGCTAGCTAGATAGATAGATAGATAGATAGATGAAGTGACTGTGATAGATAGATAGATAGATAGATAGATAGATAGATAGATAATTAAATATATATAGACAGAGTTGATTTTTTGTAATATTTATATGTATTAGTGTGTCCCTTCCTATTTTCGTGCGCATGTGTACACAACACGCACGTACACATCTACACACACACACACACACATCTATCTATCTATCTATATATATATATATGTGTGTGTGTGTGTGTGTGTGTGTGTGTGTGTGTGTGTGTGTGTGTGTGTGTGTGTGTACGTGTGTATTCCGTTATGCGATTACTTGCGTGTAGAGCTATGACTTCGGCTTTGTGTGTTTTCTACTACTATGCGCTCCCGTGTGTATGCGTGGACGTACGTGTATACGTGAGAACGGATGATTGAACTCACTGGAAAGTAGGACTTAAAACAGCAGCAGCAGCTGTGGTGTGGTTGGCGGGAAAGGAATGGCGGGAAAAAAAAAGAAGGCTGAGATGGAGAGCCGACTTCGATTTTTGGGTAGTTGTCGGAGATAGGAAATATATGGGACCGAAAGAAGAAATAATGAGGGGAGGAGGGAGAGAGAGAGAGAGCGAGAGAAAAGAATGAGGGGGAGGTGGGAGATTAGGCGAAGGTGGCAATGTTTATGAGGAAAAAGGAAGGCTGGGCTGGGCTTGGCTGGTGAGATCGAATAGGATGTTAACGAAAAGGAGAGGAAAAAAGAGGAAGTTAGTTATAAATATATGAAATAAAGGAGGAGAAAGAAGAAAATAAAGAAAAATGAAAAAGAAGGGTAAAATCAGTGTGGAGGAATATATGATGGTAAGATATTGTTTGGGAGGGGAAAATGTGTTTATTAAATGATAATCAAGAAGAAGAAGAAGGTGTAGCTTATATTAAATGAGTAAAAGAATGTCTAGAAGAAGAAGAAGAAGAAGAAGAAGAAGAAGAAGAAAGGAAATAGAGGTCATCAGTGCCGTGGTGAAAGATAATGCTGCAGCTTCTGCTGCCGCCATTGCTGCTGCTGCTGCCACTGTGGTGATGGTGACGGTAGCGGGAGATGATGGCGGGAAAAAATGAGACTGGCGTCGGCGGTGGAGGCAATATCACTCGGCACTGTTGTTTGTGGAAAGAGAAACGCAAGGAAAAGGGGAGAAGAAAGAGAAAGAGGGGAGGTTTGGATGCCTCAGCACTGAGATGAGGGTTTTTGTTGTTGATGTTGGCTGAGGATCGGTTGGCTAATGACAGAGGCGGCGGCCGCGGCAGTGGTGGTACTGGTGGTGGACAAAGTCGATACTGGCCATGATGTTGGTATTAAAGCGAATAATGATCCGATACAATCTATGTAGACGAGAATTTTTTTTAAAAAATGTTATGAATTTTAATACGGACTATAGCACTCAATAGTTACACACACACGCACGCACGCACAAAAGGAGAAAAAACAAAAATACACTCATAGACATATACATACACACACATAAACATACGCACACATAGATAGATAGATAGATAGATATGAAGAGACTAAGATAGATAGATAGATAGATAGATAGATAGATAGATAGATAGATAGATAGATAGATAGATAGATCCTTATGTTAGCCGAGTCGAGCAGAATTATTCCATTCTACGGCCAGCCATTATGCATCGATCTCACAGCTCGACTATAATATTAATTCTACTTCTTCGAAACTCGTGGACTGGCGCTGCACAATCAGAAACAAAGAGCTTTATCAAGTAACAGAAACTATATGCTTTGATGACTTTCGACAGTAACAACTAAAACGCATAGTGCAAGGTAAGTCGAAGTGAAAATAATGACACAATGAAGATACTGACCTTCGGCCTTAATTCGAATAAAAGGTTAAAAGCCCCCCCCTCACAATCAACACACTTCATCAATACGAGAAAGAGTAATAACAATTAGTGGACTTAAGAAAAGAATGCCGAAATAGAAAATGGCTAATTTTACCATTAATATTATCGAATGGAGACGCATATTACATATACAAAGGCGTGTATATCTCGTGATACTCGACAATATTCAGAGAAGGGTCTGTAATTTTATCGGTCCTGACATAGCATTTCAAATTCAGTCACATTCCCACCGCTATGAGGTGTCGTCCCTCTTGCTTTTCTAGAAATGTTTTCATGGCTATTGTTTTTATGAGTTCCCCTTTTTACATCCACTGCATGAATTTAAGCGAACTACTAGATTGGCAGTTAAGTCTCATCGTTTTACTGTTGCATTAGCTAGATTCCTTATAAAGAAACATTTAGCATTCATTGACTGAACAATCAGTACTGCTGTCGGTTGAAATTTATAAAATCCTCCTCTTAAAATAATTTTTCAGGAAACTAAGTCTCTCAAGTCCAAGAGCTGCTATCGCTCTTTCCAGTAATGATGGCGTTTTCCTTCCTAACCTTTTATTTTAAGTAGTGTGAAATGTCAGCATCTTGACTATATGATTATTTTCTCTTTGAGTTACGTGTGCTATCCATTTTTGCTGTTACTGCTGTTGAAAATCCCCGAGTGATCTCACTTCTGTTATTTGGTATTCGTCTTTGTGATGTTATAGCGCCATCCACAAGGTTCGAAGAAGTCTGCTCTTCCCCAGGACCCATAGGCTTCACTCACTCAAATCCATTTTGACCATTACCCCATACACACACATACACACATACATAAATGCTCAAATATTCTCAATCCGGCTCACAAGCTGGTCAAATGTTCAACCATGACATTTACGGAGAAAAGGGTTTCTCTATCGTCCCTGTATACACTCCGGCCTTCTTCAGGAGATTGGAATTTCTAACCGAACCCTTTATTTCGTCCACCGAAGTAGATTGTCGTCAAAGACACATGGGCCAGTGGATAAAAGACGTTGGTTAGATCCATTGACTAGACCCAAAAGAGTCGTGAGTTCAATACAAGGCTACAGCAGTGGTGAACAAAAAAAACTTGAAGAGTTGAGTTAAAGGGAAATAAATGAGACATCCAGAAGAGGCATGGCACGTGGAATTAGAACAATCTACCCCCCCCCCCCGGCGAAAGAAATAAAGATTTCGGTTCGAAATTTCAATCACCTGATGAAGGCCGGAGTGTACAACGGCCGAAACGTTGTGACTATGGCAGTGAAGTTGAAGGTAACCGTCCGAATAATGTAAATAATATAAATAATCATAATATATAATCTCAGAGATATAGACAGATAAACAGTAAAAATTGAGATAATTAGAAATGTTTGGTTTGACAACTAAAGGATTTGGACAGATGCTACCCGCCAAATATATACTTTTATTGAGCATAACTTAATACACAAAGCCATCATTTTGTGTTACAAGTAAGGGACCTAAATAAATATTAACTGAAATTAGTCATGTCTGGCATAAGTCCACGTGCGTAAAATAACGCGAGTGAACACCAATGTCACTAGACTGATAACAGTTATGGAGGCATGTAACATGAATCATGTTTCACAGCGATAGACTCATTCATGCAAAAACTAATATCTATATATGTTTTGGTTTCTTTTCGATTTATTTTTACAATAATGTTTGCCCGAAACAAATCCCAAGAGCCACTCGAAGTATAGGATTACAGAGTAAGAGGCAAAGTTTATAGGATATGTCCGGAAGATAACGGTTAACCTGAGATTTGAATAGGCTAAGATAGTGGTGATCTGAGAAGCCTCCTCTTGAGAGCCGGTTCTACAAAGCAACGGTTCGTGGGAAGAAGCTGATCGTGTGGAACTTACATCTCACCAATGGAATACGACGAGAATGAAGGTGGTTCGCTACAATGGACGTGGCATGGCGGGTCTCAGCCGCGAAGGTTAGAACTGGTGGAACTAAGAAATGTAGTTCTTCTGAATACTTTCTACTTGCTACGTTTCGTCTTTGGGAAACGGGTTGTAGGTGGGAAAAGAATTTATAGCAACAAGCATGCTTTTGGACTCTATTGAGAGTGGGAAATGAAGACAGGGCGGCTCCTATGGCAGCATTACTCCGTTTTCGACCGGATCTGGCGCTTGTAAAGGTAGAGGAGTGCAGGGGGAATTGAAGTACTTAGTGAAGCGGTACAGGCAAACGATCATTTCCCGTTTCGTCTGTGAGAAACAGGTTGTAGGGTGGGAAATAATTTATCACCCACAAGGACGCTTTCGGACTCTATGGAGACTGTAAAGTGAAGAAGGGGAAGTGTTTGCCCATATATGGCAGCAGTACTTCATTTATTGGCCTGATCTGGCCCTTGTAAAGGTAGAGGATAGTAAGAGGAGTCAGGCACTTACTAGAGCGGTACAGAGAACCGATCTCTTTTCTACTATATTCATATATATATATATATATATACATATATATATATATATATATATATATATATATATATATATATATATATATATATATATATATATACACCTAAGTAAATATTAACTTATATCCATGCCCTTTTGAAGATAAGAAAGTGGAAATTTATGTGGTGGTGGTGGTGGGATATAACGCACGGTATAACTATACAAAAGCCAGAGCGAGATCTCTTTTTCTTATTTGTGTTTGCACTTACAGCACTGACCTGTTCTGATTGCTGGGCAATTTCATCGCAGATGAGCAAACTTGAGGCAAAAGTGGTACGGTTTCACTGAAGGATTCTGGGGATATCATGGACGGAATATGTGATTAAAATGAAGTTTAAAGCAAAAAAGGAAACGGAAAGGACTTACACTTAAAATCAGGAAAGAGAGAAGACTATTCTGCGATATAATGTGGAAAGAAGGCTTTGAAATTTTGCCACGCACAGGTTTCTTGGAGTCGAGAGCGGGGTAGTGAAACATCGAATAACCAACGAAAAACATATTACTGATATATCATGTACACACACACAAACACACATACATACATACACATATATATATATATATATATATATATATATATATATATATATATATATATATATATTTCTTAACATAAACGTTACATTTAGCGGCTACACGCGTTTGTTTGAGCGTTTTTTGAACAATGATAGTACGTTTACCGAGTGAAAGTTCGAAAGTTATTTAACTGGTTATCTATATCTTTTATCTATATCTATATCTTTTATCTATATATATATATATATATATCATGTAAATCTATTTAAACTCGGTGGGTGAAAAAACCTGGATAGAACAATTTTCAAACAAATTGCCATTCGAGGAAAAAAATTTGAAAACAAAAAAAATAAGAAACAGAAAACTCCGAACAAGGCAAAAGAAATCCCATATGGCGAGACCTAAGTAGGTAGTACCTGGGACATTAGGATTTATTTATTAAATATATATATATATATATATATATATATATATATATATATATATATATATATATATATATATATATATATATATATATATATTCTGCAATCGTCATTATATCGGAAATTCGTATTTGAAATAACCGCCCCATTTTTAGTTTTACATTAAAATATCGGCTTGCGCACTCAATGAAGAAAATTTGCTCTCCAGCCAACAGTACCAATTAAAAAAATTAAAACACCCTTACGTACATGAAATATTAGAAACCTGTCACTATTTGATAAAACTCCCAAAATGGTAATCTGGCCTGGTTTCCTATCCATGTAGGTATTAAGGGAAATCAAAAAGCTGATGCTGAACATCGTGTCAGTCAGTCCTTTTTGAACGACTCGGCTAGACGGTCGAACTCTCTGCCTCTGAGCAGAGAGGAACCCGGACGCGGCTCCGCCGAAGGACAGAGCCTCGTTCGGGGTGGTTGACCAACCCGATCCCGTTTATACGGGTTCTACGGGCATTTTTTGCCCGAGCCTACGGGCTCGGTGAGCCCACATTAAACCGGCCTTGTGCCACATTCGACACACGTGGGCGTGTTGCTGAACATCGTGTCAGTCAGTCACAGACAGAGCAGCGTCAGACGATGACTGTAAGACATTGGAATAGTGATACTAGTCGAGACAATATAGTTCTCTCTAACTAACCTGATTGTTATTACTAACACTTCTACTTCTGTGTACATATTTCTATTTGTAATATATCTGTGTTATTCCATACCTGTGTTCGAGTTATTCTTCATTGGTTCTACCTTGGACCATCACCGTGGTACAAGGAACCTGGACCATAACATTTTTGAACCGTGATATTGCACTTAATTTACAAGTTGGGGTTTGACATGGTAAATAATGATACAAAATATCGTCTTCCAAATCCTTAGCGTTTCATATGGAAATGACTTTAAAGATTAAGTTTAGGTTCAAAATTGAAACTTTGGAATTTCATTCCGGTGATCAGTGAAAGCATTCTAGCAGAGCTTTATAAAAATTATAATTTACTAAAGATTTACAAATTGTATCCGGAAAAGTTGCAAAACACACGCACATTATTACTAAATCATTTTGCCATAAAACAAGACCTTCATTTACTTCAAAGGGAAAATCTACTGAACAATTGAGCTATACTATGCTGTAATAAATTATACGGTGCAGTAGTTTTAGTGCGTTTTTCAATAAACAAGTAGACTGCTTCCAGCACGTAGAGAAGAAAATATAAAATTGCGTACAAGAAATATGAAGTTGAATCCATAAACGAATTTAAATCATTTTGTCTCATAATTTGTCCTCAGCCGTATTATGGTGTTGGATACACTTTTATCAACTTTTTGCTATCTGTCTATATATCTGAGATTAGGTATTATGTACACTATTTACATTATTCGGACTATTGTCCTCATCTTTGTCGCCATATTTATTACAACTTTTCGGGCCTTCTTCAGGTGGTTGGAATGTCGAAGTGAACCCTTTATTTCGCTCAGTGGGGTAGACTGTTCTAGTTCCACGTGCCATGTTTAATGAATATCAGTTATTTCCTGTTAATTCCCCTCTCCAAGTTCTCCACTGCCTTAACTTATTGAACTCACACTCTTTGGGTCCTGTCACCGGATCTAACTAATGCCTTTATCCACTGTGCCATGTGTCCTTGACGACATCTGTGTATGAATGTCTTGGTATTATAAACCTAATGTCTTAAGCAACATTTTTTACCAGTGCTCATATTGCAATTTTTGTTGTTATCATCGCTGTTCTCTGGCACTCCTTATTATTGGTTCCCATATTGTATTCATGTCTATGCTTGGTCGGCTCAGGATATTTTTGTGACCTCGCATATGTACTGATTCCTTAAGTTTACGAATTTTCCAATGATGTTCTTTGTTTATGATCTCAACCTGATCCCCACATGGCACATGGAACTAGAACAGTCTACTCCAGTGAGCAAAATAAAGTGTTCAGTTCGACATACAACGGCCGAAAAGTTGTAATAAATATGGCGACAAAGATTAGGACAAGAGTTCGAATAATGTAAATAGTGTCCATTTTTTGCTTTTATTTATTATGACCTAACAAATGATCTTATTTATTGATTAGCCTATTTTGTAATCTTTTACATTTTTTTACATATCGAATTGAGTACAAAAAAATGCGTATTTTGCTTGTGGTGATTCATAATTAGAATTCTGGTTTGAAGATATTTTTCCATTCAATGGATTTAATGCAAAAAAGTCAACTTTATTTGGATTTATTCTTGAAATAGTATAATTTTGAAGTCTGTAAGCAAAAACTTCGGAAATTAAGTATTTCTGTACATTTTTTCAGACGATATTTAAAACTAAATCCTCAGTAATTGCTAAGAGCTAAGAATCTTTTGATGTTATTAATTATCGCATCAAATCCCAGCTTTCAGTGTGATTGCAATCTTAATTTTCTAAACTAAGTGAAAAATCAACCTACCCTAATGACCCATAGTGTGTTCGATGTGCAGATAAAAAAATCAATCAATCAATCAAACTGCATGAATCGAACTTGCACCCCTGCCTTTGTAGGATAAATCACCATTTGTTCAAGGGGAGGTGATCTACTACTCGGCTAGGAAGAGCGTCACAATACAGCAAGGCTTTTTTCCGTCTTACTATAGGAGATAGAGCTTCTTTTTTTTCTTTTTTTTTTTTAAGACAATGAAATCATGAGAATTAACCGTGCATGTTGACTGTCAATTCCCGCCACAAAGTAATCAAACCACGTACCACTACAGCTTTAGCGGGCTTTCTATCTATGTATAGGTCACACCGTGATTAAGGAAAGTTGAAAAAGGAGCAAATAGATCCTTTACACTTCTTTAATTTTAAAGCTAGTACTTAGTGTTAGTGACCGAACCAATAAGATGGCTTGATTGAGTGAGCAATTTGATTTTTACGCATTATAAACCCTTTCTCTGTTATCCAGAAATATGAAATAATACAGCATTAAGAAAATCTTAATTGCTTTATCCAATCTTGGGTCATCAAATTTTACTCCCACCAGACGACTCCCTAATACTTAACATAGGTACATAAGTTAATACAAGAATTTAATAGGTAGAGTGTAAAGAGTCACTTCCAGCTAGCGTATGTATGAATGTGCTTAAATGTAGATATGTAGTGTATGTTAGTGCAGACAGCAATACGAGTAGGTATTACTAACGTGGACAGACGCATGAGAACGCATACATATATATCCAAATTCACTCCGTATCCCCCAAACTTTGAACTCTGATATATGGACGAGTTTAATACCAATAATTCTGAATTATTTGTTTTTCATTTTACAAAGTTACCTCTTGATTGTTTTTTCCCGATTTCGTTAATTTCCGTGAATTCCCGTCGAATTAAATTTTGACTGTAAGACCATTAGGATGAAGGTCTGCTCATTGGTCTCCCTCTCCATCCCTCTACCCAGGCTCTCCTACCTCTATAATATGATTCCAGTAAAGATGCCTTTTTCTTCTCCCCATACATCTCAATTAGTCCCTAATAACACTCTTTCTCTTTTATTTCTCCAAATAAACAGTACACTACAAACTGATACCATTAACAGTTTGAAAAATCCTGCGAATTTTAAAATTAAAATTCGCAGGTGAAAATGGTCATTTACTAAAGATATCTTAATTTCAATTGTAAAGAAAGCATATATATATATATATATATATATATATATATATATATATATATACACACAAACACACAGACACACACACACACATATATATATACATACAATGAAGTCAACACTCAGAGGCGACAAACACTTTCATACTAAGCGCAATCAGGATTGCGTTTACGTTTAAACAATCTGTCACCTCTGAGTGTTGACTTCAATGTTCACTTTTATATTTACATACGCTCTTTCTCTGACATTGAGCACTTTATCCCATAAATACAGCACACCTTACAACTATATTTCTTCATACATATATATATATATATACACACAGACACACACATATATATATATACATATATACACACACACACACACACACACACACACACACACACACACACACACACATATATATATATATATATATATATATATATATATATATATATATATGTATATTCTGGATGTAATGAGCTATTTGTCGAGGTTTGTCTAGGAGAAGCATCACTGCGATTTCGAAAGCGGATAGATGAGCTTTCAGTTGGCCAACACCTCTGTCCTTCTGATGAGGACTGATGAGGATTATCGACATCACTGATAAGGATTCAGGAATTGCAAAAATGTGTGGGTGGTATAATAAATAATGCTTGAGAATGAGAAATTGTAGAACCGAATTCCAGTCGATTTCATTACATTCACTTAGGTGTATATAACGTTTGGTGAAATTATGAATCCTTCTTTTCTCCCATCAGCGGGGTAGCCTGGATTCTCTAGCCGTTGTTAGCAAGCAGTCTAGGGGGAAAATAACTCTGAATTCAAAATCATAACAATTATCAATGATCCCCGACTATCAGCAAGTTTTATTCAGCAGCAAGTATTCACCCAAACAAGTTTAAGTAAATTGAACAGGCAAGCACATTCTGTTGAATTGCATTGTAGTTTTACCATTTTCGAATGTGTTGTATATTGAGATCGAAATTCATGCCTGTGCTGTTCCTTGTTCAAGTACTTCCGAGCGTTTCAGTACTTTTCAATCATATATATATATATATATATATATATATATATATATATATATATATATATATATATATATACATATATATAGGATTGGTGTATACGGAATAAATTCCAATAACCAAAAATGCTATTCTTAAAAGAGTGCTCAATACAGATTAGAGCAAATATAATTTATTCGAAAGTTATAACATAAATATTTTATAAAATCACTAGAAAAACATCCATTTTGTTTCAACAATTCTGGTGTCTTATCAAGTGATGATGTTGAATGTAGAATAAAGGCTTTATTTAACTCTTTATTCTACATTCAACACCATCACCTGAAAAGACACCAGAAGTGTTGAAACAAAATGGCTGTTTTTGTCGTGATTTTATAACATATTTATGATATAACTTTCGAATAAATTATATATATATATATATATATGTGTGTGTGTGTGTGTGTGTGTGTTTGTGTGTGTGTGTGTGGAGAGAGAGACAGACAGTGAGAGAGAAAGAGACAAAGAGAGAGTGGGGTCGCGGGAAATATCGCAAATGCTGGAGAAACTTTCATCGAAATCATTAATTATACAAAGACGATCATGTTTTAAATGTTCATTTTTACGACCGATGTATCTCGATATTTAAAACTGCCAAACAAGTTGAGCTTCATAAGACTTTTTTTATTTGTATGTTTGTTGATTATCGTGTTTTATGATCATGAGCTCAGATTTACGCTGACGGTTTAAGAAATAAATATACTTTCATTACATTATCGCTTTATCGCTTTTGCTTTTTTATATTAACCCACAACTATTAGTATGATATATATATATATATATATATATATATATATATATATATATATATATATATATATATATGTCATTCACAGACAGTACTGTTTCGCTGTATCACAGCTCCTCAGTGCGACTAGACTTCCAAATGCCTCAAGCCAGGATTGAAACACAACTAATTTGGTGTCAGCCAAAGCTATCTTCATTCGGTAGAGTTACACAACTAAATCTAGCATATTGTTTTTACAAATGTAAACAAATGCCAATCAGCCAAAGTGCTCCATTCATTTTACTGAAGAGCTTTGCATTAGTGCAGGTGGCTGTTGTTTATAGAATTAGCTTATCACTCATATATATATATATATTAATGAATATATATATATATATATATTAATGAATATATATACATACATATATATAAATAAATATGATATGATATGATATATATATATATATATATATATATATATATATATATATATATATATATATAACCCAAGCCAAAGGATGGCCAATGCTGACCTTTTCACCATGTATAATATTGATGGTATTGATTCCTTTCTCATGAAGTCACAATTACGCTGGGCTGGTCATGTGCTACGTATGCAAGACAACAGAATACCAAAAATGCTCATGTATAGTCAACTTGACAGTGGTCATCGAAGCGTGGGCCGACCATTGCTTAGATACAGGGACAAACTGAAAAGTAACCTCTCAGCTGCGAATATAAATCATGCTACCTTTGAGGACATAGCAATTGATCGCAATGAATAGAGGACTACTTGCTGCAATGGCATCAAGAACAACGCAGCATCAAACATCACCAAGCTTCGTCAAACTAGGGAAAGGATTAAAATATCTACTGCTGTCCCGGCCATACACTCCAACAATCCACACACTTGCACAATCTGTGGACTTCTTTGCAAATCACTAGCGGGACTGAAATGTCACTTGCGACTTACCCACAGGGTTGAATAAGCACAGCTGTCGGAACCTCATAAGTTGAAACCGACGGGAGAGTCCGTCATATATATATATTAATGCATGTTTAATTAAATAATATAGACAAGTTTTGTCTATTTATTTTAAGTAAGTTCCTTTCGTATTGTTTGATAAGCTTAATCACATTATCGTTGAAAGGCGAAAGGAAAACACCATATTGATACATGTTTGAGATCGATCTAAGCTTTCGGCTTACATACTCCATTATCAAAGATGACAATCTTAATAAATCAAAAAACACATATACGAAACCACAATAATGGCCCGCCCTTGCTGTTTGAATAAGCTCAAAGTAACGACAAACTCTTATTTACGAGCCAAGGAAGCGAAAAACGCGTCGTAGCTTGTGACGTCACACATGAGCACGCGAGAGTGAAAACGAGAAGTATTAAGTCTTAGTATAAACCATTGGCTTCTGCTGTAGATTATAGGCATTTAAGAATGTTTGTGGAGATTTCATAGTTTATTTTGTTCAGTTTAGGTTTCAACTGTTTTATGTATATAACTTCTAGGATTTTTAATTTTTGTTTATTATTTTCATGTTTAAGTATAAGGACCCGTTAGCGATTTGCAAAAAACTAACATAGTGTATAAATTCAAGTGCCCTTTGGGAGAATGTATCTCCAATGGATTAAATAATATTTATGTTGGTCACACCACAAACTCGCTTTCAAGGTGCTTAACTCTACATTTAAATGATAACTCTAACATTTTTAGACATTTAAAACAACATGCCCGCCCGCGTACTCAATTCCGGAAAATCATTGTTGACAACACATTTATACTTAAATACTTCAATAGTTAATTCTTATATTTTACGCATCGATAATTAAATAGACAAGTTTTAACCGACAATTTTGAATCATCACAACGAAAACGCGAACCACATAACGGTCAGAACATATTTGCACCTGAATTTTGCAAGAACTGCATAATCGCCGAGTTATGTTATCTAGACGTTGGGTATTATGTATATTCGTTAATATACACTTAGAGTTCTGTTTCATAACATTGAGTACTGTATTTATAACACCCGATGAAAAAATATATTTCTATGTACGAGCAAGTGTGTGTATGTAGATTTCTTATCCTACTCATTCTTATATATATATATATATATATATATATATAAGTGAACATAGAAGTCAACACTTAGAAGCGACAGTCTGTTTCATGCTAGATGCAATCATCAGGCCACGAGTACTGTTATTTTTCTCGGCTATTTATATATAATGGGTCAGTGGTGCATTGTGGGTAACTTATTTTGGCGGTTGTTTTACCGGAGGTCGTTTATTTGTTTATTTATTTATTTGGGTTAAATTATTTTGCCTGTTTTTATTTATTTTTATTTTTTTTTATTTCTTATCTTATATATTTATTTATTTATTTATTTAGTTTATTTTGATCGGTGTTTTTATTAACGTAGTAAAAATTTGTTTATATGGCATATTTAATAGTTTTGTTTTTGTTTGGGAAGATATATAAAGCTATTTGTTCAATTTTGGGGGTGATTGTTGTAGTTTGTTCTAACTATTATTTTGGCGGGAACAGTTTTTTAATTTGTTTATTACTTCATGTATTTATTTGGATTGATTATCTTTATTTGTTTTTTCTAACGGCTAGATTATCGGTATTAGTTGTTAGTTTATTTAAATATTTGGATGCATTTAGATCAATTTATTTTAATTGTTATAAATTTATTTGTTATACTGTATATATATATATATATATATATATATATATATATATATACTACCCACAATGCACCACTGACCCGTATATATAAATAGCCGAGAAATATAACAGCACTCATGGCCTGACGATTGCATATAGCATGAAACAAACTGTCGCGTCTAAGTGTTGACATCTATGTTCACTTTTATATTTACCCACGCTCTATATCTGATATTGAGCACTTTATCCCATAAATATAGCACATTTTAAGACTATATTTCTTCACATATATATATATATATATATATATATATATATATATATATATATATATATATATATATATATATAAAGATTTATTTTAATCATTTCATTCCAAGCAAGGCGATAATGCCACTAAGATGCAAGGGGTATTTTCAGTGGAATAGAATCAGAATAATTAAGTGAAGATAAAGGACAATAAAGAAACAGCATTCAGTAAGACAAAAGATGGCAATTGGCGTTGCATTTAAATTTTGGAAGATTGTAGGTGGCGAGGAAGCACGAAATCGGAAGTGAGTTCCACAGTGGAGATGTGCGAAAAAAGAAACTATTAGAATATAACTTACGGTTACATCTAGTTATTTCAACAGTACAAGGATGAGACATATTTGCCAATCTAGTAGTACGTTTACATTTATGCAGTCGAGATACAAAGAAGAAATCTCATTAGAACAACTGCCATTAGAATCTTTATAGAAAAGTTAAGAGGGAAGTCACGTCATGGAAGATGGAAAGTGACTGAAGTCAAGATGGAAGATCAGGACCTATAACATTTTTTTCTTTCTTTTTATGGACCATGTCCTTTCAGGACGTAGGCGATCATGGCTCTCCACCTCCCTCTATCCCTTGTAACACCCAAAATGTCCCTTCCCTCTGCTTCCTCCCCCAGACCACGTTCTGTCATCTGTATGAGATTTTGTAATTTCATTTCCGTGTCTGCTATCAGTACTGTGTCATCTGCGTATCTTATGTTGTTAAGATTGTGGCCGCCAATGCTAAATCCCGGTAGGGTTTCTAATTCTGTCAGCATTGCCTTGCTGTATAGTTTGAACAGGTCGAGTGAGAAGACGTATGCTTGCCTTACGCCCCTTTCTATTTTTCTATATTCACTGAACTCCCTGTTCCCTATGCGTATGCGTATGCATGCTATTTGCTGCCAGTATAGGTTCTTGATTATTCTATCTTTGCCGAATATATCGAGATTGCTAAGCAGTTCCAGCAGATCCTTGTGGCGTACTTTGTTGAAAGCCTTTGCGTAATCTATGAAACATAGGTACGCGTCCTTCTGCATTCTTAAGGTTCAAAACGCAAAACAAAAATTCATATATATATATATATATATATATATATATATATATATGAATGATAAAAAATATTTTAAAGGTGTGCAATAATTTTTGTAATTTCTCTTCCGTATCTTCTATCATTACTGTGTTGTCTGCGTATCTTATGTTGTTAAGGCTGTGGCCGCCAATGCTAAATCCCGGTAGGGTTTCCAATTCTGTCAGAATTGCCTCACCAAGCCGGGTGAGAAGATGCATCCTTGTCTTACGCC
The DNA here is from genome assembly GCA_964036315.1 of Acanthosepion esculentum. Taxonomy (NCBI): domain Eukaryota; kingdom Metazoa; phylum Mollusca; class Cephalopoda; order Sepiida; family Sepiidae; genus Acanthosepion; species Acanthosepion esculentum. The sequence continues at coordinate 30,299,824 of OZ038483.1, read as the reverse complement.
CCTTTCTATTCTTGTACATTCACTGAACTCGTTCCCTATGCGTATGCATACTGTTTGCTGCCAGTATAGGTTCTTGATTATTCTGATATCTTTCCCGAATATATCAAGGTTGGTGAGCAGTTCTATCAGATCCTTGTGGCGTACTTTGTCGAAGGTCTTTGCGTAGTCTATGAAACACAGGTACACGTTCTTCTGCATTAGTATTATTCTTTCTGATAACATTCTGAGCATGAATATCGCGTTCCGTGTTCCGCTGTCTTTAAAGGACCCGCACTGTTCTTGACCTATCTCTGTGCTGATTCTGCTACATGCTCTATTCATCAAAATACAATAAATCCATAGCCTTCCAGAGTAATATCCGAAAGTGTATCAATAAATCCATAGCCTGCTATAGTAATATTCAATACGGTATCCAAAATCCATAGCATTCTAGAGTAATATCCAAAAGTGTATCAATAAATCCATAGACTAGTATAGTAATATTAAATACGGTATCAATAAATCCATAGCCTTCTAGAGTAATATCCGAAAGTGTATCAATAAATCCATAGCCTGCTATAGTAATATTCAATACGGTATCAATAAATCCATAGCCTTCTAAAGTAATATCCGAAAGAGTATTAATAAATCAATAGACTGCTATAGTAATATTCAATACGGTATCAATAAATCCATAGACTCCTAGAGTAATATCCGAAAGTGTATCAATAAATCCATAGCCTGCTATAGTAATATTCAATACGGTATCAATAAATCCATAGCCTTCTAGAGTAATATCCGAAAGTGTATCAATAAATCCATAGCCTGCTATAGTAATATTCAATACGGTATCAATAAATCCATAGCCTTCTAGAGTAATATCCGAAAGTGTATCAATAAATCCATAGCCTGCTATAGTAATATTCAATACGGTATCAATAAATCCATAGCCTTCTAGAGTAATATCCGAAAGTGTATCAATAAATCCATAGCCTACTATAGTAATATTCAATAGGGTATCAATAAATCCATAGACTCCTAGAGTTATTAACGGAATTTTGTTCTGAAATCGATCTATATTATTAATGGAAAAAGCGTTAAGCTGATTTGCTTTGTCAAATAAGGTGATCATGTTGCAAAACATTTTTAATATAAACTGCTTTGCTTTTTCCTCATTAGACGGCATAATTATTGATTTACGCCCGGAAACATGAACAACCCCCACCCATTTCCAACAATGTAATGATTAGACTAAAATAGATATTGACTCGCGTACGTCTTATTAAAAGCTGTTAGATGACGGGATGCATTAGGTAAAAACGACCAGTGACATTTGATTCGTGAAGAGTTTGCTTTGGTTTCACGTCAGCATGTGGGGATTTCACTAATGAAGAACAATTTAACTTCCTACGTGTTGAGTAAGATAAGAGTCAATAGACATTTTTTATCAGCAGATTTGATGCAGTAAAGAAAATGATAACGTTATTAGTTCTACAGAATATATATATATATATATATATATATATATATATATATATATATATATATATATATATATATATATATATAATTCGTCGACGTAGGTTGGTAGTTATCGGATTCTTACGGTCGGAATCAGTGGGCTGATTTAAAATCCAACACACATCAAAAGCTCTCTCCCCATAAATATATATATATGATGAAAAATATGTAAAAAACAAAACAAAATCCGAATATGCAAGTTTACTGTTTTAATGTTGTTTTACAACTTGCATATTCGGATTTTGTTTTGTCTTTTCCATATTTTTCATCATACCGTCGGATTTACATCCACATATTTGCTTACACACACACGCACACATACACATACACACACACACATATATATATATATATATATATATATATATATATATATATATATATATATATATATATATATATATATGAAGAAATATAGTCTTAACGTGTGGTATATTTATGGGATAAAGTGCTCAATATCAGAGATAGAGCGTGTGTAAATATAAAAGTGGACATGGAAGTCAGCACTTAGAGGCGACAGTCTGTTTCATGCTAGTGCAATCGTCAGACGATTGCACTAGCATGAAACATACTGTCGCCTCTAAGTGCTGACTTCCATGTCCACTTTTATATTTATATATATATATATATATATATATATATATATATATATATATATATATATATATATATTTGTATATGTATATATGTACGAATGCATATATAAGTACACATAGATAGATAGATAGATAGATAGATAGATAGATAGATAGATAGATA